>ML685804.1:8977907-9088497 GCA_007922175.1 Pelusios castaneus
AAAAAAATCTTACTGAAAGGTTACAAAAGCATACCCTGATTTTTTGAATGACTCCAGTCTCCTTAGTAAATATATATTTAGCTAAATATATTTTAAGTTATTTTAAACCACTTTATATATATATATTGACCACCTAGTCTGACCTCATATGACAGACCATAGAATTTCCCCAAAATAATTCCATTTGAACATCTTTTAGAAAAAACATACAATCTTGATTTTAAAATGGTAAATTATGGAGATTTCACAATAAACCCTATAAACTTGTGCCAATGAATAATCATCCTCACTGTCCAAAATTTATTCCTTCTTTCCAGCCTGACTTTCTCTAGCTTTAACTTTCAGCCATTGGAATATGTTATACCTTTGTCTGCTAGACAGAAAAGCACTTTATTATGCATTTTCCCCATACCGACACTCAGGAACTGTGATTTATTTACTCCTTTGATGCCTGCTCCTTAGATTTAAATGTAATTACTTGAGAAGTAAGAAACAGCGCAACGCAAATAATAGTACCATCATGTGGTCTTTTGTGAACTGTGAATATGCAACCTTAAAAATGTATTGATGTCCTTTTTTACATTTGATTTCCTTGTCTGTTTTAAATTTCTACCTTGCTGTTTAAATGGTTGCATGTAAACTTTTAAGTTCATGCTTCAAGGTGGTAATGGGGTGGGTAATCGGACAGCATATGTTTTAACAGCTGTTCAGCTTTTCTGCCACAAGACGGTATCATGCCATTTACGTCGCCATGGCTATATATTTGCAACACAAATAGACAGAAAAGTTAACATCATCTCTACCACAAAATGTAGCATCTTAAAACACAAGGTAGTGCCCTAATTATGTGGTACCCATGGTTTAAGTCTTGCCTGTCATGATGGGACCATGACATATTATAATCATATTCTTTCTGGTGTTTAAATGTGATTGTTTTAAAAACCCCAAACAAAAAACAAACACAAAAACCCCAAACCTCAAGCCCTCTAATTTTTTTATTCTAAAATGAAAGCTTAGAATTTGCAGACTATTGCAAAATGCAGCACAAATCATGGAAACATTATCGAAGAATGGGCAATGTGACATTCTTGACACCTGCAATTATCTCCTGTCCCTGATGTTAAGGTTGTTACAGGATTTTTCATTATTTCAATAAGACATTTTACCAACATTAACTTCTGCCTTTGCTTTATTCAATGAACAAGCCAGGCAGTGATGTCAACAAGAGAGAGGGTTTTATTAAAATAGTGAACCCCACAACATCCTGTGAGGTCAGGAAGTATTAATTATCCCATTCTGCGGGTTGGTAAACTGAGGTATAGCTCACGGAATATACATGTTATATAACTGATATACCACACACTGGATTCTTCAGTATCCTCCGTGAACCTAATAGCATACTGTGGTTGTAAACTCATTTTAGACAAGTACATGATCTCTTGTAAAGTCAGTATTATCACACGGCTCAGACAGAGGCTTTATACCCGATACTGACAAATAATCCTTCATAATCGGCTGATTATTGACTCAATAAACCATAACAGCTCCTGCAGTTCTAAAGGAAATACACACCTGTTGGAGGGAGGGTTTGGTCTTTCCTTTAATCCAGATTCAAACCATGAAGTTTGCCCAGTATAATCTACTTCAGAAGTTCCCTTTGGATTTCAGTTTAGGACTTACTGCTTACATTTATGCAAAGCCCATGGAAAAGAACTCCTTGAACCCATGGGCATATTCAAACCTATTCAACTGTCTAGTTCTGCAACTAATTATGAAATTATTAATTATTACCTGGAAGAAAGTGTCTTTAAATACAGTTTCAAAGGGGGAGCCATGCTAGTCTAGTTCAGCAAAACAAACAAGGTGTCCAGTGGCACTTTTAAAGACTAACAAATTTGTTAGTCTTTAAAATTGCCATAAGTCTCCTTGTTTGTTTTGAATACAGCCTAGAGGGGAAAACAAAAATATGATGGGAAACAGAGGAGACTGGAGTGAAAAGGTAAACATTAGGGCTCTTTTTTCCCCACCCACAAGAGGAGCTGAAAATCTAAATCAATATATAGATTTTTATGTATTTTCGGTTTATCTGTTTTGTCCACTATAATTCTACCAGTTGCCCCAGGCAATCAACAAAGCTATGCTTGTTCAGCCTTTGATCATCTCACTGCTCTATGATTAGCATATGCATAATCTCATCCTCCCCTTTATCCTGTTAATAAAGCTCCAAACTCCCTCCGCTGATGTTCAAGAAAGCAATCTGCTCCTAAACCCCTGTTGATTTGCCCCCATTCCCTCTTCTGCTCAGGACTTGGAATGCTAACTACTGTGTGTGAGTGGTGTAAGTGCTTATCCACTGGCCCTCTAAGGAGCAATTCTTACTTGTTTGATGCAGTCCACGTTTGACAGACGCTCCTGGATCAGATTGGCCCACAGTGCATTGGGAATTTTCTAAAGACAGAACAGAAAAAGAAAAAGAAGGGCTGAATATTCACAATGGAGTTCAAAAGGAATTTTCTCCTGCAGGCACTCTGGCAAAAGGTGAACCAAAATGTCTCCTTCAAAATAAATAAATAAATCAAACCCTGAGACCCCAAGTTATTAACACAATGTGTACATCGAGTTAAAAAGAACACAGAAATCCATTTAATAGATAAACTAAATGATTTTTTACACGCCTGAGTTCATGGTTCTGAATTTCTGAATGGTTCTGAATTTCCCCTACCAGGATTAAACAAGTCTACAATTTCCCCTACCAGGATTAAACAAGTCACAAACATGTAAACAGCCGCAAGATTTACCCTTCTACTATTGTGTTAACTCCCAACCCTGAAAACTGAATGAAATCTTACATCATGAGAAGTCCCACTGACTTCAGCAGAATTCTGGTCTACATGCTGCTTTACAAGACAGGGCCTGGGACATCAGTGATATTATCAGGTGTAATATGAGATGTGCAGAACCCTGTACTCAGCACTGGTTATCAGGGAGAACCTGGTTTTCAAATTTTGTGTTTTATGATCTTAGATCTCTGCATTTTTACATACATACTCTCCTAATTTCCTGGGCTCTTCAAATCTTTTCCACAAGCATTTCTCTTTTACATGAAGGGAAATAATTTACAAATATATCAGAGGAAAACAAATAGGAATAGAGTAGGCTCATTAATAAGCGAAGTGGGAGACAGAAAATCGACAGTGATTCTAAAAAGCTTGAGCTACTGAACTTTTTTTTTTTAATAAAAAGGAAAAAGGTACAGACAATAAGAAAAAAAAATGAAAACAATCTATACTAATTCAATGGGTCTGGAAGGTTTGCAATACCGATTACTAAATGAATTATTTGCTAACAAATGTACTGAACTACTGACCTCGTTATGAAGTCAAGGAAAAATGGAGAAATACCTGAGTATTTTAAAGAGCAGGGACGAGACCATGCAAATAGGACCCTAGCTTTCCAAAAAAGGAGTAAAGGACAATCTTGATAATTACTCACTGGAAAACCTGTTCAGATAACCAAGCAACTTTCCAAGAGGAAAAGATTCTAGTTAAGCATTAATAAGATGACGGAACTACAAGCAATAAATAGCATGGGTTCATGAAAAACAAATCATACCACACAAACATGGTCACTTTCTTCAATTAAGTGTTAAAACTTATAAGGAAAACATAATGCAGGATCACCAACCCAAAGAAATTAGAGATAGAAAAGAAAATCTAGGCTACCTAGTACATCCCCTGGTAAAGCAAAACTGTTCCATGTCATTTTTTCCCCAAGAACTTTACTCAGTGTAATTTTTAATGTTCTGAGCAATGTGGCTTCTATAACTTATAAGTTAACAATGGTTTGGTAAGTTCATTAGCTTACTCCAACACTATAAACAAGTATCTGTTATTGGGGCAACTGCTCTCTCTTTTTTTTTTTACTTAAAAGTTCTAGCTGACTGAGAACTTCATAAAGGCAGTGGATACTTCTTTTTCTTTGGAATCTAACATATTACACCTTATTTAGTGCATCCACACTAGTGAATCTTAAAATCTCCTTTTATCACTTCTTCTTCACAAGGGGCCGGATCCTACAGTGAGCTTTGCACAGGCAGACCCCTATTACACACACACACGGAGTTCACTGCAGGATAAGTTCCTAAATTTTGTAGTTTTCAAAATTTACTTTGCAGAAGTCTGAAACCATCTACTGCTCCTGTTAGCAAAACCATTCATTACTCTGCTAAATTCAAGTAGCTCATGGTCCATGGTATCAAGCTCCTCTATTAATTTTTACAATCTTGTTCAGTTTCTCATTACTGGCAAGAGCTTCATTCAGAATTACATCTCTAGTTGGATTCTCTACTTTCTGATTCAAAGTTATTCTTCGCTTTACTCAGGAAACTCTTTGATGATGTGTATTTGACGTTTGTTGTTCCAAACAAACATCTGCACCTCCTGTGGGTTCCTTTTCTTTGTTCCACCACACAAACTGATGGATGCAAACCTGACAGAGGATTTTTTGTCCTTCTGGTTTAAGGTGATCTAATGGGTATAACTAGATGAAAGTGAACAACAGAAAATTTGGCTGAACATCAGGAAAGATTTCCTAACAGTGGTTTCCATTAGATCCTGACAAATTTCCCAAAGGAAAGCTCCAGTAAGCAAGCCACTTAAAAGTAGATGGACAAAGCACGTAAGAATATACAACAGAGAACAATCTTGTCCTGGCTGGGGAACTGCCAAGATGACCCAATTAGATCTTCGCTATCTCTAAAGTCTCCAGTTCTCAAACATTTTCCTAATATCAGCCATTCATGAAGCAGCATTCAAGCAGGTAAAAAAGAAAAAGTGAAAAAAATTGCTCTGTTTCTTGAAAGCCAGGAAGTCCCGTAGGGTTGTCCGTCAAAGCTTCCTGCAGCCTTTCACTGCTGGAGCCTGGGTCTGTGGCTTTGAGTCTGTCACCTTCCAAAGGTGCGTCATGCAGCCATCAGAAACAGCTAGTGTCTTACTGACTTCTTTGATGTGTCATGTCAAGAGAGGCTAGCAACTGCCAGGGGGGTCCACTCTGCTAAGCGCTGCCAAACCAATTTAAACCAAAATTATTCTAACTTCTTTCAGTGCACTGGCAATCTTAGTCCTCTCTTTTGATCAGAATTTGCTGCAGAAAAATAATCAAGATGTATGTATGGGTATTGCGTTTTATCTGCACTCAAAGATCTTTCAGAACGCTCTGGCTCAATTCCAGTTTAGTTTCCTGACCAGTGCAGTTCTCACTGAGTAGTAGTCTACATCACCACTCTGCTTAATATTTCAATACTACATATTCAATCTCTTTATACCAGATTACACTAAAAATGGCCACATTTGATAAACAGCATCCAACAGAGGAATTCCTTGGCCTATCATTGCAAAAGTAGAGTAGGAGCTAACATGCTGGTGTTATTACGCAAAAAGCCCCAAGTGTGTTATGTCGTGTCGTTAAACCTCTTCCCACTGATCTTGATCTTAGACATTGGGGCACGTGCATGGCTGGTAACTGGGAAACTCTATTCCTACCTACTAAAGCATACCAAACCATTGTTAAGACTTTCCTAAAACTGTGGAGTGATTTTTGCCTTTAAAGACAAACTCTTTTTTATGTATACATGGATTTGATCAGTTCTATTAATGATTCTACCTTATTAATGATTCATTGCCCTCGTTCATGATGAGATTCAAGCATTATGTGTTAGTTCAGTTACATCAGAATGCATAATCTATGCACAGCCTCCCATCAAAAGCATTTGAGTAAAATCCTTGCAAATTTTTTTTACTATAATGAGGAGGCAGGGTCCTTCCCCACATGCTCCAAATGGAATTTCTTCACTTTCTTATTGCAAAAAAATCTGCATCTAGAAACTTCATATTTGGCTTGCTTTATAGTTCTCATTGAGGAAAGAAAAGCATTCAAGTTTGAAGAAAACTGGTTTAATATTTTAGATGCAATGAATGTTTCTAGTCATTTTTTTCTCCCACTCATTCACAGACACATACATCTCTTTTTATGCACATAGAAAGATGAGAACATTTTCTATTTGTTCTTTTGTAATGCAGTCCTGTAACTGATCAGATCACTGGGCATGTACAGAAAAGGATGCCTCTGGTTTTGGGGTTTTTTTCTTCTTCTTTAATACCACGGTGTGACAGGGTGGACATACCCTGCACTGGCCACGAAAGGGTTAACCACGCACTCTGGATGATGGAACTCCCGCCCCTAGCTCATGCTAAGCATGCTCCAACAGCTGTCTCGGTATAAAAAGGAGCAGCCCAGTTCATTCCAGGTTGACTGCTGAGGAGAAAGGATGCATGATGGAGGCTTCAGCTCTTATCTGATGCAGCCAGAGACCAGGAGAACCAGGCAGGATCCTTGGTTTATCCAGACCCCTGAGAGGAGTCAGAGTTTCAGGGGACTATGCGTATTGAGGAGCCCAGAAACCCCAATGATCTGTGGACCACTATGCCAGGATAGGAAGCAGCCCAGAGAAGGGGGAAGCAGCTGTGACCCCCAGAAAGAGTCAGTGTGTTGCGGGCAGATGTCCACAGATTCAGTGGTAAGCAACTTTGCCACTGGTAGTGGCCTGGACTGGAATCCTGTGGAGTTGGGAGGGCCCAGGTCACCTTACCCTGCCCATCACTCCCCTGGTGGTGATCCCCAGGGCAATCATATTGACTCTGGCCATGGAGCTGCACTTCCCAACCCTCCCCCAATGTTGACAGCATGGATGTACTCTGCAACACACAGGGAGATCATGCAGGTGCTGATTTACAATAGCAGAGCAGTTTTAAGTAACTATGTAGTATACAAATATTTGCACTGCAATTTGCTACAGTCCTCAGAACAAACCTCCTTCACAGCCCACAACATCTATAGTTGTTTCAACTTCTTGGTTTTAGCCAGCTGAGAGAAGTAAACCTTTAAATATTTAATCATTAAACTCCACTAGAGGAATAACTTAAAGGTGTTTGCTATTAACACTGTAATAACTAGAGATGAGAAAATAATATGCAATGATTTATCTAAAAACATAGCCTCTTCTCTTCATAGACAATTAAAACACGATTCCTTCCAATTTATCCAATATTCAAAAATGTTTGACTTTCTTTGAATATTTCTAAATGTGGATTGATGGTAGTTGGCTGTCACTATTTGAGTGTATTAGTTAATGACAGACCACTGGTTAGTAAATACTTGCATGTGCAAATTTAAAATTCAGTTTCTGAAAATAATCAAATATTTGAAATCCCCATCCCATGAACTCTTGGACCAGTAAAACTTAAATTCTGAAATTTTTCAGAGGAAGCAAATAGGGCCAAAGTGAACTAATCAAAAGTTTGAACAAATATTTGTGGAAATTTTTTTTGCAGTATGCGACCAGCTCTTGTAACAATACACACATACATTAAGTTAATGAATGCCTTTGCTTTTTAGCCTTTGGGTTAATTTAGCCCTTGTTACCTCGTGCACATGAAGTGAAGGAATCATCTAAATAAATTAAACTGTAATATATGATCTTCATGGTGAATTTTATAAAGCAAAAGTTCATTTCATTTATTAAACTGCTTTGGACGATACTGCAATCTTTCAGTGTCCAGTTATATATTAGGCTACATAAACGGTTCTGTATTTTAATCTCAGCATACCCACCATGTTCCTCTTAGTCTTAATGGTTGTTAAGAGTGTTTATGGGATGAAATTCACCCTTGGTGTTGTAGTCACTTATGCCAAAAGTGGATTTTGCCTGGACTGGAGAAGTGAGCAAGGAAATGGAGTAGAAACAAAACACAGTAAAGCTTACAGGGGGCTATCCTGGCCACAAATAAAGGAGTGACAAAGCTCCCATTTACTTCACTGGAGCCCAGAATTTCATCCTCAGTTGTAACAGTCACATATGAAGAATCAAAATCATGCCAGGGAATTAAAAAATTATTTAGGAAAGTCATCCCTTTAGTGTAAACAGCACAAAATTAAAACAGCACCAGTTCTCAGATGCTCTTTACTACATGATTAGCCCTGACATCTATGGCTTTCATCTTGCACACCATCAGTGTTTTTAAATCAAGGAAGCCCAAAAGGAGACTCTTGAAAGTGTTTCTGTACAGTCTGAAATATGTTAATAATTAGAGTAATTAAACCAAAGGGAATTTTTGTTTTAAATTCCCCCCTCTCTAAATTGAATTTCATGAATCTAGTAAAATTTTTAAATAAACCTTCATTCAAATTATTAAAGTTCATTTTCTCAATAAAAGCTCTTTTTACACAAACTTATTCCATCCCAGTCCAAAGCAGACATTTTGTAGGTACCCTCAGTGATTTTTGTTGGACTTTCCTCCCAAATCTCCAGACCAGTTATGCTTCTTGAGGCATCTCCATAACTTTCTCTTTGATTCAATATAATAAACACTGGATTCTATTTTTATATTTTTGTAGACAGAAGTTTAAAGGAGGCACTATCCCAATTTATTCAGGACGTCTTTTCCCCATTTTATTCTCTTCTATTTTCATTACCTGTTAACTCTGTAGGACTTACATCACTGACCACAAAACAAGCAACTCCCATGTCAATACCATACCTCAAGTCCACAGGCAAAAATGCTCACTGAACAACTTGGTTCAAAAAAGCTCACATGAGATATAAAGTAGGGAGAAAAGAATGGCTCCAGAGTACTGACCTTCGATGAAAGGATTAATGAATTCAGAGTAAGGAGTGAAACATATGCTCTTCTGAAGGCTGGCTGAAGCATTTAAATGTGGCCAGCCGAGGAACTGGGTATATCTATACTGCAATATGAGCACCACGTTGGTAGAACTTGAATGAGTAGACTGGGTTTGTTAACCTACCAGATCCTGGGTTAATCGAGACCTTGAGAATATGCATTCAACTGTAATCCCCGTTAGGAACCGTGGAACCCTGGGTCCCAATATAGGATCACATATCCCAGACTTCCTAGTGCCCTCCCAAATTGTGGCCACTCTAGCCCTTTGCTCAGAAGCAGTGTGGGAAAACTTGACTCTCCACCAAACCTGACTGTACAGAGGACAAAGAAAGTCATTTTATGGGATTGTAGACTACTTTTGATGGACTCAGAGAGGATGAGGCCAGTGTGGTTGTATCTACACTACAAAGCAGCAGGGCTTGAAATCTGGGTCCAGGCTCTACTTAGGCTCAGACATGCCACCCCCGTGGAATGCTGGAACCCTGAGTCTGAGCCCTGGATTAGTGCAATTTGTGGTTTTGAGACCGAAGAGGCGTTAGGATTGAGCTGGAGTTCCAGCACTGGGCTTACACTGCACTATATACATACCTTAGAAGTCCTCCTGGCTCTGCTGCTGCCTCATCAGCCTGAGTTCCTCTTCAGTTTGCATTCTCCAAATGATTGGATTGGCACATTACTTTGAATTAGTGCAGCAAGTAAATTATTTGTGTCATTGTACAGAAAAATAAAAATCAATCCTACACAGCTAAGTAGCTCTGTCACATCAAAAAAGTGTTCTCCATGACCATATTTTCCGGAAGTATTTTGTACTGAAACAGACCCCAGAGAACAGTACTGTACTTACTTAATGGAGATCCTCAAACATTCTTACACAAGACATGTGAAAATATAACACTTTTTAAACAGTACTGTGCACACCCAGAAATTTATTTCTAGTATCTAATCAGAGTCTAATGTTAAGGTTTCCAAGTCTATTGTTGCCAGCCCCTATCTCTTTCATCCCTACTCTCTCCAGTCTGTGTCACAGCATATGTTTCTGTTCATATTATCATATGTAGTAAAGTAAAAATAGCTTCTCTCTGTGGAAGCCCCTGCATCTACAAATTCATACAGCCATGTTCAAGCCCCCAGTGATGCAAACTACATACTTTAATCTGACCAAGTTGTCCACCAACTGAAATCATGGCAGCGTCACATAATTTGTCTTCTGGAGCACACAGGGCTGGTGTTGTTACTTCTTCCTACATACCTGTTCTCTCTCTTGAGAAACCTTTGCTTCTTTTGTCAGCTCTAAGGTTTCTTCCAGTAAAGTCTCCTGAGTGATACGAGGGGTATTCAATTGTTTACAAAGCCACATTGCCTGAGGGAAGAAAGGGGGAAAAAAGATGGGGCCAAGAGCCTGCTAAGAAAATAAAACGTGTTTTCCGAAGCTGTACAGCAAGCAAAAAACCTCAGTATTTTCCTAGCCTCCAATTTAGACAAACAATCCACATATGTAAGACTGATAAGTACTCCCAGTGCAGAACAGATGCTTTGTTAATATGGAATTAAGGTTGCAAACACAGAACAGAAACTTAAGGGGAGAATGCTGAAGATTTCAAAACCATGTATTTTGAAAAGCCAGGCAAATCTGAACTGAAAGCGGACAAATATGAATATGCATTGTTAAGAAACACAAAAAATCTTATCTCTGTATTCCTGTGCCCTAATTTATGCCCCTAAGCCAGGGGTAGGCAAGCCCTGGCACGTGTGTCAACAGCGGCACCTGAGCCCACCTGGAGTGGCACAGGAGTGTCCTCTGCTCTACCACTGAAATTGCCATGCCTGCCGTCGAAGCTACTCCAGGAACTTCTTTCAGCGGTGACTGAGGTGGGGGTCCCCAGGAACACCATGTAAAGAAACCGCCTGGAGCAGCTCCTCTTGGCAGCACGGCTGAGAGCTGTCAGGGATGCCATGGAAAGAAACCATCCAGAGCAACTCCACAGAAAGAAGCAACCTGGACTAACTCCTCTCCATGGCAGGCCACCGCCGAAAGGAGCCATTCTGGGTGGCTTGTTTCCTCGGCTTCTTCTTTGTGCAAGTCGCTCCTTTCAGTGGCATGCCTGCGAAGTCCCCTCCTTCCCCCCCAAACTCCAGCCAGGGCTGTCACTTTTAAGGCAGTGGCTGCTTTTTGTTTGGCGGGGGGGGGGGGGGCTGCTAGCACCAGCTGAGGGCAAAGGGAAGGATAAAGGTTGCCGACCCCTGCCCTAAATCTACATCCAAACTAATGACACAACCTGCATGACATCTTTCATGGCTTTAGAAAGTAATTCAGTATGTTTCTAATACCACAGATAGACTCTGAAAAATGAGTCAGATACGCACATTACACTGTGCCCATACTCCAGCAAAATTTGGCCATACCTCCAGATCACAGACTTGTCCTCCAATAACAACATGGCGACACTGACCTCTGACACTTCGTAAATACACAGTTTTTGATCAAATGCCTACTGAAATCAGAGTCTTTCTACTGATTTCAGTGGGCTTTGGACTAGGCCCTAAAGACTCATCTAACATCTTTCCCAATATAGTTTTATATACACACTTGCAATTCAGCTACATAAACCCTGGTATAGCAATTATCAGGGGGAAATCTAAAAGATATCTGATGTTGCATATTTCTTAAAGGCTATGGGTGAACCATTACATTGTAAGCCTGAACTTGAGAAGCACTGAGCATCCCTAACTCCCAATGACTACAAAGAATTTAAGATGACTCAGGGCATCGGGGGTCAGGTCAACCACAAAGGCAAAAATCAGGTTGATTAGGGTAGCTAGCTATAATATACGACAATACCCACTAGACATGTACCTATCTTTCAAAGAGGCTGCACTGGATTGCAGAGATATAAAGACAGAAAATATATTATGTGTGGTACTTACTTTCTGTATTTACATAATATTTTGTTTAAATTTTTAACTTAACTTAAAATTTCCTAGTTTTTCATTTTTTTTAAAAATTCCATAGTTCTTTTAAGGTTTGTTTCCTCCCAATATTACAGTTTTAATATGTGTTTGTAAGTTTAACATCATTTTCACAAAGGTTTTTTTGTTTGTTTGTTTTTTGTTTTCTTTTCTTCTGGGAATTTCCTAAACTCTTAGTATCTTGTCAAGGAAAGACACTGGTACCTTGCCATATAATGAAAGTATATTTTAATATTATATGGAAAATAAAATACCAGCACAATTTCATTATTTTTAAAGGACTTGTGCCAGCATGAATGAGAGGAGAAGGGAAAAAAATAGAAGAAACTTATTTTTATCCCTGAAATTTGCAAATGTGATTCTAAATATATGTGGAACAGAATCTGTTGAGAAATTGTCTATGAACAACTAGCATCTATCTTTGATAAACCTTAACTGTATTTGAAAAAGTTTCAAAAAAGAAAAATATAAATGGATATTATAATTCCTAAAGCATAAAAAGTCATAAGTATAGTTTTTTGAAAATATACTGTAGTCCTATAAACTGTAAAACCATATTGATGTCAAAAGTACTTGTGACAATTAAAGAATTTAAATTTTATGTGGCTCAACTCCACCCGCTCTGTCTCTTCCCACTACACACACACAAAAAAGTAATAATGCACTAAGAATCACATTTCCAAAAGTGGCCTCTAAGTTTGAGTGCCCAACTTTAGATACAAAGAATGGGATTTTCAGAAGTACCTTGGTGACTTAGGAACACTGACTTTTAATGGCATGTGTGTTGCTAACTCACTTAGGCACTATGAAAATGTTATCCCTTGAACTTCATTTGCAGACATCTGAGCACCCAGAACTCCAACTTAACTGGGAGTTGTGAGTGACCAGCACCTCTGAAAATCAAGTCCAAAGTGTTTAAAAGTGTGCACCCAAAGCTTAGAAAATACTTCTGAAAACCTGAACCTAAAAGTCTTAAACCCAATAAATATAGCAAGCCTGCCAGATTGTTTGGTGTAGGCGCCCCTTGTTTCTCACATTTTTTTCAGTTCTCATTTTCTGAGGTACTAGTGCATTTGTCTAATCTAATCTGGTCAGTCTGTTGGCCTATCACTATGGTTTCTAGGTGCTGACGAAAAATATGGCATACAAAAGCCCACAAAACAGGAATACAAGAGAGTTTTAGTCTATCAGTCACAAGGCTTTAAATTTCTAAATAATTATTCTAACATAAATGAAGAAGAGGTTCTTGTTTGCAAACATATGGCAGTACAATGTTATAACACATAGGGGAACATACTTACAATAGTAGTTTTTCCAGAGGCAGGTGGACCGAGTATTGAAATTCTTGGAACTATAGAATAAAGATACAGGAACATCAAGATACAGAAAGGCAAGGCACTCTTATTGTTTCTCTCTACTACAGAATACACAACACATGTAAATACACTGTAAACAGTTGCTTCAGTGGGCATTCTGCTTTAATAAAGACTGCAGGTTTGGGGGACTAAAGCTAGTCAAAACTATGTCTTAATTTAATTATTTCCATAGTTAACACATTTAAGACTCTGAGTCAGCAAGGCATTTTGCACGTGCCTATCTTGAAGCACAGGTAGCTTATTTTCAGAGGGCATAAACACTGAATACTTATTTTTCTAACTGCTTTTTATTCCCAACATGTGAAACACTTTAGCTCTGAGGCATCTTACAGTATTTTAATTTTGTATATGCAGTATAATGGCAACTTCAAAGTGAATGTTTTCTTATTTTACTACTTTGTACCAATAAACTTTTAGTTTTTAATAAATGAAACAAGAGTAATATAATTTCAACTCACACCTTTCTCTAGACAAGTTGTCATGAATCAGGGAAGTTTATATACTGCAGAATAGGCCCTTTTTTTCTTTTTTCCTGATTGAGGATAACTACTTCCTCGGTAGAAATGGAAAGAAAATGTATCTGAAACACATCTCTGATTGCCTCTGGAGTACACTGTAAAACTTCTCAGTCACAGGAGAAAACGAAACGCCACATTTCTCCTCTAGCCTTTTATCCTTCATTTTTCCTTCATTTTTCTAGTTAACGTTGCAACCCATTTTTTCTCTATTTGTGTTTATCTACTGCATGTCAGTCTCCCTTCCGTGTCGAGGGGATGCAAGCTGGCAGGGAGGAAAAAGAGCTACTTGCCATGGCAGCAACCTCTTTTCATTTACCCCTAATTCCCTGTCTCCTCTCTAGTAGTATTTATTAATTTGGGTTGTATTATTCTTTATATAGGCCATAGCTGTGCAAGGTGCTCCAAAGAATAAAAAAATTGATAAGGTCCCTGTCCCAAGAAATGTACAATCCTACAGAAAACACAATAATTGTTTTCATTCTACAGTGATTTTGGCGAAGGCTCAGCAGCATGGAAAAAAAAAACAAAAAAAAAACCAAGGAGAAAGGGAAACTATCTCCGGGGAAAGATGTGAGGCATGCATTTTGTGCTGTGATCCCTTGAATTGCCATGCTCTATTAACATCTTGGGCTTTCCTTCCCATTTTCCACTGTGGGGGAAGAGGAGAAATCAGGCTTGAGAGCAGAACTGAAAGGTGTTTGTTTTTTGGCAGTAGTATGGGTCCAAGAAGATAGGTGGGGAGATCTACTCAGCCAAAAACCTCTCCAGGTCTTGACAACCAAAAGAAATATGCTCTCTGATCTCAGCAGACAGGAAAGGATAGGAAATGTATTTTTATGAGGCCTTCCAATTTAGCAGCAACTGAGCAGGTGCAATTTTTAAACATGCATCGAACCCAAATTACAGCTCCATCTTTACAAAGTTATTTGACTTGGAAGCTTTAAGGAAAACTCCCCCCGTCTTGGTTCTTGCAAGCGCAACAGAACTAGTACACAATGTAGAAAAATACTTTAAAAGGATACATCAGCTGTTTTTATCACCTAATTTCTTTCAAATGTAATGTGATTAAATCCTAGTTTCTTAAAATCTAACACCTTGAAACTCCAGCCCGGCACTGAGGAATTATTTATAAACAGCGTCATAAAAGAGTGCTCGGGTGTCAACACTAATCAACTTCTTCAAACCACTTCAAAGAAAATCAAAAAACCTTTCCATCCACAGATCCTTTTGAGGTTTAACTAAGAGCATGATTTAAAATTCACAAGAAAACCCTTAGGTATTGAAGCTTTAATACACAACTTTCTTGGACAAACGTTTGATGAAAAACGAAACGTACCATTATATACACCATATCATGCTTTAATATTGCCCAGGGCTACTGTAAATGCTCACTTTGTACTAAACCTGCTTTTCTCTCTGCTTAGTGGCTGGCAGCACATGAGGCGGTGTAATGCATTGATTTACTCGTTTGCACACTTGTAAGAATCTTCAGCATTTTCCCCTAAACATATGACACAAGGGCACACCCAGAGCACCACCGTATGTAATGTTTAACCCCCTCAAATCAGCACACAGTTCCTATTAAATGCTTGAGGGCTATACAGGCAGCTAAATGAATACAGAAATCTGCCCAATGCCTTTTTCTTTGGAAATAAACCACTTCTCAGTGTTGGGTCTTGAGATGTTACAGGCTTTAATTGTCTGAGCAGTCTTAACATTTAGCATCCAGGTACAGTTTTAGGGGGAATTAAATTAATCCTGGCACAGGCTAGACTCACTAGGGGTTCCTTCAAATCCAAATGATTCTATGATTAATATTAATGCAAAAAAAAAAAATCTTATAAGGCAACTCCTTTGTTGAACTGGAGAAGGACACAGTGCAAGACTACAATTTTTCCAGAAGTTCATTTCATTTCATCCTGGGTATGGTTATAAAGAAAGTACTCGCCAAAATTTGTTACTTGGATTCTGGAAACCTTTTATTAGCACAAACCCAGATAAAAGATACAAACCTGACATCTTTGCACAACAAAAATAGCTTAGTCATCGTTGTTTTAGTTTTTTAGAACAATCACCTGGAAGAACAACAGCACGTAACCTTGAGTAGGATTTTACCCACAAAAGCTCATGGGATAAATGTGTTAGTCTTTAAAAGTGCCACAGGATTCCTTGTTTGTTTTGCTGAACTAGACTAACGCGGCCACCCTTCTGGAACATGGCCTTGAGTATGAGCTCAGTCACCTAATATTTGACCGAAAAGCTTCATCGGGATTGCTGTAAATGATAATCATTTGGTTTGTTTGTATTTTTTAAAGAGTGTTTTAGATCTTATTATTAATTAAAAAGATTCCCTGACTTCACACCTGGGATAATTGCAGCATCTTTTTTCCACATCTCTGTTTGAAAATATCTCTGGGGCTAAAACTGTCTGGCAAGGCAAGATCATGAAAATTCATCACTTTATGGATGGCGTTAATAAGGGATTTTTTCTTTTAAATGATCAGCACCTTCCACCATGATCAAAAAGTAAATGTTAACTCCACTACAGATTTCTCCTACATTGTTTTCCACAAATTTTCCTTTTAAAACAATATTTATGCTTTAATTTTAATTGGAGTTTCTTGTATGTCTAAATAGATTCTTTCAAACCATAAATAGCAAGTTTTTCATTTGACAAACAATTGCTGTGGTTCTATCAATAGTCTCTTTTTTTACCAAAGTCATGAAATGGCCACCTGCTTGATTCTGTTCAAGTAATGTTGTGAGGTTAAAGAACAAGTAAGTCTTAGCTCAGTGTGATGGAGATCATGAAACCTCTCTACTGTGTACTTTCAACGGCGTCTGTAAAACAGATCAGATTTCTCATGTGCCCACATTAGAAGAGGCTGGACACAAGTTGTAGGATTTGATTTTTACTATTTAGCGGCATTTCAATCGCCATCCATCTGATCTAAGTAGAAAGAGCTCTGAGCGTCTCTAGTGATAATGATTTCATTAATGCTGCAGCAGAACTTTCATAATGGTTTACTGTGGTTTTAAAGAAACATCAAAGCAACATGACACCAGCTACTCCGACAGCTCACGCAGAACAAAAATTATAGTTCAGTTGTGCATCTCCAAATATAATCTGCCTAAGGGTGAACAGTTTGTAAATCAAATAATTTGATTGAGTGTACATGCTTTTATTGTGCAGAATACATACTTCCTATTCAATTTATCAGGTTTTGTTATACACATGGGTAGGCAACCTAGCGGTTCCCTCATCTGAGATGCCACCGAGCTGTGGAACTCATTAACAGTAGCAAGTAACTAAGTAATCAAAACAACAGAGAAGCTGCCAGCCCAGGTAGAATGGGAAACCAATTTTACACCTGACAAAAGGGGTAATTAGCGAGCTTAAAGACAACAGGAAATATCAGATGGGGCACAGAAAGCATTAATAATTGATCCGCTAGAACTCTTTGTTATTCCTTGAGAGGGTTTCATTTTTAAAACTGTTAAAGTGCATTTTTTATTAGACTTTCCACTAGAAAAGAAATTAAAAGCATCTTGCCAATAACTATTCTAAAACGCGTAAAGAAAATTTGAGGCACAGGCTGGAAACTTTTACTCACCATTTGCCAGCTGAAGTAGACCTTCTCACCAATGCTTTATAAATCACAAGTTGAACTACATACGGCCTCTTATTTTCACTTACCATGATCATTGTCTTGCTTTAAGTGACTTATCATATACTGGATGGGCTCATCAGGTTTATGGATTAACAATCCTTCAAGCATGTTCTGAAAATAAATAGGATAGACTCAGCATAATAAAATAATAATAACGATACTCTGCATTTCTGTAACAATCTTTCATCTGAGGACCTCAAAGAGATTTACAAATATCCATTCATCTTCATAAATCCCTGTGAAGTAGGGAACTATTAAGTCCATTTTAGAGAGAGACAAATTAAGTACATAGCGATTAAAGATGATTTGCAAAGGAAAATGAATGTGTCCCCTTTATTACTTTTGATGCATAAAGAAGGATTGGGGGTGCTGTTTATTTTACTTATAAATTCCCATCCCACCCTCATTTGATTTATCTTTTAAAAAAATCAAGACTTTCATATATGATCTTCCCTGTTCTTGCTGGGAGGTTCTTTGAAGAACATGGAAATGTGGATTGTGAGCTCTCAGACCTTCATTGAACAGGCAGGCTGTTGAATCTTAAATCAGTATTAACACAAACTAATTGAAAGATGAGGAATTGCTAATAAAAATAACTTTCTCTCTTGATCAATTTTCACATCCTCTTTATTTGTGAAGTCATAACCCTATTAGCTCTCCAGTAGCCAATAGGCTTTCACAGTAGACAGGTCTGAAACTCATCTTCTGCTTTCCGTTGTAACTGCAGATATGATACATGTCTGTCTTATCCACAGCTGCTGCTATTGCAGTCTTGTGGGGTATCCCTTCACACCTACAGAACGCCTGACCCTGATGAGAGAAGATCGTGCAAGTCAGTGCTGCGTTGAGCCAGGAGTGGAGGGTTTGAAGAATGAATACAGAAGTCACCCTGGAAGGAAAGAGCAGACAGGAGAAAGGCCCAGGAGTCCCAGCAAGAAAGAGAGATGTCCCAGGACATAACAGGGCTTCTTAGCCAGCAAACACAAATGCTGCAGACTCTTGGTCCAATAGTAACTTGCTCAGCTCTCCTTGCAATAAATGGAGCACTTCATTTCACCAGTTCACACCACTCTCTGTGGCATCATCAGCCACATCCATAGTGCTACCACTCCATGCCGGGGACAAGAACGAAATCCACAGCTTCACATGCATGGACCTCTGGGAGCCATGGTTGGTGTGTGTTTGGCAGAAATGGACTGAAACGGACATGACTGTTTCTAGCATTCTAATTTTAAAGCTATGTTATGTTTATGTATTTTATTAGATTGCACAGTATTGCTTTTTAACTGCACATTATTCTTTGCACTGTTTTTGTTACACACTTTTATTTTTTGGAAATAAATTAATCTTACTTCATAACATACACAGTGGAAGACCTAACGCAAAAGCAAGCAAACTTAAAATTGTAACTGAACAGGATCACAGAAGTCACAGATTCAGTGTGAAACACATTGTAATGATTAAAAATGTCCATTAAGCACCATACGATATTCATAAATGTACTCTACAATTGCAAACATCCCCCAAAACTTCAGGGCCAGGCAGAGCACAGGCCCACACAGCATATTAATGTTGCTGACTGATAAAGTGTTCTTTCAAGGTCTCCTTCCGACACATAGCTCTGTATGGAGCTTTTGTCATAGCCGTGGTGCTGGCAGTTCCAAGTCAGCAGGCAGATCTGCACCTCTGCTTTCCCCCTTTACCTCACAAACATTATGCAAGACAATCAAGCAGCTATAAAATCATAGAATATTAGAGCTGGAAGGGACCTCAGGAGGTATCTAGTCCAATCCCCTGCTCACAGCAGGACCAACCCCAACTAAATCATCCCAGCCAGGGCTTTGTCAAGCAGGACCTTAAAAACCCCTAGGGATGAAGACTCCACCACCTCCCTAGGTGACCCATTCCAGTCCTTCACCACCCTCCTAAGGAAAAAGATTTTCCTAACAGCCAACCTTGAGCTCCCCCCACTGCAACTTGAGATCACTACTCCTTGTTCTGTCATCCACTACCATTGAGAATAGCTGAGCTCCATCCTCCCAAGTACCCCTTTCAGGTAGTTGAAGGTTACTATCAGTTCCCCCCTCGGTCTTCTCTTCTGCAGAATAAACAAGCCCAGTTCCCTCAGCCTCTCTTCATAAATTAGGCGCTCCAGCCCCTTAATCATTTTTGTTGTCCTCCACTGGACTCTCTCCAATTTGTCCACGTCCTTTCTGCAGTGGGGGGCCAAAAACTGGACACGATACTCCAAATGTGGCCTCACAAGTACCGAATAGAGGGAAATAATCACTTCCCCTGATCTGCTGGCAATGCTCTGACTAACACAGCCCAATATGCCATTAGCCTTCTTGGCAATAAGAGCACACTGTTGACTCATATCCAGCTTCTTGTCCACTGCAACCCCCAGGTCTCTTTCTGCACAACTGCTGTCTACCCCGTTGGTTCCCAGTCTGTAGCAGTGCATGAGGTTCTTACATCCTAAGTGCAATACTCTGCACTTGTCCTTGTTGAATATCATCAGATTTTTTTTTTGGCCCAATCCTCCAATTTGTCTAGATCACTCTGTATCCTATCCCTACCCTCCAGTGTACCTACCACCAAGGGTGCAACCCACCCCATCCTGCAGGTCATTAATGAAGATTCAACATTAACTTTACTATTGGGATATTTTTCTCACAGATCTACTTTAGTGAATAAACATAATCAATGTCCTTTCAATCTACTCAAAATACATTCAGCTGCTGAGCCAGTATTTGAATCTTTCCTTGGAATTGCCAAAATGGTTAGCGTAAGGCTTAACAAAGCAGCCTGGGTTCCTCAGGATCACTAATGGCATTTTAACATCACAAATGGCAATCTGCCAGTCAGAAAAGAATGTCCCTGCTTGCAGTTTTATGAAGGGTTCTGTATTTTTAAAGATTCAAGCTTCATGCACCTTCCCTGAGTAGTTAATACCAGAGAAGCTTCCCCTGTGACCCACTAATGTTTGCATAACCATAGAAAAATGGCCCTTTCCGTTGATGTACCATATTTCAAGGTGGGAAGGGGCCAAAACAGGCATGTGCACATTATAAATTGCCACACCACAGTCTGGGAAGCTGCAAATCCACCCACGACATGCTGCATATTGCTGAGAATCACACTTCAGTGTAGCAGGAGCCAATTAATGACCCCGCAGACTTGCATGACAACAGCTCCTGCTGTGGATTTTCCAGCTCCAAAAGGATTTCCCATTAACCAGTAGCAATCCAGTGTTGCAAGATTCCATAGTGCAATCTCCACTCTCTTCTCAAGTGGCAATGCTGCTCCCATTCTGTGTCCAGGCTCTGGAGGGCTGATGTGAGCTTGGCAGACAGATCCAGGAATGTGGCTTTTCACCTGCAACTGCTTTGTGAACACTATCAACACTCTTGAATTGGTTTTGCTATGGCCCGCAATCTGTTCTCAAAGAAATCATCACAACCCCCACTGTTGCCATATTTCCTGTGGCTCTGCAAACACCAGAGGATGGTTTGTGTGGCTTGTGTTTGCAACGTTCATAACAGCAGTGCAGAGCTCTATGAGCTCCATGTTTCTCCCAGAGATAGCAGACAGCAAAAAGTCCCTGCAGGTTTGTGGGATTTTAACAAGAGGTGTGAAAATGATGGCGTAGGGATGTGATTTTGGAATGGAGAAAGTTGCATGATGGGAAATTGATCCCTATCACCCAGAGTTCCCTGTTCAACTAATTTCTACCCCACAACTCATCGCAAAAATTCACAAAAGGGTGACGAATGACATACCTGCTACCCACAAATGCTTTGCCTCAACACGAGCACTCCTAGTGAGCACTCAAAGGATCCATGCAAGCAGCCAAGCATGCACGTAAGCGATATCCAGGTGGCTTCATACCTAAATAACTTGCGTCAACCACACTTTGTCATGTAGGCATAATCTAAGTCCCGTTCAATAGATGTAAATTGTTTGAGGGGAGAATGGGGGACGATTTCTATATTTTTCTATAAGCTTTCTTAACATAAAAGAAAGTTAATAATGAATCTGGTATACTGACTTATTTTTAACAAATGCAAAGCAGTTATGTCAAAGTGTAGCAAACAACTACTTCAATTAAGGTTCAATCCTAAAAACCCACACAAGCAAGAGCAGTTTTACTCAAGCAAGTAAGCCCCGCAAAGTCAGCGGTGACTGCTCACAAGGTACTCAGATGCATATTTACAGGCTTGGGCTCTTAAAGCAATTCAGTCCATAACTGTAAGTGCTACATAATATCTATGTATTGATATACTACAGCTTCCCAATAGGGCATTAAATACTAATAAAACTTCACATAGAAAACACTCTGTTATCTAAAACTGGGAAACACAATGTGCCTCAGTTACACTTGTATCCCAAACCCAATTTATCTGAATTAAATTCTGTGGTGTCCTGGGTTACCTTGATTACCTTAGGTCACTGGGGTTGCCATAGTGATAGATGGGCAGGATGTTTTAGTTTAGGAAACCTGCTTGGTTTGTCTGTTGCTGGAGAATAAAGGTTCAGCATGGAGCTATGAGTTTGCTGCCTCCTTATTACCAGATTATAATCCATCTACCCATATCTAACAAATTCCACATCTCCTGTTCCATTTAGATAAACTGAGTGAGTGGACAAAAATCTACAGCAAATCCACCTGACTTTTCATTATTTATACTCTTTATCTATTGTATTTTATCCAGTTTCGATAATGAAAATAAACTAATCTAATTCCAAAGGGGTAAACTAATAAACTAAATAAACTAATCTGTTTCATTTGCAAGTTCTCCTGTTGCAATGTCTGGATAACAAACCCCAGAGGAAAACATTTAAATTTCAACAAAGAAAATTGTTTCCATTGGTATTACAGTGCAAGTACATTTTAAAAAAACACTTTATTTTTTAAAAATGTCTAACCTCCCCCAAACAGAATTTGGCATATAAATTTACTTGACAGCGATTCTTTAGACGTTTTAAATAAACCCAGAAAACTTGTGAATTTATGATGACTCATAATTCTTTGAATTGATCATGACTTGATATTCCTATGACTCTAGGCCCCAATCCTGTAATCATTTATGCACGAACTAAATTTTACTCACACATTTAAGCTTAGGTAGATGCAGACATGTTGAAAAGTTGGTGCTGTTATTGAAAGTTGTGCTGGTTTACACCCACCGGTGGCTAACAAAGATGTAATCCGATTAGACCCAGGTTCAGTGTGAACACTTTCCCCTACCCCAGTGCACCCCACTGGGCACCCCTGCTGGGAATGTTTTTTACACCTCCCTGAGCACCTGCTAGATGCTGGGAACAGCCACTAAGCCCCCACCCCTCTAGTACACATGCTGCCAAGTTCCCAAGGGGAAGCCGTGCTTGTTTTTAGCCAAACAAGGAGCCCAGTGGCCCTTTTAAAGGCGAACGCGTTTATTTGTCGCAGGAGCTTTCGTGGGAGAAAATCCCACGTCGCCAGACGCTCTGAAGACGGCCATCATCCAAGCCTCTGACAAAGTGGGAATTTCTCCCACAAGAGCTCCTGCGACAAATAAACGGTTGAGTCTTTAAAAGGGCCACCGGGCTCCGTGTCTGTTTGGCAGTGAGCTGGAGCTGCAGAGCTGCTGGTCCAGGCCTGGTTCAGCCGGGCTTGAAGCAGGCTCCCCCAGTGCATGCTAGGAAGAGCCTCTAACCAGCACATGGGTTGGGGGGAGCAGCTGCCAACCCCCCCACTGAGTCAGGACCCCCTCCATGCTGGGCTGGGACTCATCAGGCCAAGTGCATGCTGGGAACTGTAGTTTTTATCCCCCCCAACCCCCTTCCCCTCTGGCTTAGCCACCTCACTGCAAGCTGGGAGCAAGAGCCATTACCAGCAGGCCCCCCGCCCCATGCTGGGAGGTGCCCGCCCGCGGGGAGAGGGGAGCACGCTGATTCCATCCCTAGCGCCTGCGGGGGTGGGGGGAGCGGGACGAGCGGCCGCCCCTCACCTGCAGCAGCTGGAAGAGCTCGTGCTTCTCCGCATAAACCCCCATCTCGGCGGGCACGCGGAGGGGCCTGGCGGTAGCGTCCATCGCTCCCTTGGCAACCGCCGCTCGTTGCTAAGGGAGCGACGTCACCACCGCGCGACCAGCGGGCCGTGTGACCTCATCAGCCAGCGACGGACTCCTTTCGACGGGAGGGGCGTGGCTGCCCTGCGTCACCGTTGCCCGGGGAGACGGTTGTAACAATCGCCCCGGCGAGGGCAGCAGGGCCGGGCGATGCCGGAGGACACCGGGCACACAGGTGAGCGGGGCACGGAGCCGGCCCGCACCGCCCCTCCGTCCTGGCGGGGGGGGCATGGCATCAGCCCCCCACCCCCCACCCCCGGCGTGCCAGGGCCCCGCTAGCGCCAGCCATGGCGGGGGGAGGCCGGCGCAGCGACTGACGGAGGCGGAGTCTGGTCGGGGGGCCGGAGAGGTCACAGGTCACCCGCACTCAGCCCCGCAGGGCCGGGGCAAGGGGGTGTATGGGGCGCTCGTGCCAGCCCCACGCATCAAAGCCCGCCCCGTCCCGGGGGTCCCACAGCGCGTGTGCGGGTCCCGGGGAAAGGGCTGGATTCGGCCTCAGGGTCGCACGAGGCCCCCCAGCCTGACCCCCAGCAGGCTGAGCAGCACAGCGCGAGATTACTCCCCCCACTTGTCCAAGCTGATGGCCTTCCAGGGAAGGGGCGCAGAGCACTTCCCACAGCCAGGGCCCGGCCCGAGACAAAGGAGGGAGGTGCCCACCTCCAAATTTTGAAGCTAAAATCACCTTCCCCGCCCTCTGATCACATTTCCCTTTCCTTGTATCCTTTCAGCAGCTTCCACTCCCCATCCACATCAAGTTCAAATTCCACGTCCTCACCTCCAACCATGGGCAAACACCAATAATTTCACTGGCAGGAAGGCACCGCTGGCCTGGGAAAATCCCACTGCTGCTGGCAGTGAAACAAACTTATTTTATTTTTAAAAATTTAATAGATGTTGGATTATTTGCTAATAAAACACTATAGAAGGGAATACGTGCTATATTTTTTTTAAAAAGTCACTAGCCAGCTCTCTTACTTGCTTGATTTATGAAGACAAATGAGGACAGGGCTACTGTGGGCCAGCTACCATTTTATTGAGGAGGATAGGGGGAGGGGGGCCTTAGGCAGAGATCCATAAACAGCACCACACCTTTGAGAGACAGACAGAACATTATGGCAATAGAGGAAAATTTCATTCAAACTAGTACTGGGGAGACAGGCACATCATGATGCCTGTGTAGAGATAGGGGATTTTAGCAACAGAGAGGGGCATTTATTGTGGCTCAACTTGTCTTCTCTCTGTAAATTTTATCTGGTGGTAGAACAGAACACTTCAAAAGTAGCTATACACTTGACAAATCTAGCCCTAGAACTTGGAATCATGGACAGGTTTTTCCCTTTTATTCTGGGTCAACTTCTGGTTCTGCACTGTATCCTCAGACTATTAATAACACTCTTAGCTGACTGCATGCATACACATTTATGGGCACTGTAAGAATTGCTCCTGTGACCCCAAAGCTTGAGTCAGACTTAGCCAAGGACATGCAGAAGGTTGGGTGCCCACAGTGCTCCTTGTGGATCTAGATTGCTGAGAATGGGAGCAATAGTAATGAATTAAAAAAAATACTAGTGGAAGATCAAAATGGCAAGAACAGGAGGAGCTTTTCTGGGGTAGGGGAGAGGCAAATTAAAGTGAAACCAAGAGAGGAGGAGAGTATAGAAACTGGTAGCCCTAGGGAGAGCTCATATAGTCCCTTACCTGCCGCAAGACCAGCACTGGAAATCAGCACCTTGGGCCAGACCCCCCTCTCAGTATGAAAGAGCCAGAGGTTAAGCTCAACTCCAGGTCTTCCTTGTTCCATCACAATATACTGCACACTACCTATCAAGCTAGCCTTCATTTAATGTTAGAAGACAGTTTTCAAGCCGCTTGAGCAATAGTTTTACAGTGGATAAGACAAGACATTTCTCCCTCTGGTCCTCTCACAGCATTGTGCTTGATACATTGCTACATTATGTTTACAATAGACCCACTAGGGTTTATGGCATCTGATTGTCAGTGGTCCCCTCTGGATTCTCTACCTCTTTTTGCAGCATCATTACTACCTCATTGACTTACTGTTTGTGGCTCTGGGATTGCAGAGCCTTGATGCAATACATTTTCCCATCATTGTGGAGTTTTTTCTTTTTGGCAACTCAATCTGTCTGGTTACAGCTGTAGGTGAAAATAAAGTTACACATGTAAAATTGTATCACTTTAAAAAAACTAACTTCCTCCCTCTCCTTTTCAAAATCCAGGAGGGGGGCAAAATGAATGAGGTAAAAGAGTGTCTGAGAAACATAGAACAGACCTACAAGCTCTTCCAGCAACAGCAGTTTACATTTATTGCGGCACTGGAACACACCCGAGAGAATGCCCACGACAAGATCAGACCCGTGGCAAGCATTGGACAGGTATAAAGCATTCGGCACAAAGGTCACCGCCAGCAGAGACGGGACAGCATAATACTGTCATACACGGTGTATATTGCAATGGTGAATCAATATTTACTAGGGGAAGCTATATACAAGACTCTCTAGTAAGATCTGTTTATTAACTCACTATTGTATTCTACAAGAGATTATGAAAGGATATGGCACAATCTACATCAGGATTCATCCATTTATAGAAACACTAGCCTGCTTGGTACCACTTTAAACAATGTAGCCTAAAAACCCCATTTGCCCAGGTCACTCCTGACCAGAAATATACGGCACTAGACGACAAACTAACCCACTCTCCCCTGCCACACATGGAATCTAAACCTCAGTTAAGCAACTTGCTTGCCTCTTCCCCTGGTATTGGTGCAACTGTATCTTTCTGTAGTGTCTCTGAAAAAGAATTGCTGTGGTTTGTGGGGTGAGGTGGAGGGTTTTTTTGGGGGTGGGAAGGGGTCTGGGGATGATGGTTTGAGGGCTGCATGGCCCAACAGGGTAGGCGTTTCTGGGTTGATATGTGAATTGACTTGGAAATTTTAAAAATATTGAATATTTTAAATATGAAAAACTCAGAGCCTGAAAGAGACACTGGGAAAAAAATTTCAATAAAATTACAATTGTGGATGTGCAGAGAGCAACATGCTGTCTCAAGGATAAATCCCTTTGCATTTGGAGACATCGGTCATTAAAACCAGGGTTTATTAGGATTTCATTTTTCTACTGTAATAATTCAAGGGCTTTGTTCACTGTTCCAAAGAGTATCTGGATAGATTGTTTTATGAATTAATGCCAATTTCTACCAAGAATTAGCATTGAGATTTAGTCTAATTTTAGTAAATAATAAACTTAGTAATATGGATGCTTTCCAAGTGTTGTTTTAATGTCAATGTCCAAGGTTCAGGCTAATACTGTCTGCGCCTTGGCAGGAGGATCCCGTATCAAGTCGTTTAATCTCTTTTAGAGTTGTAAAACTATTTTTACCCACTGTTACATTTGTACATTAAAAAAAGTGGTGAACGGTGCCGAACGGATAGCTCTAAAAACAGACTGATTAATCCACAGAACAGAGTACAGGGAAGGGGACCATGACCATGTGCCTGAATGCCTGATATGGTGGGATTACTTAGGAAGAAAGAGGGAAGTTCATTCCCCCTATCCATTCAACTTTTGGCTTCTTTGCCACATTTACCCACAAGGGACAATTAGTGCCATGTGTATAGGCAACATCTGTTACATCACCACTAGGAACTGGACTGAGCAAACTTTCATTCAGGACCAGTCTGAACTGGATTTGAACCAGCCACCTGCCAACCCACTTTATCATGCCCCTCATCCAACTCAGTCCTGTTTTGAGCTTTTAATGGGACTGCAAGAGAGGAACTAACACTAATGCTTCTCTTTAGATATTCATCAGATACAGAAATACTTGGACTGTAAATCTGCACAGTCCCCACTTTCTGCAGGTGACATCACTGAATATGATGTTACCAAACCAGCCAGCCAATCTCACACTTGAAAGATACAGGCCACTGTAAGGACAAATGCCTCTGTACCTACGTAGTCCCTGCAAACAATTGTTGAAGGACCTTTTGCAGAGCAAGAACAATTAGGCCACTGCACAGTTCTCTACTGTAGTGAAGTGTGTCCAAGTTATAGCTGTTGGTTGCTAGCATGGACAGAAAACAGTATCTAAGCACAGCAGTGCAGATCTGTGTTCTCAGCGCCAATTAAAAAACCTGACATTCACAGAGCCATGTGAGAATTATGTGGTCAGACAAATTTGTACTGAAAATGGACCCTTACTTAGGATCATATTTGTTTTTCCTATGAGCACACCAACATACTTAGAGTGTGCCAGACTACGAACAGCAGCTTTTCTGTTTATTCAAAAAGTACTGATGTGAGACGAGTAAATTAGTTCATATTTATCTTTAAATGCACAGACGAAAAACCCCAGCTATGATTTTAAGCCAATCTTTGTTCTGTACTGCACATTGTATGGGTACCAACTTATTGGAGCAATCACTTGCTATGTGGAACAATTTCTGCTGTGTCATTTACCCTTTCAGCACTATCTAAAACAAATTATCAAACTAAAGATTAATCTTTGCTCCTAATGGAAGAGAGTTAGAGGTGGGTACCTTGGAACCCATGACTTAACATGGTTGGATTGTTTAATAGTTGTATTACCATGCCAATCCGGGCACTGTACATTCATCAAGATAGTTTCTGCCCCCAAAGAGTTCAGTCTAAGGACTAGTCTGCAGTCAAAACTAACAGCAGCAGAATGGTTTCAATATAGTTGGGCTGCTGTAACGTGGCTACACAAGCGCTCTTATGTCGATGGGAGAAACCACTTCCGCTGACACGATAAAACCACCTATTGTCGGCAGGAGAGTGTCTCCCACCTACATGGTCTGTCCATACAGGTGTTTGTCAGCAAAACTTACGTTGCCCAGGGAAGTGTTTTTTCCAGACCCTGGAGAGACAAGAGCTTTGCCTACCTACGTGCTAGAGTAGACAAGCTCTGAACAATGCATTGGTCCCCCATCCTGCTCTGAGCCTTAGCAGCCGGGCATGGCTCAGGGTGGGCTCTACAGAGGCTGAGGCTCTGGGGGCGAGGGATGGACATGGACACCTTCAAATCACTAAACAGTAGTGGAAGCACACAGGCCGTTAGGCTGCAGTGAGCACTCCTGCTCCAACAAGGGGTGGGAAGAGTGACCAGTGGATTTGCAGGTCAGTGGATTCCACAGAGGTGGACACGTCTTCCCAAGTCCTGTTGCAGGGGAACAGAGGAAGCTTTTCACAATTGCATACCATTTCCCCTGCACGTTGTTCCTGGGTCAGAGGGCAGCATCTCTGCAGCGTAACAGGAACTACAGGCCTTGTATATGAAGCAATAAAAACCGCGTTGGCTTGTTTGAACTAGTTTCAATGCAATGTAAATATTGCCCTTCCTTGCATATCTTACACTACATAGGTGCAGGCCTACATGGACCACCACTGTAACAACACCACTGACAGACGCATCCTCCTCATGTTCTTGAGCATCTGTAGCGATCTGAACAAACTCTGCCAAAAGCTGGAAGCCCTGCACGCTGGTACCAGTGTGACAAACAGCATTTTGGAGAAGTGCAAGCTGCTTGTTAACCACAGCAACGACCTGAGCACCATCCGAGCCAAGTAGGTCTATTATTAGCTTTTATACCTTGCGGGATGGGAGTGGGAAGCAAACATCACTTCAACAGTGTACGAAGGTGGGAAACAAATCGGGAGAGGCATGAAATTTGTACTCCAAGCCAGCATGTGCATCCACTGTAGCCCTGTGACTACCTCTTCTAATTCCAACAAAAGAGGAAGGATGCCCCAGGAATCCCGCTGGTTACTGGAGAATTTTCCCCAGAACTCTTCACTCCACAAATAGCTAGTTTAAGTTTGTGAATTTTAGTGCTAGTTAAAGGTAACATATACGCAGCCCAGTACGCCGACATTGCATGTAGCCACAATGGAGGTTTTCCCTATTCAGTGCTGTCAAGAGTTTATTTCAACTAGGCAAAGAGCAGAGAGCTTGGTATTTTTAATTGCTGTTGAACTTAAATCTGGGCGGCAATCAGATTTGGGCTGGCAGTGAGGAATGATCCTAAACAGGAATTATTTAAGCCACACAGTCTAGTTCAGACCATTGCTGAGCCTGTCTTGGAAAAGTAATTACAAGTGCATATGGACTCTTAAGAGACCCTAAAAGGACACTGTGGAGTTCCACGTGTGTTACAGCTCCAAGGACACTCTGGTAAATAACTGTTTACCCCCTCTCACTCCCCACAGGTACCCTCATGACGTGGTGAATCACCTGAGCTGCGATGAAGCAAAGAACCACTATGGAGGTGTCGTAAGCCTCATACCCATAGTGCTAGACTGCATGAAAGAATGGGTGGCCCACAGTGAGAAGTTACCTCGGAACTTCCTGCAGAACGTGAGTGCTGACTCTCAGAAGAGAACACAGCAGGATGCGTCAGCAAAGGCATCCATTCCCCCAGGCCCACATCCTGCTTTCCTCACTACTGGCACTCAGACCCTGGTTAGTTACAAAGACTGTTCACCAGAGCAGAACAGTAGGCATGTTAAAAAAAAGCACTTGAGTGGCACAGGAAGTCACCCTTGGAAATATCGCAATAATCCCTGGAAACCACCTGGGAAACACTCCTTTTAAAAGAATCAAAGCTCATATATCTGTTGCATAGAGGTGGCTGGTTATTAAATATGGTGACCAGCATTCACTTCAGTTTTTCCCTCCCGTCTTGACCCAAGTTTTGAATACAGGCAGTCCTGCAAGTCTCCAATAGCAGATCAACCTAGATCTCATCAGATATCCTTCTGCTGAGATTTAGGGAGAGGGGGAACAGGGGCAGTCTGTGTCACATGTTTTCCTCCTGGTGAAAGCAGTGAATGGAGTCAAGACTCATCAGATTCTAGTCTCTCACCAATGCTATATCTTGGGCAAATCACTTGAAGTCCAATTCCATGGCTTCGCATCAGATTTTTTCAGGCTACAGATTTCAGGTTGCTCTAACTTACTGCTGCACATTAAGCTCCACGTGCTCTGTTTTCCCTTGGATACATCTTGTCTACCTCACAGAGCTGTTGTGAGGTTTAGGTCATTAACGGTAAGGCATTTGAGATCATCTGATGGAGTGTGCAGAGAGAAGTGCAAAGTGTACTTAAATCACTGACTTCCTACAGAGTCTCTAAACCTTCTAGCTACCTTTCCAGGACTGGGCAATGAAAGCCAGTCCACCTGTAGGCTATCTTCCCATAGTTATTACTTAGAACTGATTTGTATCATGCGATGCTTTATAGAAGCATTAACAACTATGCTCCTAAAAAGATCTTGATAGTCTGATGCATTTCCCTGTGTCTGATTACTCTTTTCCCCTCCTACAGGCAAGTTAGCTCCTGTTCTTTTGCCTCCTGCCAGAAGACACTCCTGAATAAAAGTTTCCCCGGCATGCATGGCTGTGTTTGCTAACATTATAGGAGTGCTCTGACCTTAACCTGATCCGATTTTGAAACAAGTATCAACTGAGATGGGAGGCTTGAGCAAATGAGGTACAGGAAGGAATGGTAGTTCAGAATGAGTAGGAAGTATTTACAGGGAACTTTCACCCCGTCTTTTACCTCATGAATTTAATACCTCATGAATTTGTTCTCATTCTTTTCCCCCACCATCCACACACTTCTCCATAAGGTGTACAGGTATTATTGCACTAAACATCAGCTCTGAGATGGACACGATTTCTTTAGCACACTCTGTAATTATTTTTAGGAGACAAAGTGATCCTGTTCAACTGAAACTACTAGCAAAAATCAAATAGATTTAAGATAATTGGCTATTTAACAGGCATGAGTTGCTGGTAAGAGCTGAGCTAGCAAAAAGCTACCCCTCCTTTGGAAGGCTCTCTTTAATAGCTGTATCATGGAGGTGGCTTTAGAGAGGAAAAACTGAAGTCATTAATAGCATAACATCTAGGTCAGTGGCTCCCAACCTAGTCTCTGCTGTGGCACACCCTGATACCTCTAATTTTTTTGAGGAACCCTGCCATACAGTCACCAAATGAACTCATGAATATTCATAAGTCAATCACAAACTCCGAGTAGTTTTTTCAAAAGAATTCCATGGCACACCTGGCTCAGGCCTGAGGGCACGCCCATGTGCCATGGCGCACTGGTTGGGAAACACCAATCTAGGTACTTCAAGTCAAGACTCAGATTTTAAGGCCAGAAGGGATCAATATGAGCATCTAGTCTGAGCCCCTGCACAATTTAGGCCACAGAACCTCCTGCCCCACTCCTGCGATAGCATCGATGATTGAGTCACTGAAGTCCCCAAATCACGGTTTAAAGACTTCAGAAGTATACAGAAACCACCAGCAAGTGACCCATGCCCCACACAACAAGAGAAAGCAAAAAACCCCACGGGCCCTGCCAATCTACCCTGGGGAAAAATCCACTCCTGACCCCAAATATGGCGATCAGCTAATCCCTGAGCATGTGGACAAGACACACCAGCCAGACACCCAAAAAAGAATTCCCTGCACCAACTAAGAACCCACCCCATCTAATATCTCACCACAACTATTGGCATATCTACCACGATTAGTCACAAATCAGTTAATTGCCAAATGAGGCTGTCCCATCATACCATCCTCTCCATAAACTTATCCAGCTCAGTTTTGAAGCCAGCTAGATTTTTTGGCCCCACTGCTCCCCTTGGAAGGCTATTCCAGAACTTCATTCCTCCTATGGTTAGAAATCTAATTTCAAGTCTAAACAGATAAGACTTGATTGCGTAGGCACTGTACAGACAAGTAACAGATAAAATGTTCTCTGGGGCAGGGCCTGTTAAGCAGGAAATGTGGTTAGATGATGAGCCTGAAGGTTACAACTTCCAGATTCTATTCCTAGCTCCGCTACTGGTTCACTGAGTGACCTTAGGAAAAGATCCCCTTACTTCAATTTAGTTTGGCAATCTGAAAATGAGTAGGATACTTATCACACAGCACAATGGCTGGGAAACTTATTGCTTGCGAAAGCACCCTTTAAAATCCTTCAATGAAAGGGGCTATCACAAGGTTAATTTCTACCTGCTAAAAGTCAACTTCCCCAAGCCACTTGCTATGTTAGCCCAGAGAGTGGGTGAAAGTCCTACCAGCAGCAAGGGAAAACCCCCCGAGATATCACTCCCCCTCTGGAGAAGGCTCGTTGAACATGCTCAATCTGAGACTCACACAGCACAAAAAGTAAATCTGCAGCAATTATTTTGAGAAAAATACTGTGGGATGTCGGGGTGGGCATATTAAGGAAGTCTGCAAAACTGGGGACCCCGTCAGCCAGTCCAGACTTCCACAGCTGCACCTAACTTCAGGTTAAACACAGGGCATAGGACTTCCTTGTGTCAATTCCTGCTTCATGTCCAATAGCTGTGGCTGAGCTTGGGTGGATCTTCTAGAAAAACATCCAATCTTGATTTTAACTGTTCAGTGATGGAGAATCCACCACAATGTGCATTGTAATGTTTCAGTGGCTAATTACCCACACCAGAACAGTGTTAAATGCAATTGTGAAAACAGTTATTTACTTATATTCTCTTTAACTACATCTATTTTAAATGGCAAGCAGTTATCGCTTATCTGTTCTTGCTACATGAATACAGTGTAGGATTTCTGGGAAAAGTAGTTACATGGCCATATGTTCTGACCTATATTTAAATAAAATATAGCACGAAATTAAGGAATTTGCACTTACTGTAAATTACTGATTGCAAGCCCAATCAAAAATTAAGCTATTTGGAAGATAAATGTGTGTGTGGATCTGTTTGTGTGTTTTCATTTGTTGATCAACATGTTGTCCAAGCTGCTACATAAGACTGAAAAAAGAATTTCTGCTATACTGGGTTGTCAAAGTGACTCTAGAAGAGGGAAAGTGCAAAGAATCTCCCCAAAAAGCAAAACAAAAATTGCCTGGAGAGCAGGCGTGCATGTATCATCATTTAACAAACATTAAGTAATTCACATCTTTGTGAGATGGCATATATTCTCCCATTTTACAGATGTGGAAACTGAAGTACAAAGAGGGAGTCAAGTGACTTGCCCAAGACAAAAGTCACAGTCTTGGGAACTCCTGATTCCTAATCCTAGCTTTGATCTCCCATCCTGGGCCCAGACCAGGTCTTACTGCATTAGTAAAAAAATTGAAAATCCAGTTTTAACATCATTCTTCATATAGCGCAAGCCTGAATACTTGAATTCTGATCAGATGAAACCAGTTTATTAACTTTGAAGTCAACACAGTATCAAGCTCACTTTGTTAGATTTCACAACCCTGCAACAAGCTCATGTCTTGACAGAGATCTTGAGACGTGCAGGAACCCCAGAATGTCTAACTTTAGCAAATTAGTGAATACATTCCACAACTAGTCTCCCCAGTCCTCTCAAACAGTCCTAGTCACTACAAGCCCCCAAGGACCCTTGAATGGAAAATTAGGAAGTTTCTAGGCAAAGCTGTAGTTGTGCAGTAACATGACAATGGTCTTTTAGAAAATGTTTTCCAATATAAGTTACAAAAACAGCTTGTCCCAATTACTTTAGTTTCCATACCAGTTTTCCTCTACAAAATAGATAACCAGCACTTCAGAGAGAGAGAACGGAGTCAGAGAAATGTAGAAGGTTGGCAGAGAGAGACAAGAATCAGCTTTACATGGTGGCCATGTCGGAAAGGATATCATCTTGCCATAAATCCAATTAACACTGAGAAGTTTAGGTAGCTGGAATGCAATTATCCAAACATAACATGGTAATAAAACTTGGCTTTAACGTTGTCTTCCAAGTTCACACACACAAACACAAGAAGCCGAGCAAACAGCCAAACTAACTTACTTTGTATTCCTGTCTTCAGGATCACCTGCTTTTCTTCCTGCAGACTGAAATACAGATACAAGCAGAGTATTCAGGATGTCAACAGAATCCAGCAGTCTGTATGCTACAAGCTGCTTCTGTGGTTCTGATCCAATTTAGACAGGGAGGTGTCAGTCAAAAACCCGTATCAAATCCAAAATATCCCTTAGGTTAAACTTTAAAAAACCAAATATTTCAGACTGCAGACACTGTAACCAACAGGATGCTGCTCACAGGCCACTGAGGAGCACTGCGATCAAGTCAGTGAAACAAACAAAGGAGTCCTGTGGCACTTCTAAAGACTAACAAATTTATTGCATGAGCTTTTGTGGGAGAAAATCCCACTTTGTCAGTAGCTGTCAGAAAGTCAGGGCCTGGGCTAGACCCAAAAGGGAGGGAAACTACAATAGGGAGTATGGAAGAGCTCAGCAGCTCAAAAAGACTAATTCTGAATGAGGTGGCAGAATCATGGAGGCCTCTAGTGGTCAGACCTGGGAAGCAGCAATAAAGAACGCAACAAGATCAAAACAGAGTTTGCTTCTCTGCCTGGTAGGTGGCAGAACTGTGAGCTGGAGGAAAACCATGACTGCTGGAAGGGTGGGAAGAGTGGCCAGGAGTTTAGCTAAGAGCCATGTCAACTGTGTTCCTAGCAATCAACTCGTCATGCTCATGCTGGGACAGCATGGCGGTAATTTTCTGAAGAGCACGCTTTTCAAATGGCTTAAAGTCCCAGCGCAGATAGAGAATCCATCATTTGCTGCAGGCAAAAGGAGAACCTAAAGCTTAGCTTGGGATGTCTGCCAATCCTGAAATTTGACATACATCCTGAATAAATGCCAAGACAGTGTCCAGTGTCTGCAGCAAGCGTAAGTTAAGGATCCAGATGGCCCTGCATAATAAATACAGGTGTTCCTTCCTTTACATCTCATCACAACCAAAGATAGTAACTTTTGCTGCTCCATAGCTAAGTCATACCTACAGAATAGCGTACAGCAAAGTACATAGAATTCTATGTCTGGGAATACACTAGCCCATATCCCAATACACTTTACAACAGTATTTTAAAGTGACAAAAAAAAAAAACCTTGTTTCCAAGAATTCCAGACACCAGTGCTCAAGCACCACCCTTCTTACTATCTTGTGTAGTTTGTACTAACTGTCTATAGTTTGGCACAAAAAAAAATTAAATTAAGAAAAGCTACTAGGGATGCCAAAGATCCTGAAACTGAATTGATAAGCATTGTTATGTTTAAACTCTGTCTTGAATTTCAACCACTTGTTTTGTGCAATCAAGAACAAACTACTGCAGTGAAATATTCATCTGAAACAGTTCTTAGCCATTTAGCTGTCTTACGGAAAATCATTTTCCTGCTGAAGCAAATCCAAGATATCATACATTGGCCAGAAACTCATGACTGCAGATTTCCAAAGCAGCCTTGATTTTTAAAAATCCGAGTCACTGGTGACTCCGTTACAATGAGCCCATTGGATCTTTTACCTGGAAGAGTTTACCTCACATAACTCAATGAAACATATAAAACCACGGACATCAGCAAATAATTGTGTTTTGGAAGCAGAGTTCCAAATTCCCCATTCGCTTGCCTTTTTTTGAGGGATAACATCAGAAGTTTTGAGTTTACAATCAGTCAAAAATAATGTGAATTTAGAAAAATTATGACTTCATATGCACATTAAAGGGTGTGAAGAAATGAGCCCAAAGCTAGCACCACATATCTTTGATTGGAAGAGTACACTCCTTGGAAAATGACTTGTAAAATCAGGCTCACAGGAAGTATAATCCACAAAGGCAGCAACATCATTAAAATCACTTGGGATTAAAATTAGTCTCAGAAATAAAGCACGTTTGAATTTTAGCTAATATTTGCCTACAACTAAAACCTCTAGCAGTTTCACAAATCAAGAGCGCAGCAGGATAATTCAATTCTTATTCATTTCTTAAATTATTTCATCCTCAGATGTCAAATAATTTTTCAATTTATTTTTAAATCTGTACAATTGCACCAACATTAAATAGCTACGGTAAGAAGAATCAAGATTCACTGAAGAATTCTTGTACAGATTCAGGAAGTGAGGAAAAAAATAACAGTCTTCTTCCCTCCTACAACATGAAATGTTTGATATTATTTATGGTTGTGCGTACGAGCTATCAAAGCATTCTCCTTAGCATTAGAAAAGAAAGACGATAATTTATTTTTCTCTTTTTGTACCATTGTGGACAATATACATTTAATTATTTTTATGCTGGTAAGAGCAACTTTTGAATGTTAAACCTGTATTGAGATATGTAACAATTAATAAAATGAAGTCAAGATTCTGTTACTGCTGGTTTTCTGCCATTTACACTCTAAGGGTAAAATTCACCCCAGTGCAGAGGATCCAAATAAGGTTTTCCACATCGCCTAATCCTCACAGTAACAATTTAAAGGGTGGCAGGCTTTGTATAAATCTTCTTCTTATGAGGGTGAAGTTCATCTTCATACAAATAATTGATCTATGCACAAAAATAATATGATCTGACAGTGTCAAGCAGTTCAAGTTGGTTCATGCATTTCAAAGTGTTAATTTTTTTGCCCAGACATTGAACCACACCTGAGATTTGAGCTTGAAAAGCAAATAGTTTAAAAAAAAAGCAGTGATATTTGTGCTCTCTGACATTTTCATTTTGATTTCAATTGCTGTAAGAGTGCAGGTCAGCTTCCAAAATGACATCTTTTTGCTACTTTGTAAGTAAGAATGGCTATCCCATTGTGTCTGAGATGTCATTCTACAGGTCTATTGGTCCATCAGTGCATATATTCCTATGTAAAAAGCCCCAACGTGGAATTTGTTACAGAGACACACTCCTAACTATAGAGAACTAGCTGGCAAGATTCTAATAGGAAGTCAGACCTTTAAGATGATGATAACTGGGGCATCTGCAGTAGATGTAAATGTATTCCCAAGAACTAGACACTTCCATGCTGTTTTTTATGGGACTTCAAACACACTCAGCTTCTCCTTGGGAACTTCAGGTATGGTATGTGAAGCTGACATCTGGAAGAGAGTCAACAGTAAATGGAAAGGATGGCTTGCAGTGTTCAACTAGCTTTGGTTCCTCATGGATGAGCAGCCGTGTTTCAATTACTGTCCTGACTTCCAGCCTAGCAACAACGCTATGCAGAAGACTAGCCAAGTACCCAGACTACTTGCACGTATCTCTGGGTTTGTAGATATACTTGGCTAGCATACCATAAAAAGTAGGACGGTGAAAGAATTAACACTGAAAACCAGATGTACAATTCAATTACTGGATCATACATAGCTATGACGACATCAAAGCTACTTTGTAAAGAGGCAAAACTTGCTCATGCCATCTATAAAATAGATTATATAAATTTAAAGGACTCCATCAGAAGGACCAGACATTTCTCTCTTGTAACATACCTATATTATTAAACACCTGGGCCTCTGAAAATGCTTTCATACTCCTCCTGTTTCTTCACCTCATATGCTTAGTCAGCACCAGTTACCAGCACAGGTGCTTCACCCAGAGGGCTCACCTTGCAGAGAACTCAACACAGAGTAGTGCAAAACAATACATTTTTATTTGTTCACAGTTAAACACAAGCAACTGCTTTGACATTTTAGAACATTCTAATAAGGACAGCAAAACCTCCTTTTGGTTGAAAGTTCTCTTTAGCTTAGATTGTACCATTTTTCCTTATATTTCATATTTATGGCATTTAATGTGGATTGTTTAACATGCTTACGAAAAGCAAGGCAGGGAACAGATTAACTTTTGACAAAGACAGCGTTTTTAGATTTAACTAAAAGCAGTCAGTTAAAAAAATCTGTCTCCACTTCACCGATGGAATCCCTTTAAACAAAATGTAAGTTACTCCCTACAGTGATCCATGATTTTAGAGATTTTCAAAAACAATGGCAAAATTTGTTCCTCCATAATCGTTGTGGTCCATAGATAAACCTTCTAAAGTGGTTTCTGATTCCATCCCAGTGCTAACATCCTTTTAAAAGAGAAAAAGCCACCTCCTGATGAGCTTTGCTTCGCTCCGGAGTATTTTTGCTACTAAAACCAACAAAAAAAAAGCCCGTCCACTAAAAAAGTGAGTTGCCGTGTGGCAGGATAGTCTGTTGGGAATCATCAAACTGAAGGGATGGTTGAATTGATTCCTCTTACAGAACTATCCAACAGCTGAGCTAGCCCTTTTAGAGGCAACATAAAAACTGTTCACTTCTGAGTGAGTGGGATATGAAGCCTTTGAGTCTTCATTCGTTTGCTATTGCAGCTACCACTAAGTCTCCGAAAACCTACAGACATGTCAACGAAACTAGTGACACCGTTTCCTATTCTGTGCCGATTCAAACTTGGACAAAACCAATGAAGTTCACCTGTGCTTTCAGAGTCCGGACGGACTGAGTGACTAAGATGCTGACAGCAGAAATGTATTTAGACCAGAGGTGTGATAGGAGGAGTGGAATGGAAGGAAAAGCGTTACCTGATTGGGCCAGGAGGGAGCAGAGCAGCATTGTTTGTCAGGTTAGCAGAATCCCAGCCTGCTTTGATCGGTTCTGTCCCTCTTTAGACTTGGGCAAGGTAAAAGGCAGAGCATGAGGAGTGCGGTTACTTTACCTTTCAGAAGATTCTTACTACCACCCATGCAGACTGTTTAAGGAAGAAAGGCTACATCTGTAAAAGTAGGAACAAAACCAATACTGGTGAAGTGTGGCTCTGAAACACAGACTAAGTGTCCCAGGACACAGACTTACCAAAGTCTCACATAAATGAACACAACTCTCTTTCCTAATAACTGAGCTCTGTTCTGCCAGGAAGGAGACCAAAGTTTGATGAATGATATAAATCCTGATCCCAAAAGTCCTTCAGCATGCAAGGCATCCCAATGACTTCAAAAGGGAATAATAAACATGGGAAGGCTGCAGGATGTCACTTTGAGCTAGACACATTGGCCCAACAGCTAGCTCAGTTGCTTGAGAGAATGGAATGGGGTTGGGGAGGGTAAAGACAGAGAAAGAAAAAAGAAGAGAACCAAGTACCCACTAATAGGACTGCCATGACCTCTACCACCAAGACAGCAACAGTACTGAGTGGGGACTTCCTTTGGGAGTCTATCCAATTATTCTTGAGTCAAGCTTAGAATCTTAGAAACTACTCCGGGGAAGAAGAACATCTGAGATTCCTCTAGCTAGAATGAGATGGTCTTGGTCAGTCTGGACAAAGACCACAGTGAAAAGAAGAGTCCAGGCAGCACAAGAACCTGCCAGTTTAGGAAAATATTTGCAGTCTTCTGCAGAATTCTCACTTTGAAGTCCGATGAACTTGCCACGTTATATAAAATCTTTACATACTTTCCTTGTCTGGATCTCCCAGCACTGAGGTGTTCAGTTCCCATCCCCTCCAGTCACAGAACAGTTTGAGGTCAGACAAGTACCAGTTTGTCAGATAAACAATGAACATTTCCTGTGCCCCCCAAAATCAAAAGCAATAGTGTTTTAACGAGACCTCAGTAAATAATTTACAGTTCTTTGGGGAGAGACAGTGTTTGTTCACGTGTGATTTTGCAGGAAATGTTAAGGACATAAGAAGCAATGATTACGAATTGGGGTGAATGCAACATTAGTTTGCAGATGTGCGTTGTTTTTTAGCCAGTCAGTCATTTGACCAAAGTCCAACCTAATGAAGATGGGGAGCAGGGGAGACGGGGGACAAAGAGGCAAAATAAAGACTTGCAGATGAATGCACTAGAAACTCTGGTTTTGCCTATCCAGACGAATGTAATCCAAGTCACCCGCAAGGGCAATACAATTAACTGTTCTAAACTGGATGCTTGCTGACACATTTCAGCCAAGCAAAGCACAAAGCATTCATAGGGAGAGTCACAAAGGTTAATTTGGCCTCATATTGCACTCGAGTTCATAGGATTCAACCATTCCTTGGGGGGAGTGGGAGAAAGGAAAAAAATACTTGCAAATACTAACAACTGCCCCTTCAAATTAGTACACACTGCTAACGATGGTTCTGAGAGAGAAGCAGCAGAAGAAAGTTAGGCTGGGCATTGCGATTCCAAACCCTAAGTCCATTTTGCATTCATTCAGCAGTGTAAAAGGACCCCAGGCCTATTTCCACTGTACAGGCTCGCTGCTGAGAACGAGGGAACATAAAAGCTTTTAGTTAAACGTGCATTCACACCTCCTGCTCTATGCCAAGAATATGAAAATAACACTGATTGACTATCTTCCTTTTTAACTGTAGTCATGATGAGTTTCATTGTAGTCCATGATATGAAGCTGTCCAACACTGCTTTCCTGGTTCTTGGGTGAAGGGCTGAGGTGGTCGGGGCTCGGGGGAGCCTTTGCCTCCATGTTCGGATCTTTACATAGTTCAGTCTTTAGCGTGTCAGAAAGGCTGTTGATGGTTAGACCCTCCTCATCACACTGGCTCTCGCTCTTGTTGCGGAACAGCTCACGCACCTTCATTCCAAGGAAGCTCTTGGAACTAGGGAGCGAGCCTACACTTAGTGGGACATTAGTGGAGGGTTCCAGCGACATGGGCGCATCCCAGAGACTGCTGAACTGCCTCCCTCTCTGGTTCTGGGATTTTTCTGGGGTGGATAGCTTGCTGCTGCTGCTGCCATCTTTACTGCCGCCGTCCTGGGCGCTCACAGGCTTGGTCTCTCCATTTCTGCCCATGGCTTCATCACTGTATCCCGCCACAGAGTCTGCAAAACCTTCATTACTACAGTCCGGCCTGTTTTGGAAGGAGACAGAGAAAGAACAGGTCACAGTGATGGTCGTAATGGTACACCACGAAGAGATTAACTTGCTGGAGAAGGCAATTTACTTTGATTAGTTTCCATCTCTGCTTAAAACACAGCTTCAACAGTTTCTCCTTTCATTCCATCCTGCAGCATGGCAAAAACCATTAAAAATACCAGAGTCAGCAAGAGAAACATCAGCAATTTAGCATCTGGCACACAGTGGTGTGCCGAGGTCCAAGGCTGGCAGAATTTCAGAGGATGGGATGCATCTGTGTCCTCATTGCTTTAGGAAGGGAACAGGGCTGTAAGACCCCACTTAGACTTACAGATCTATCCTTTACTTACCGCAGGCCTGAATAGCAGCTGCTCTTATTCTACAATTGTTTTCCGTAGCTATTCTGATATTACTGCAGGGCTAAGAGCAGGAACTATATCATTAGTGGGGAGAATTTATTTCAATCATATATACATAAGTGCTAATCAGCAGAACAGGCATATTCCTAAAGGTAAAGGTAACTACTGAGTATCATCAAAATTAGTACTTCTTCCCCCTTTGGAGTAGCTCTCTTTAAACTCTGATGAAAGTCTGAAGACTTCAATATAAACAATAGACAGGGAGCTTTTCTTTGACTTCTAGATACTCCGCTTGAATTCAAATGTACTATGCTTCTGAGATATCCTCTCAGGCAATTCAAGTTTTAGTTGGTGGTGGAGGGAAATCCAGATAAGTTGAGAGAAACAGCACCTCAAAACTGACATAGTTCAGACCAGAAAAGATTGGCCATTTTTGAGTCTTTTGTAGTCTTAATGAGGGTTCAGCAATTTTCAGGATAAATAATGCACAGTTTGGATTAGATCTCAGCATCCCATTTTGGATATTAACAATCCTAAAGGTCCTTATTTCATCCAACAGAAATAAGTGCTAATGGAGCAAACTACTTCCATGGATAACATCCCATTTAAAGAGACTGTATTGTCTACATTGTCCAGAGTCAGTCAATTGTTACAAAGGGTAGAGCTGCCCAATCAGACAAGCTTAACTAGATCTGTAATGCAGCAATCATAAATTAAGACAATTCAATTCGGTTGTAGATTAAAATGATAGGTCCTTTATGTCAGCTACTGAAGCTCAAACTCTCCAGAGAAGAAAAAGGTGGTTTACTAAAATGGCTTTCACCTGTAGCTAGTTTGCCTAGTTTTTTTTAGCTACTAAAGAGCTACTTTACAGTTTATTTTCAACTCTGCTATTGACTCCCTGGGTGACTTGAGCAAGCCACTCATCTATTTCACCTCCTATAAGAATGGAAAGACCTGATGCTTCACAAAAGATGAGTGAAGTACTTTGACACTAAAAGATGGCAGACACTAAATGCTAAACATTACTGAGGGAGGTTTACCTCCAACAGCTTTGCAAGTGGTTCAAGTTTTGTAATATTGTCCTTACCTTTCTTCTGCTGCTTCAGCTGCTTCTGTTTTTTCATCTTCAAGTTTTTTCAGTAGGCTGTCCTCCAATCGGCCATACAGATCTAAAATCTCCAGCTCAAACGTTTGTGTAATTCTTTTCTGGGCTTTGTACCTGCTCTCTACTGCTTGCAGCTGGCCTCTGAATATACAAAGAACACATTACCACCAATTTAAATTTCTCAAAGTACAATCCATCTGCCAATGCTTTTTCTGAATTTTATTTATGATACAATATCTCTTACTGCACCAACATCAATTGGTGAAAGGGATGGGCTTTCTTTTGAGCTTACACAGACCTCTTCAGATCCTGAAGATCTCCGTTTAAGCTTGAAAGCTTTTCTCTCTCATGAATAGAAGTTGGTCCCTTAAAAGTTATCACTGCACCGACCTTATTTCTCTAATATCCTCGGACCTATACATTTACAATATCACTGCAAAGAACTTTATTTACAGAATAAGTCAGGAATTTCACTTCAATAACTAATACTACCTTGCTTGGATCTTGACGTCCTCTAGATATTTCTTTTGCTCCAGTAACAGGTGGTCTTTCCTAGAAAGCTGAGACTCTAGTTCGACTATCCGTTTCTGGGAGGCATCAAGCCTCTGACTTTGCTGTTGAATATAGAACTTTGTTTTCTCCAGTTCTTTCCGAAAAGCAGACTGCATCATTTCCACTTCCTGAAAAGAGGAAAATGACCTTTAAGTGACATATTCAGATCCACTCAGAACACAAGTCAAAAGCTAAACTTTACTTCCTTCTATAAAGATAGCCACAACACCGGACCTCTCCTATCCCCCTTTGCTTTGAAGAGTCCAAATTTGTTCTCTTGTGATTTCACTGGGGAAGAAAGGGTTACGGTTTTAAAGAGAGCTTTAACAAGGACAGGATTCCTATCTCTTTGTAGCATTTCTGTGTGTGCGTGCGGTTACAGTTGGAAATTACCCTGTGTAACATGAAACAAGGCAGATGCCCACAACAAACAAACAAAAAAGAGGTTCCAGAACTTGTTCAGAGATACTAAGTTACTTTGAATACAACTCCACATGACCACAATTTATTAGCACATCACTGTTCCTTACTTAGACCCTTTCCAGTAGGGATAAGGTTTGTCAGTCCTGTATCAGATTAGAATGGATCATTTTCAATTTAGAGTATCTTTGAAATATGGCCTTCAATATGCCAATAAAAGGCACATTTCTTAAAAACTGGTTGCTTTCTCTCATGTAAAAGCAGGCACACCATGTTGTAAATGTCACTTGCCCTTTGGACACAAACTTTTCCCTAAGTAAGGGTAATAAAACAATGTGGTTCTTAGAAGTTTTACAAAAAGCAGCAGCAAGGAGCACGAGAGGTACGTGTGGTTCTCTGAGATAAGCCCTTTTAGTGACACCCGTTGAAGTGAGAGACTAGTTCTGCGTGCAGCAAGGCCTACTGTATTAACGCTATGCACCTTCCCATACACTCTCTCAAGCAGCAGATGCTCTCTTTACTGCCACCTAGAAAATTAAATGAGACAAATTTTGGCTCTAGTGTGATAAAAATTTAATTTTCCAAGATTACTGAATCTATTTGGGGTTGGCAGTTTCCCAGGATAAGTTAGTTTTGGCCAAGATGCTGGTAAACACCAGCTTAAACTGGGGAAAATAGCTGCAATAGGTGTCCAGTAAGTTCATCAAGTGTAGAACAAATCTTTTCAAATTTGGGATACACCCATCCAAAACTGAGGAATAGGCTCAGTCTATCGCCCACTACATCAAAGCTGGTCTTTTGTTGTATGGCCAAATGGACTGTTAGTCTGCAACTCTGGATGCTTTTGATTGCTTAAGTCTTCAAGCCTATAACTCTGTATTACTGTCATTTTCATATAACATTTTCAACTTTTATTTATATAATATTGAAAACTGAAATGAGTGAAACACGTAGAAATTAGTTCCCTGAGAAAATGCCAAAACCAGAACATATATAAGGCATCTGATGTTCAGTCTTAGAATTACATACATTATTGCCCACTGAAATCTTACTCATTTATGCAACTAAATTAATCTACATCTCTACTGCATTATGTAATCACAATTTGAAAATATAACTAAATCGAAGTGTGCATTAAACAAAACTGTTTTTAAAACAGAAAATGCCTTAGACTAGTGACTAACTCCTTTTTCCCAGGGTAGTAAAAACCATGATTTTGCCTGGTAAAAACTATGCCATCCTTGAAGCTATTTGAAGGCAGACTGGATAGCTTGACATGACTAACACAAAATCTCCCCCCGAGTAAATAAATAATAGTAATAGGGCCTTTCATTTGCTTTGAAATTGGCAGAAAACATTCATGACAGTTTGTAAAAAGTTTCTGTCTTCACTTGAAAGCCATTACTGAACTTGATGATGATCCTAAGGTGAATCTTTCCAGAAAGGCTTTGTCTGTGACCTGCATACTGTACCTTCGTCGTGTCCGCATGCTTGTGCTGCAGCTGTTCCAAGTACAGCTCATTGACCTCCCCAAGAACCAGAAGTTGCCTATTCAAGAACTCCATCTGCTGCTGGACTGACTCACTGTTTGAAAGCTTTAAAAAAAGATCAGAGTCCACAGTGAACAATTTAATCTGTGTGTTACATATGACCTGCACTATATCTATGGGTTATATTTTTATTGAAACGGAAAAGAAAAATAAAACCACAATGCCTAGGGAAGTAGCAGGCAATTACAACAACTGAGTGAGTAGACATCCTAAGAACTGCTGAGGGAAATTTGTGGCACCCCATGAGACAAATGCAGCAGTTGGCTAATTAAACCCCGACAGTTGGTTTCCTTCAAATGAGGTAACTGCTTCTCCATTTATATGTGAAGTCCCTTTACCGTCTGACATGGGCTCTCTAATATACAGAAACATACAAGGAGAGCTTTAATCAAAATACATATTACTCCACCTTTGAAATTCAAAATGTGAGCCAGAAACCCAAAATGAGGAACAAGACTTCAGAAGTTTCAGAACTATGAAGATTTAATTTCTTCAGCATAAGATTCTTCATACCCTTTGTGCTCTAACTCATTTAAAATCAATACCATGGAACTCAGTGTGGTAGGAGGAGCAGCTTATTCAACGTAACGGAGGTCATGAGAGAAACTGAGGAGAGAAATTTAAGAATGGATAACCACAAAAAAGGACATAGAAAGGCCAGGAGGGGATCAGTACCTTCTGAGAAACTTGGCTGAGAAGCAATTCCGTGTGACACACCTTGTTATTGGCTTTCTTTAATTCTAACCTCAGATCTGCAATCATATTCCTACAGTCCTTCAGCTTGGTCTGTTCAAACAGAGAGCAAGACGCTCAAGGTTCTGAAACTGAACCATAAACCTAGCCAAATACCCATCTGACAGGATGGACAGCATTCCCCAAAACACCATAGTCAGGGGTTACAGACCCAACACCTGAAATGATCACCATTACCCAAGGGCTAGTTTAAAGGCATGCAATTTGTTATTTCTAAATTCTATGTAAAGCAAAATCACAAAAGAATAGAATCAACCAACACAGATAAATTTTTAACTGCATGTTGTCTTATTTAGATTGGAACAAGAGGTTTAAATACACCGACGAGCCATTTCATACCAGATCACTGGGGGAAGGGTGGGGGGTGGGGTGTTAAAGCTACATTATCTGCTCACTATACCTTTTCCAGGCTATGTTTCATACCTGCAATTCCTGGCTCTGGTTGTAGAATTCTTCCCTGTCGTGTTGCAGCTGTCGGATTTGGCTGTGAAGCTGAGCCACTATATTATCATGCTGCTCCTGAAACTGGTGGTACCTGGCTTGCTCTTTCTGCAGACTAAGCTTCAAGGATTGGATATCTTTCTCCTGTAGTTTCAGCTGATCTTTCTGTCCAGAACCACATACCAAACATCAGATGACTGAATTTTCTACTTCAGCTAGTACATCAGAGATCACTGTCCCAAGCCAACCACCAAATAAAGGACCAAGAACAAAACCCACTAACAAAAGTCATCAAATGTGGCTATAGTACGGTAATTTAATATGTTCCACATATACAATTTTGGTTTGTTTTAAAGAAATGGTTAAAGGTGCCAAGCTGAACATGCTGGAAACTGAAATTACATCCATGAAATGGGCTCAGCAGTGGTGTATGTTCCTCCACACCACCCCCAATGCTCCACTGGAGACTTAAAGGGACAGCATCACGGAAGAGAGGGTAGTTCTATTTCCAATAATTACTCAGTTCTTGGCCTCTTTGCTGTGACTGCAACACAGGTGCCAATTAACATGGCAGCTTCTATCACATGGACAAGAACTGAAACAAGACCATTTATTTCACATGGGCTCCACACCACTAAGTTTCTAACCCTAATTAGGGACAGATTTAAACAAGAGACACAAAGAGAGACTACACTTGAAATACTTGGTTATGGGTTGTAACTCTTTAGGGAACATATCACGGCTACTAGCCAATGTTAAGACAGCCCAAATGTTATATAAGCACATCACTACCTGTTAAATCGCAGCATCCTGAGATTTGCAGTTATTTAAGCCTGCTGACCTCAACTACACTTCTGTTCACTGCTCTTTAGAGTAAATTAGCAGTTTCAACTAATCACAATGCATCTGAATTATCCTCAATCCATTCCACAAAATCTAGAGTATTTGATGGTTGCTTTTCCCCCCCTTACACTTCAGTGAATAATATTTTGAGATTTAAAATATTTATGCTACTCTAGTAGATGTGATAGTGATGTATTGGTAGAACCTTCTTGCCGTACACAGCTCTTAAACCCTGGCTCACCATGGCAGCATTATGTTCCTCCAGTGCTGTTGCTTTGATCACTTTCCGCAGGAGTCGCCGGTTCCGAAGGGCATGCTGTTGCCTTTTGAAGCACTCGTACAATAACTGGTTATGTAGCAAAAGCAGCTGGTTACGCAGCGTGTGAATCTCATCTGAAGGGGGAGAACCTAGACAGAGTTAAATGACAGAGTAGAGGTTACTGCTAAATAAATTTGATTCTGTTACATACATTCAAACGCACATCTTCATTCAAGCCCATCCCACCTTTTACAGTGTTTTTTATTAACTGCAAACAAATGTTTAAAAAAAGCTTTTTGGGGGGGTAAATTCCTCACTATCAATAGTTAGCACGAAACTTTAATGTTCAAAGCTGTACACGGTGTTGATGTTTGAACCTAAACAACTGCTTTGATTTGCTGTAACAGTCTGACCTGATCATATGATTTGTATTCCCCTGCATTTATTTTGCTCCCCTTCTGTAAGTTCTACATCTTTAAGCATCTGACAAATGGAATTTTCTCCCACGAAAGCTCATGAGATAAATAAATTTGTTAGTCTTTGAAAGTGCCACCAGACTCGTTTGTTTTAAGTAAACCAACTAGCAGAAGATACAAAGAAATGTATTTTGGCTAATTATAGATTATGTTTATGGGCCTAAACCAAGAAAATCTTGTTTACCTCCAAAGTGAGTCCAGTCAGCAGATTTGCTAGGCAGAGACAATCTGGAAATAAAAAACACGGTATCAATTATTTATACAGGGTAAACAAACACTTTACAAGACAATGAAATACATTCCCTGTCCCTAAGGCCTTACAGTCTAACAAGTGAGATGGAGACAGCACATCAGAGAATAATTCAGGTCAGAATGTGTGAAGATCACTGCAGGAAGTGGGTTTTAAGGAAGAATTTGAAATACAGAAAGGGTGGTTGGTAGACAGACAGGGGAGACCGTCCCAAGTGTAAAAAGCCACTCGAGAAAGGAGTGAAGGAGGAATTAAGAAAAGGAGATGAAGAGAGTGCATAATAGGAAATGAAAACAGACATGGATGCATCTGTATATGAATCTTCCTTCCTAAATCTTGGCCCAAACCAGTTTCTCCAGTTCCTGTCTTTTGTACTAGGGAGAAGGAACTGCCACCCTTCTCCTGGCCACTAGACTTCACCCCACCATTTGCCACCTAACTCTGGCAAGGGGAACAACATTCTCTAAGACAGGCGCCCAAGCCACATTAGAGAGAGGCAGCCAATGAACCCACTTCCTTACCACTGGGTTTAGCAATACCGCTGAGCTCCATCAGCAAGGTAGCAAGAGCCCAAGGTTATTCTTAAGGACATATTACTTACCCAAATAAACGTTAAGCTGTCATTCTGGCTGCAAGGTTCACTTTCAAAGACTCATGCGTGTCCAGCCAGAAAACTCTGAAGAAGTACGTAACTTAACACAAAGCAATTATGCCTTTTCAGAACAAGGGTTACAGTGTCATGTCTGCAGAGCGTCTTGGTTTCCAAGCCAAGCAGCCTTTCAGCCTCTGCTGCTGATAGATGATGGAGAATGAAAGGAATAATGGAGTGGAAACAGTGTTTGCAGAGGAACTTACTTGTTGAGCTCCTTGGTATGTGCATCTGCTCCTTGCTGTATCAGTCTGTCCAGTACTTCCATTGGGGAGGTGGAGGATGTGCAGTCTTCATCCTGGTTTCCCTTGGCCTTCTTTAGCAGCTCCTCAGTCTTCTCGCTAACAAAGAGGTAGGCAGTCTTTGGTAATGCGACCTCAAAAAGGTGCTCATAGGAGGGAGACGGCCCACTCCCAAACACCACTCTTCTCTGTGCTGATACTTTGCAAGGGCTGGGAGTGAGGATGCTGGTGTCCGTAGAGGACTGGCCTTCCCTGATATCAGCAGGGCTTTCCTCAGAAGCTCCCCAGGGCCTGTCTATGGGAGTAAATGATTGTTTCGTCGTGTCTCCTGCACCCTCAGGCCCATGTTTATCCAGAGAAGAGGTTAACAGTTCAGAACTCAGACTGTGTCCTTGAACACTAGAGGCTACTGAATGGGATTTCCTTTGAGAGGCTGGTAGACTCTCACTTGTGCGGTAAAAAGGAGAGTCAAACCCTCCTCTAGGCACCACGGGCTCAGCATCTGCTGTAGTGATCTCAGAGATCTCTTTTGATATTGCATCTGAGAAGAAGAGAAAATGCAGTTAATAGGCAAATAAGCTTAAAAAAAAAGTTTGCTATTGTGTTAAGACCCACCATTCACCCACTATATAATAGCCCCAAACCAACTCCTGTGATACATTTAGGCATTAGTTTCCCTGATACACACTCAGGCTTGCTCTTTGTAACCTGGGGTACAAATCCTGTGAACTATGCTAGTGTAAAATTAGAACCAGCTACAACATCAAACTGAAGGATACAAATTAACTCACAGCAGACAGAGCTATGAATTTTTCAACGTGTAAGTTGAGTTCTTAAAACTTTGGGAAGATTTTTCAAATTGAAATGGACCAGACCAAGCATTTAGGAATATACATACGAGGATTTAAATTATTTACCACTATTTAGATAATACAAATAAAAGTAGGTTTTATAAAATAGGAAAAGCTAGCATGAAATAAAGCAAAATAAACATCCTTTGTCGACAGGATGGACAAAAATCCAATTAAAAACATTTAAAAAGAAATCTATGTAAATCATTTTAAAAATATAATTAATATAAAGTTTATTTTAAAAAATAAAAAATAAACCTACTTTAAAATTCAAACAGACAACTTATTTTAAGGCCTAAATGTATTAAAATCTTTTAAATTAATTATATACAAAAGAGATTCCGCGGTGCATATTTGTTGCTACATTTTAGTTGAAAGGTCAACCACTGAAATAGTGGAAGTCACTGAATAAATACACAGAACCTGGTTTTGTGGATGTGCTAAACTAGCTTTTGACAGTAGCAGCCTCTTCCGCAGGTACAGAGAGAGTACTTGCTTCATTTCAGTTTTCAACTCCTGATCAATTTCTTAAGACTGAAATGAACTAGTTGGCTAAACCAGGAAAACTTCTTTTTCCTCTTCCAATCTATGAATAAAAACTAGGTATGAAAGAATAAGATCAATAACCTTGAAAGACACTGTGACCAGAAATCACCAGTTCAATTCATTAACTACTGATAATCTTCCTTTGCTTGATAAAACTGTTAGTTTTAAATGTAATGCATTTTCTGATACACCTTTTAATGTATTCAGCACATTTTAGGTAATCAAATTTAATAAAAAAATTTAAATGTTGTTTTTGCACATCTCAACTGAATCTGACTTTCTGTCCAAGCAGCACTTCACATAAATCACAAATAAACAATTCAGTAAATAAGATATGCATCATTCACCACTTTCTAAAATAAAAAAAAGTGAAAATTTAGAAAATGAATAAAGGTGAGTTAAGCTACATAACTGGGTAAATACAGGCATATAGATAAAGTGTATCCTCCTGGTTAGCGAAACGAAGCACCACATTTAGAGTAAAGTCTCTATTAAGTTCCAAATAAACATGTTTTAATGGTTACCAGCCAAAGAGAATCAACCTTTCTTTAAGAAAGTAATTAAAAAGTACAAAGATGAATTATTTATATCAAGGTTTCCTGCTTCCCGATTTAAATCATAATCCAAACTGGTTATTTAAATTAATCTCCTTGGTTTCTAGCGTTTGGGTTTTTTTTGAAATTTAATTAAGAGTCCCCCTCAATTAAAGCTCCAAGAAGAGTCTGATAAATGTATAAAGTCTGTAAGAAGAAGGGAGACTAACTATACTAAATATGGAAAAAGTACTACATCTCCCAAAGTTTATAGCATTAAAATGAATACCCGTCCCCCCAATATATGCCAAGAACTAGGAGGAAACTGACCACTGTTTTACTCATTCTCAGAATAGGGCTTTCAGGGGTACATAAACCTTGCAACAGCCCTCTGCACAAGACTGAATTTTCCATATAACAAGTAGGGGGCCTGTTTTTATACAAAAAAGCAAATATCTGCTCATCTTCTAAGTTTGTTTTTAGAAATTTTGGCAGAAAGGAAATCCTTTTCCATTTCTGCCAATTACTTCCTAATAAAAAACTTGGATTTTTACTTGTGAGGAAGAACAAGGATGTTGGGAATATTGGAAATAAAGAAAGACTTTAAAATGGGATAATTTTTTAAAGGAATACTTAGGGATATTGCAACAAAATTTTCTGGAAATAACGAATATCCCTGGGTTTATGGAGCTATAAAATACAGATGAAATGCTCGTTACAGAATATCAGAAAACTAACTTTCATTTTTTCCATCCTTGTTCTGTTAATCTACAGATATTTAGAACTACAGAAAATTTTGGAAAAAAAAAAAATCTTAAAAAGGACAGCAAGAAGAAATACTGAATAAGTGCTTGACCTAAAACCCACTGAAGTCGATGGAGTCATTCCATTGACATTAGCAGACTTTGACTCAGGTCCCAGATAAGAGAAAGTCACTACAAGAAAGTCTGGAGCAGTGCCATCTAACTTAGCGTGCTAATTAAGGAACACTGTAAAGTTATATTTTGGAATTATCTTGACCAGAAAATGTAATAAAGGGACTATGTAATCACCATGTACATCAGGGAACATGCGAGTTGAAGTAGTTCATTCTTAAAAATGTAAATGATAACACCTAAAATTCAGAGAGCTCAAAGCACTGATTCTAAAATAGTTTTTCCACTTGATTGCAAGTGATTTTGTTTTTTAAACCAATGCAAAAGTCTGCAGAGTTAGCTGAGCACCTTTCAGGTTGTCGCAAAGTGAGATATTCTTTCCTGATTAAAAAGAGGTAATACACGCCTTAAGACTACGTTTAACCATAAGGATTACTAAGAAGATTCTTGCATAAAGTATAAAAAAAGAGCATGTTTCAAAAATAAAACAATGTTTAAATGGACCAGGAAGACAAAGCCAATAGGGAAGGTTACAACAATTAAGTAGGGCAGTATAACCAAATATATCCTGACAACAGAGTCTTGTGGCACTTTTAAAGACTAACAGATTTATTAATCGCATGAGCTTTCGTGGGAGAAAATCCCACTTCGTCAGACGCTTTGAAGATAGGAAAGTTACAGAGTGGGAGGAAATTAAATGCAGGGGAGTGTATGACATAGCATCAGGTCAGGCTGTAACAGCAAATCAAAGTAGGTGTTAGGATTCAAAACACTGGGGAACAGCACATAGAGGAGGGGGGAGGTCAACAATCTCTTTCAGAAATTAAAGGTATTTCATTCTCATCAGAATGAAAGTTATAACATGCGCAGAGTTCACTGAACATGAAGTCTCTTGATTTATGTGGACAGTGTTGATAAGAAGCAAGGTGAAATTAACTGACTATACATTTATGCGACAGTCGATTTAAAAAAATAAAAATAAAATAAAAAAATCAGGAAGAAGCTAGTATCCCTTGAAAGGATCCTTGAATCCATACATTGTTTTCATCTGTCTGCAGTAATTAGTAATACTCATTTATAAACTGACCTGATCAAATTAAAAAGTCAGTCATCAAACTCAGTACCATACTTGCTCAAAGACTAAGTGTATAAAAGCTACATACAAATACCAACAGATATTACCTTCTTCTTTGTCCTTCTCAACACTATCTTCATCAGAGGCCAGGTAACCTAAAAATTCTGGAAGATCACTTAAAGTTACAGAACTCTTATTGCCAGGCACTTCTGGGGGGAAAAAAGAAAAAAAAGCCACAAAAAAAATTAATTGTACAGATGCTATATATTATAAAATTTAACAATATGGTATCTTCCACTTCTGCTAAAATAGTCTAAACAACCTTCTCCATCCCTCTGGATCCTCCCCAAAAGAAGGAACATACCCCGTTTCTGCTCTACCCACAAGTCAAATCCTGAAGTGTTAGGTCACTGGTCCCTCCAGAGATAGCTAATATGATTTTGAAATGACAAGGGATACTGCAGCGTGAGATGAGGTAGTCCTCTCCACAGAAGAGGAGCATGTTTGCAATTCTTCTGTCCATGAAAAGGAAGGGCAACGCTTAAGTCTCAAATATGGTTGCAAACTAGATTTTGCTCCAACCAACAGTACTTACTTACAAAAAAGCTCAATGGAATGAATGCAGTACAAACTAAACCATTAGGACTGAATAACAGATCAAAAGTCTGAGACAGCTGCTAGAGAGGCACGTACAGCAATGAAGGAATAGAAACCTTATGTTGGCAGCTCAGTCAGAAGTTGGGAACCCAAGGGCAAGCCTAGCACAAATGCCTAATAATTTGGATACCAGTCTTGCAAAACAAATCCATTGTGGAAAGCCAGTTTTAAATTCCTGCATTATCTCCACCCTGAAGACATTTGTACAGCAATTCTTTAGTATCTTAAGTGTGGTGCCATCAAAGTCCTTTCCCAGCCCTTTCAGAGACATGTTGGTGAGGGATAGAGGACATGACAATTACAGATTCCATTTCCAATAAAATACACATTTCTCTCAAACATTCTCAATAGCTTTTACTATTTCACATGGGACTAGACAAGAGTCCTCTCAAATGCAGTGATATAGTCAAATTGCAGTAGCATGAGCAAATAGCAGGTTCTGTTCTAGAAGCATTGAGGGAAGAGAGTCTATTCTGAACTGCTGATGCAGCAAAGGAACGTATACAGGCTGTCTTACGGTCTGATTGAGAGGCATAGCACTGCATGTCTTTTTGAAGTTGAGGAACCTAAACATGAGATTTTCCAAAGATCATTCTCAAAGCTTGAGCTTCTCCTTAATCTTTTTCAACCTTCATGTTAGCTCTATGTTCCAACAAATATTTAAATTGTAGAACATGGGTGGAGTGGAGGGGCAACTGAGAAGGCAGTCAATGCGAAGTATTTCTGGAGGTGAATACTTAACAGGAAACAAGTCAAAACTTCACACTTTATGGTGTGAACTCCATATAGAACTTAAATTGAATCATAGCTTTAGAGTGGGATTCTGGAACCACTGTAGAATGGATGGAAAAAATGTAGAAAGGGCAGGGAAGAAATCTTTTGTAACTGGAAACATTTATCTACAAACAAGATCACTGCTTTGTGGTAAAACTATTGAGAGCTAGAAGAAGAGGATGTAGCTTACCCAATGCTTTCTCGCTGTTTATGACATTTTGCTGTCGGGACAGTGAAGGCCTCCCAGGATCCGGTTTGTCCTCCTGGAAGAGAATAAGGATTTTTTATAACAGACATCTACCACAAAACATACTCTAGTACGTGGTCAATGGGAGGGAATTTTTCCAGACAGATGACTTAAATGGTAAATCAATAAAGGACTTTCAAGACAGGCTAGCCCAAATCTAAATTGCTTGAAGTTACAGGTAATTTGTTAGTTTGTGTTGAGGTCCAAACCATCCTTTTCATAATTACAAACTTTTGATTTACACACATACAACCAGGACTGAAAAACAAGTTCTCATGACAAGATAATCTAGAGACTGAAGCCAGATTTGCTTGGCAGTTACATTTTGTCTTTACCTTCTTGGGAGGTGGGGCAGCAGCTGGAGGGAGTGAAACATGCACAAAGTCATCTGAAATGCAGACTGGAGGTGGGGAGGTGGCTGGTGTTCCTAGAGGGTTTCCTTTCCCACCTGCTCAAAAGGCAGAGAAAAGGTTAATCCCCAATAAAACTCCACGTACTCCTTATTTTAGTTAATTTTACATTCAAATTTGAAGTGATACCCTTCAAACCATCTGCCATTCAAACCTCACAATGTTAATCCACATATAGTTTCATATGGGACATCCAATTTTCAAGCTTGCTCCCTAACTCAGGATACCCAGTTCTCTGTATCAGTGTTCATATTAGAACTTTACGGTGTAAAATGAGCACTTGGAAGTCTAAATGTTGATTTGGAGCACCCAAATGCAGAATTGGCTGTTTCCATTTCAGATGCCCATTCAAAAAATTGCACACGCCATTCAAGAGTAATGATATAGCTAAAGACATCAAAACTATGCAAGAGAATTTTTAGGGGAAAAGCAGTTTAAAGAAGTTCCAAATACACTTAGATTCACCTTTAAAGAGCCTATAAGCAACCTTAAATAGCTACACATTTTTTTTTTTTTTTTTAACATAAAGCAGCACTTCTAAACTAAGTTAAATGACGTTATAAAATGCTAACTTTGAATTGTAGTACGTACCAGGCGTGCTAAAATATTTGCTGTAAGGCTGTGATGAAGTTTGTGAAGACTCTGATGAGACAATTCCTGGGGAGGTTGGGGGAGTGCTCATACCACAAATTGCAGAGGGGCTCCAGATGGTAACCTGAGTCACAACATCAGCAAATCAATTACGTACAAGTAATAAATACCCACGTGAAACACACACATCTGGCTTATGCCCAGTGTCAAAAACCAAATCATATCAATGGAGATTAAAATTAATTCTTTATTTACTGGCTATAAAAACTATACTAGGAAGCTATACTGTTTGCTCAACTGAAAACAAATGCAACTATTTCGAAAATACTCCAATCCAACAAGAAGCCAATTCAAGGAGTAAAGAGTGAACATCTTTGTAAGAACATCATGCTGGTGTGCCATGATTAGATGCATTACCTGCTGTGGCTCAGTTGACAGCCGCATAGACTGTGGGCTCAGAATCTGAGGTAGCTGCCTTTGCATTTGTGATAATGATAAATGAGAAGCGAAATAAGGGGTAGAAGTGGAAGTTCCTGGAATTTAGAAGAAGATATTTTTGTTAAATTATCAAATCTGATTTGGGTCTTGATGATCGTTCTTGCAGATATTTAACAGCTTTTATTTTTTAAAAATTTTTTAAAAAATCAAATCCACTCATCCATTTATATACACAACTGGGTTACTGGAGAGCATCTTTCCATTCATGTAAAAAACACAACTACAATTTTAAGGGGCTAATCATTTGAGGTCTCGCAGAATGTGTGTGTGCAGTCTGAGAGGCCCAGTTCTCAGCAAGTGCTCTACACCTGACAAACTAATCACTACTCTTATTGCTGAGTAAATAACAGATACGAGGCAACAGGAATTGTTTAGCACATCCTTCAAGGAAAAAAGTCACAGCCTTGGGACACTGACAGAGAATAATTCCAAAGGGGTAGCCGTGTTAGTCTATTGTAGAAAAACAACAGAGTCTTGTGGCACTTTTAAAGACTAACAGTGCCACAAGACTCTGTTGTCTGACAGAGAATAGTAACATTAAGACTTCATGTATGTGTACCAAATAGAAAAAGATAATCTGTTCTTTTAGAAATAACTTTTTAGAACTGGACTTGAAGGAATAGTAGTATGAACTGTGATTTTTTGTAACATATCTGGTCTGCTTCAAAAGACAAATGGGAATGAAAAGTGCCAATCAGCTCTTACCGTGGCTGCTCTGTATGTCCATGTAAGGACTAGCACTGGGGTCCGTTTGACGCGGCTGCAAACATCTGCTGTTTGGCTGTGACACAGAGTAATAATAGCTGTCTTCATATGAGGCTTCTTTTGGGTCCAGGGAGATTTTGGCACATTCTATCACGACATCATGAGTTTCTAGTCTTTTCCACCTGCAGACAGTTTTTGGAGCCAAAAGGGCAAGTTAGTCTTAAGCAAGCGAATTCTGATTATAAATCAAGGTTCCTGGAAATATTAGGAATTGATTTGTAGGATGTCTCATTTGTGTTCCTGCCAGCTTTGCATGATCCCAGCTGAAACACGACTGAGGCACCCACTATACGATTGTGTGCCCTGCACTTTACAAAGAAATAGCAACTAAATGACTCATAAGAGGGGACTCCAATTTGGCAACAGCTTTGAAACAAAACTCCTAGAATTCAGCGGGACCTGCTGTGGAGCACGCTGGAAAGGAGGAACAGCATACAAAGGCTTCCATGGTCCTGAGCTTCAACACATGGAGAGATCAGATCAGATGTTGGGAGTCCACACAGAGACAAACCAACAGTGCAGGCAATGAAATTATTTTGCCAGTTGCTAGCTGGGAATGCCAATGAAGGAGTTTTTACTTGTTTTAAGCATGCATATTCTGTTTCATTCTTTCACTTTGTAAGCCTCATCTCTGAACAACGGAAAACTAAACCCAGCAGCCAAATTAGAACTGGTCAAGTTCATTTCATGTTAAAAGTATAGTAAGAAAAATGGGAAGCTATCTATTTAGAAGCTGCATTGCTTTTGGCCACAAGATAAAATCTGAAGCAAGACAGTTTATGCAAGATACTAACCCAGAGGGCTTTAACTGACAATTCTGTGCCAATCTAACTCTTTAGAGGTGCTGCCCCCCCTCCCCAAATGCAGCTGGGAGAAAGAAGCCTGCCAAACTGATCTTTGTGATAGTCAAGGGGTTCCCATTTAGTAGTGTTTTCCTAGTGGCTCTGAAAGCAGGGGAAGAGCACTACTGTGCAGGAACAAGAGTCAATTTCTCCTCTTCAGTTGCTGGGCCTGTGGAGACAAGAGAAAAGCAGCAAGTGGTGCTGCTGCAGGCACATGGGCCTATTTCTAAAAAAAGAAACTACAGTTGAGGCCACATAAAAGCATACCTGTTAAAAGAATTGATCTGTTAACTGAATAAATTTTCTAGGCACCAAATCAGACACACTGAAGCCATTTTAAATACTATTAAGCATTTCCAATGAACCAAAGGTTTTTAAAAAAAAACAAAACACCCCCCCACCCCCCAAACAAACAGTCTTAACACTTGACCAAGTAAAACAGATACAAGTAACTTATGTCAAATCAAACTGCATATTATAAGACTGTAGATTCCTCTTTATTTTGTTAAGGACGAAAAGCCAATTAGTCAGACAATTAGGACACTGACATCACAGTAGCACCAGCTGCTTCTTCCCACAACTAAAATATCTTCCTCAGGTATTGTGATTATCCACCCACCAGATACAAAATGAAGTTCAACCCGCAATAAATGATATATTCCAATGTTTTGTCTTCCTCCACCCCCAACTGTAATCTAAGATGCAGAAACCTTACGTTTTACCTGGGGGACCTTAGAGTATTGATTGCAGAATATCACTGGCATTGAATTTTCTGTTGGCAGGCACAAATTTCTGTTGTGAGCCTCCTGAAAAGGACCAGCTAAAGGCTGCTCTTTCACAGCCCTTCCTAATAGAGGAGTGAATTTATATACCTTCGTGGGTCCAGTTCATGGTCCTTGGATCCAGTCACTAATTCTGGATGAATTCGTACGTGTTCCATCATTGGCTGGAAAAGTGGGGGCAAAACAGAGAAATACGTTTTTAGTGCAACTTGAAAAGCTTTATACCTTATTTAGCTCCAAAATGGAGCATCAACAAATTGTTCCAAAAGGCAATAGCTAAAAGTTTAGAAGAGAGTCACACAAATGTGACAGCTAGATTAATTGTTCAGATTGGCTAGTATTTAGAAAGCTATTCTTGCTTCCACTAAAGTTCCAGTCTGTTAGTAATCCGTCATGATCCTGTTTCAGTCCACAGTACTCTTAATCCAATCCAATCAATGCAGTAGCTCTGTTTGGCAGATAGCTACAGTCTCGTGGTTACACACTACACATTTATCTTTGCTGACATGAACACAAGCTAGGTTTTACCTTGACCACCTCCTCAAAAGTCTCCAAGTTTTCCTTCATACTGTAGTGAGAGCGCAGAAAGGAGACAAAGTTGCAAGGATACATTCCATAAAGGCGGTGAAAGAGGGCATAAACACTGGCATGGAGATGGACGAGATAGATCTCTGCCACATGACCTGAGGGAGATAGTTTGAGCCTTTTTACATGACTGAATCGGAGGAGAGACTCTGTTGACGAAAACTGAGTGTTAAGAGATGGTAATTTAAGAATACTTTTTCTGAATCAAGACGAAACAGTTTTGAAGTATCATCTTAGAAACGCTGTAAAATAATCTATATGAAAGGAGAGGCAGCACTTGCATGTCACAAGCATCAATCAGCTCTGAACTAAACAATATAATCAGAAATGGAGCATTCATTCAGACTGTCTTTTATCCTGTGTTTCTACAGGGCCTAATTCAATGGAATTCTGGTCCTAGGTGCTACAGAAATACAGATAATGAATAATTAATCCTTAAAACAAAGCACTTACTATTCAGATTGGCTCCTTTGCTGGAAGGGTTATTTTTTCAATAACTGTAGTTTGCATGAGTGATCGAACACTAAAAATCAACAAGGACATCCCTTTCAGCTCAAAAATCAAACAAAAATCTGATAACCACAGCAAAAAAGAAAAAGAAAAAGAAAAAAAATCACCAGTTTGAATTGTGCAACTATGAGGTTGTCTTTTTGGCCTGTAGGAGCAGCTATGATATTAATCCATCCCAAAATGGCCTTCTAAATCACACCTCTATGGACTCAAATATGGCATTTGGTCATGGGGTCACGTAGATATAAGACTTACACATACTGCAGCTCTTTGAGATGTTCCAAAGGGGCAGCTGTGTTAGTCTAGTTCAGGAAAAACAGACAAGGAGTCTTGTGGCACTCGAACAAAGATGCCTCAAAGTGACTTATGGATTGCCAGAACGGACTATTACCATGACCAATCAATGTTGAAATGAAAAGTCTAGTATTACCGGTACTTTACTGGTTACTAGTTCAGAGGCATTGCCAGATATTCCTACATCCACAACCAATACTCATAACTGAGCCCCTCCAAACTGGCACCTGCTTCGAGTTAATAGTTTTCTCTCTCTCATCCCTCCAGCTACTAGACCTAAGTGTCCATCCATTTCCCTAGAGCTATCAGGGTTGCAGTCCATCCATGCAAAGTTTGCAGTATTAGGAACAGCAGCAGATCTCAAAGCGTCATAGAAAACATCAGTTCAGAGTGTTGTGGCAAGTACCAACAAGCACCACCGAGTCAGAGAACCATTCCGACATTAGCTCTCAAAGAAAAGGAATAGCTTTTGGGTTTAGTATCTATTTCTCTCCATTTATCTAATCCGAGGAGTTAGGACGACAGCCCACCACTCGTTTTCCAAGACAGAGTGCTCACCAGCAGTCAGAGTAATGGTGCAACTGAATCATATTTGCAACTAAGTGTCATCTCTCACCTGGATTCTTCAAGCACCAGGATGAGAGGCGGCCAAAGATGCTAAAGAAATCGTGAAGGTATTGTTTGCCAGACTGCGGAATCATTGGCAGCATGGTTATTAACACTAGGACACCAGTGGTGAGTACTACGACATCTGTGTCAGTCTACAATGAAGAAAAACCAGATTAGTCACAATTCAAATGGGGACGTTTTATTTTTTTTCCAGGCACAGCACTTGTATACGATGGACTTTGCATATTCACTCTCCCATAAAAGCTCCTTACTCAAAGAATGTCTAAACTAAGCCTCCCAAACCTTGCCTCCCCATCTATACCTTTGCTAAGAAATTCAAAGATTCCAGCTATTTCCTGTTTTCCAACCATTGACCTGATGTCTACGGATTTGTTGACTTCCCCCAACAGAGTCTTTATAGCTGTTCCTTAAATGAATGGAAAGAGCCACTATTGGTACACCTCCCTTGCCCATCTAGCACTAACCATTCTCTGCCTCTAGAGCCCAAGAAATTTGATTGATGTATCCCACAGGCCCAATTTTTCTCATATTAACATCTCAAATGCATACCACCCTTTTTCTGGACAGCCATGTAAATTTAAAAGTATACTTGTTACAGTAACAGGGTCTGATGCATGATAAAAACAAAATCATTTGGACCACAGCATAGTAATCTGGATCTAGCATTTAGAGCTTTAATATTAAAACTTGAGGTTAGCTGGAATCAGCTTGTCAGATTGCTGAAATGAACACCAAAAACTGAGCTGTGCTAAAACAAACCCACTGGTGTTAGATGAATGCACTAAGATAATTGAAGAGTAAACTGTAAATGTAAATGGTAAATGCTGGCTGCCCTGATGCCCCCAATTTTTTTTTTTTTAAAAGAAATCTTTATAAATAATGACTCTATAAATGCTAATCTACTATTATGACTAACTAGACACATTTTTGTACCTCACATTCATGTATTCTGAAGTGTTTCACAAACTTCGATCTAGACCCTAATACTCACGTGATGTATACACAAGTTATGCAATTATTATTATTTATCAGATGGGGAAATGAAAGAACAGCAGAGTCAAGTGACTTGCTCAAGCTCCTCTCACGAAGCTAGTGATACAGGAAAGGAAAGAAAACATGAGTTTTTCCTGCTGTCTCCTTCTAATCACAAGACACTGCCTTCTCCTTATATTAATCTTAGTATCTTTTACATATATTCATGAAGCAAAGGATACAGAGTTGTACAATTTAGGGAAATTCAGTGCTTATAAAACAAGGGGCATTCAGATCTCGGGTGGCCAGGACTCCACAGAACATCTACTATGTAGATACTCCACCAGTATGCGTCAATGGAAAGAGAGTAGGTACTCACTGGTTTTTCAGAATTTTACTTCCCCTTGCCTCCTTTATGCAGATGGCACTCAGATAGTAAACCAAAGGCCCCTTTTAACACACACAAATACTGAGCGTTGACATAGTTCCTACCTTGAGACACTTAAGTAAAGAGAGCAAGATTGGTGCTTGAGAAAGTTTATGTTTCCAAGATGGCTGTCGTCTTATCACGTGACCCAGAAGTGAGAGAGTGGGTAACCGGGTAGCAGCTTTGCCCATATATTCGTTAAGTTTGTCCAGTAGGTGCTGAAAACCAATTTGAGAGAGGAGTAGTAAAAAAAAAATGAAGCGTTACAGAATATTTACAGGTACCTGAGGAAAGGACGCTAATCTGTATGTTTGACAAGTTGCTCTTCTCAGTTACAGGAATTAAATGTGGTTTTACAGGTGTGCCTAGGGATCCAGAATGATTACAACCCCGGGAGTACGACACAGGGATAATGTTTAAATCTCTCTGCGATGATACTGACAAAAAGTTGTTCAAACCAGAAATGTCACTGCACTTAGAAATCCATTCTGCTCCAAAGGAATCAGCCATTACAGAAAAAACTGCGCTTAGTGTTGGCAAGTGTTCATTCTGAAATTCCCACGTCTGCAGGATTCCTGCATATTCTGGTGAAGTCGTGCTTCCCCCACCCTTCAGTGGGTAACAAATCCAGTATTAAAGAAGAAATTCCCACGTCTGCAGCATTCCTGCATAGTCTGGTGAAGTCGTGCTTCCCCCACCCTTCAGTGGGTAACAAATCCAGTATTAAAGAAGAAATTCCCACGTCTGCAGGATTCCTGCATATTCTGGTGAAGTCGTGCTTCCCCCACCCTTCAGTGGGTAACAAATCCAGTATTAAAGAAGCAGCTGCTGCCACAAGCTGTAAAGCAGCGGTTCCCAACCTTTTCCTTTATACGGACCACTACCTTGTCACTGAAAGCTTTTGTGGACCACCATGTGAGCAAGGCATTTTAAACATAGCCAATGGCTGACAGGAATCAAACTTGTATACCAAGGGGTATTAAAAACAGTTATTTCTAATAATTTATTATGCTCACTCACAACATATTGCATTTGTCATAGCACATTTACCTGCAGTAATCATCTGTCTCCCCCCACCCCCACCTCACGGGCCACCTGTAATACCCTTGCAGACCACAGGTTGGGAACCACTGCTGTAAAGCAATTACATTACAGGTAAAGGATTTTAAATCTCTGTACAAATGATCTTCTTTGAGCTTTGTAATCATATCTTGTGATCAGTGAGTAAAGTTGATTGCAGCCAACCATGCACTCGGTTTAAGTAACCCCAGTAACAAAATGAAGTTTTGCATTTGATAGTTTAAAAAAAAGAAAAACAAAAACAAAATTACTCTTACTACATAGATAAAATACAACAATGCATCAATTGATTCTACACCTAAGGGGAACCCCCCCCCCCAAATTTTAACTGGCCTTCTATTATGAAGCTTCTCTATACTGGATTATGGCAGATGTTACTCTCTGTTCTCCAAACACAAAGTTATTTTACCTTGTCATGAGGCTCCTGCAGTGTGGACAAGATGTGCAATGCCTGCTGAGAACTGGTTTCCAAGTAGTAATCTACCAGGGAGTTCACAAGCATGGGTCCACGGTCTATCAGTTTATCGTCAACAACAGAAAGGAATAGGACAAGTTATAAACTAAAACAAACAAAAATTCTCTATTATATAATACAGTCTTATAATATTTTAGAGAATTAAAGAATGTTATTCAATTCTGCAACGATTATTTTAATCTCATGCAAGCGTCTTTAGGACAGGCCTCGATAGATGTATGTTTCTGATCACAATGAAGACCAGTTTTAGTAGCCTGTCACCTACCTCCACAGTAGAAATGTAACGGATGAGTGCCCTCTGGTGACCAAAAGTAAAATTGCTGGCACCTAGCTGTGAGCCAATTTTGTCCACCCCTGCTTTAGGAAGTTACCTAGGTTTTTCAAAATGAGACTTTCTAATTACATTTTCCCATCCTCAACTATCTTTCTTATTGTCTAACCTGCTGGGAAAGGAGAAATAGATCTTCCTAAAAACCAACAGCAGAATTTTCTGAGGTCTCCCAAGTTAACTGATTACACATGCTGCCCTGCCTAACCTTTCTTAGGGAATGTTCAGCCAGTGTTCCACACTGTTGGGTGGTGTTTGGGAATCCATTCTCACAAGGAGCAAGTTTAGGGGCAAGGAGAGTAATGATGCTGTTGATCACTGAAAAATGTCCACTAATAGCGTTAGGAATGCTCTCAGTGGTAGCAGAAAGCATTCATACAGCAAAATGAAGAATAATATTTCACAAGAGGAAGTCACTGTTTGAAATGAATGAGGTGGATGAAACACACCTTCACCTTTCGGATATACTTGGTAGGAAGGCAGCATGATACAACGTGAGGCCCCGAATTTTTAAAATAGTACATCAGAAACCCTATGACCTTATAGAAGGGTCAAGAAGACAGTCTCAAAGAATCAAGAGTTAGAGTTTAATCAGGCTTTTCAAAGGGTCTCTTTTAGCAAGGGAAACAAAGATCATTAGTCTTGAAGCAATCACTGCCTCCAACAGAGGGCTTCTTCTGAGTAAGTCACATTGGGAGGAGATGAGTAAATCTGATAGTGAACTTCCAACTTTTTGCATGCTTCTATGCAAATATTCCCTCACTCCAACCCTTCAGTTTAACATCAAAGAGGTACATACCAGAGTTGAGGTTATCTTTGAAGACCGTTGTAATCTCCTCCAGGATAAGCAGAAATGAAGAATCCAGCATGGAGAGGAGCTCACCAATATTTGCTTGCTGGGCCATTCTGTTTACTACTACAGGCTTATGCACATGTTATGTGAAGGTGCAAGTTAAACCTTCATCCGCTTCCGCACTGGTGCCCCTACCAGACTGGGGAGACAGAGAAGAATATAGACATTAACAGAAAATATCTTCCTCAGTCTTTTTCATCTCAAAGACCTCATCAGTTAAATGGCAAAACAGTTTGTTAGTATAGCGTTAAGGTTGCCCAATGATAGCCTGTGCCCTTCCAGAAAAATGAGTTCAACAGAACTCCAAGCGTCTGAAAATCAGGCAATAAAGAACTAAGGGAAATGCTCGTGCAACCTTCACTCTGCTTCCCTGGAGCTGGCAAGAGCCACTGGGAATTATATGCATGCGATTCCAGCTGTATTCACCGTGTTAAGTGAAGGTCCATTGAATGGTGGAGGAATACACTGGAGCAATTTGGAAGAGCTGTGATTGTGAAAGAGGAGATTTGGGCCTGAGTCCTCCAGGTGCATTATCAAAGGAAAGAGGTGTATATGTACCATGAAGTTCCAGTCTGCATTATTTCAAAGAGAGAACTGTGCACGTTGTATCAACAGCAGATCACTGGGGTCTTCATGCCAATGAAGTGTGCTTTAAGCACAGTTTACGGACTTGATAGATACAGGAAAGGATCGGTTTGGCGGTATCTTGTGTTCATGTGTAAAAGTCTTGTAAAAGGGTCGGAAGTGGTTGTTAAATGTTTTAAGCATGGTATCATGTTAGGAGAGGAGGTTCAGGGTTTGCGCACAGGGCAGCAGCGGATGGTTCATCTTACAGTGAACAGGCAGACTAGGAATGTGTCTCTCACAGATGTACTGGTGCATTGTTGAAAGACGGCAAAGTTAAAACTGCATCGACATTTATCTTGACTATTTCCTGGTCTTCAGAAGTTTGAGTTTTGGAGAGTTCAACATTCTGGAAGGGCATAAGCTAACCCCAGGCGACATTAATTTTGCGTTAATTTTGCCGTTTAGTTTCCCCGATTTTAAACAGAAAGAGAATTGTTTGGTGGTTGGAGATAGTGGTCATTTGAACTGGTGCAGTTCTCACCTAGGTTTGCAGATCTAAGCTGCGATGGTTAGGCAATAATGGCTGGTCTATACCAGTGTAAAAAATTCCCACGTGAAAGGCACAGCCATGCTAACCTAACCCCCAGTACAGAATTCTACAGTCAACTTAGTCTCTCAGCTGTTCACCTAGTTACCACCACATGAGGACCTCTCCCATTCGCACAGCTGGTTTCTACACTGAAGGGCTACTGCCGCAGTTTAAGTGTAGATATACCCCTAGCTTCTACATACTACTTTTCATCAGAAGAAGAGCTCAACTTTACCTCTTTAACCCCACATTACAGAGGGGAAACTGAGGCACAGAGAGGTCAAATGACTTCAATGCATCATACAACATCAGAGTTAAAGGGACCTCAGGAGATCATCTAATCCATCCCCTTGTTCAAAGCAGGACCAACCCCAACTAAATCATCCCAGCCAGGGCTTTATCAAGTTGAGCCTTAAAGATCTCCTAAGATGGAGATTCCACCATCTCCCTAAGTAATCCATTTCATTGCTTCACCACCCTCCTACTGAAAACGTTTTTCCTAATAGCCAACCTAAACCTCACCACTGCAACTTGAGACTGCTGTTCTGTTGCCTGCCACCACCAGGAACAGGCTCGCTCCATCCTTCCTGGAACCCCCCTTCAGGTAGTTAAAAGGCCAAGATCAAGTCCCATCTCACTCTTCTGTTCTGCAGACTAAACAAGCCTAGTTCCCACTGCCTCTCCAAATAAGTCATGGGCTCCAGCTCCTTAATCATTTTTCGTTGCCCTCTGCTGGACTCTCCAATTTGCTCATAACCTTCCTGTTGTGTTGCTCCTTGCTCTCTCCTGCCCTATTCTGCTACATATATGTACCACAGATAGCAGGTCCTGAAAAGTGGCACACTACCTTGGTTATATAGGCAAGCTGGACAGAGCTGGGCCGCTCCCTCCCTCCTACTAACCACCTCCAGATGGGACTCCTGCTCTTATTTCAGCCAGGCTCCTCCAGTTACGCCACAGGTCCACCAAATCTGTCCTTCCTCCACTCCAAGCCCCTCCCTGCCACACTGTGGCCAGCTCCTTCTCACCCCACAGAGGGGTGATGTATACCAACTATTTATTTACTAGTGGTTTGGGATGTTTAAATATGTATTATCTTCAGTTCCCCCAACCCGGAGCACAGCTCATACAGAGAAGCAGGGTTAGAGGAGCAGGGGACCCCTAGATCCTAGAGTACATACAAAAAGGGAGAATTCTAGGCTGACAGGTCCCACCACCCCCAAATTCCTCGCTGCTCTTCATTCTCTAACTCCTCCCACTTTCCCTTCTTCCCCCTTAACCTGAGCCCTCCCCAAATCTCTCTTCCCTCCCCTACCACTCATTCCCATTTATGTGTGTCCCCATAATACCCTCATCCTTCACTGTAGGCCTACATCCCTCTCCTCTACCACCATCTACTCTTTCACCCCTCCCAATGAGCATTCACACATTTAATTTGTTTTCACCTCAAAAAAATAGTTTCACACCTTCTGAATATTCTGCTGTACTCAGCTAACTTTCCTCCAGTTAAAGCCCTGACAGAGGCAGATTTTTCCCCAAATGTTCACAGCTCATTCTCAGATCTCTGCCCAAAGTGGGTTTCAAGCTTAGTTGTAGACTCAGAGGTTTTACTTGGCCCATTCATCTCAATAAGATGTTCTCAGCTGAATGAGAGTACCTAATGGAGATGAATATAGCCTGAAACAATAGCTCTTGAGACTAAGAGCTGCTCCATTCATGTCAATGAGCATTCCCTTCCCCACTGCTAGAGAGTTTTTGATGTGTGTCAAGCATGCTCATTCTCAGCTACTCACTCCAGCCTCAGCAGTATGTTCTTGCAGCATGTCTGTCCTATGCTCCCCACCCATAGACAGAGGGCTTCCCAGACCTTGGCTCACATGGATGGTATAGAGAGAAGCGCAGACTCTTCCCCAAAAGCAAGCCCCCCCCCCCCCCCCCCTTGGCTCACATGAAGGGGAACAGGGATAGGATCCCCCAGATCTGGCATACACAAGGGAGGAGGGCAGAAAGGGCTCTGACAACCCCAGAGGGCATGGACTTCAGATCCCAGCTGACATAAGAGGTCGGGATTGGGGCTCAGACACCCCCACAAAGAAAAGCAACTCTCCTCCCCAGAATCTGGCACACATGAGGCATGTAGGGCCTCATCTCACCTCATCGACAGGTAGGGGTTCCCCAGACCCCAGTGCACACAGGGGGCAAGGAACAGGGCTCAGATACCACTGCACAGCAGGGACCCCCAGATCCATGATCACATAAGGTAGGGATAGGGGATCAGGGACCTCCAGAATCTGGCTCACATGAAATGGGGAGGAGCAAATTGCCATAGAGGAGGAGTCCTCTCCCCCCACCCACTCCTGAGCTTGGAAGAGGTGGGGTGTGGCGGCAAGGAGCAGGGGCTCAGATGCTCTCCAGACAGGCAGGCCTCCTTCAGAAGCTGTCACATGCCTGTAAAAGGGCTGGGCGCCCCCGGGGGCAGCACACACAAAGAATGCGAATGTGGGGCCAACAGGTGTCTTGCCCCTATTCTTCCCCAGATCCCCTTGGCTGGCACTCATTCCCATCCACGTCCCCTTCCAACTCGCCCCGCCCACTCCACTTACTCTTCTGCCTCAATCACCTCATTTCCTTTTTTAAAAATAGCTTCAGTACATTCTGAATGTTCTGCTGTATTCGGATAGTATTTCTCCAAAATAAACACCCCCCCTTGACAGAGGCAGATTAGTACAATACACTTGCTTTATTTTTTACTTCAAATTTTTGCCCTAGTTTGGATCTAACTTCACAGTCCCTTGGGTGATGCTCAGATTCAATGGCCTTAAAGCCACCCAAGCTCCTGTAACACAGGGTCCAAAGGGGTAGCTGTGTTAGTCTAGTTCAGCAAAATGATTTGTTAACAGCTGGGCTCAAACAAATGGATAACAAATCAAAGCTTCAAAGAGAAACGGAAGAACTGGAATTCATATGCAGATTTGACACTGTTGCCTCAGGGCTAAAAAGAAACTACGGATTTTTTTTTCCCTCATTACAACAGGTGATTTGACCTCACCTTCCTCTACACACTGTTCCCCAGTTTTGAATCTTAACCACTGCTTTGATTTGCAGTTACAGTCTGACCTGATCCTATGACTTACACTTCCCTGCATTTATTTTCCTTCCATTCTGTAAGTTCCCCATCTTCAAAGTGTCTGACGAAGTGGGATCTTCTCCCATGAAAGCTCTCATGCAATAAATAAATTTGTTAGCCTGTAAAAGTGCCACAGGACTCCTTGTTTGTAAAACAGGGGTAGTGCTCTAGATTGATTACACTGAGCATGTGTGCATAGATGCTATCAGATACGCAAACCTCTTTAAGCACACAACTGGTGCTGTATTTTTAGAACTCCTTGGTCAAAGGCCTCAAATTTGATCACTAAAATAACCCAAGCTTCCATGAGGCATTCCAAGTCAATCCATATAACCAAGTCGACTGAAGCTCAATTCTAAGTGCTCTGAAACAGAAAAAGCTGGTCTTCCCCTTAATTACAGCAGAGCTCTCACTCTGCTGTAATGTTAAATGGAAGAGGCTATTAGAGATATTTTACCTATGAGAGAGGCATGTGCATGGGAGAAACAGAGTTCATGACCTTCCCTTTACACTCAATAAAGCCAAGATACGATATGCAACCTTGAACATTAGACACTCCTTTGTTGGTTGAGTCATTTACACCCGTCATTCTTCTAGTTGTTCATCGCCATTTATTGAACGAGAGTGGAGAGGCTGGTGTGGGAAGAGGCAGAGGAAAAGAATATGAGAGGGAGAAAAGGTAATTAAAAAAGCAAATGTAGATGAAGGTTACCTGTGTCAGAGTCTGACCCAAGAGACATGGGGCATCATAGAAAATTAGGGTCGGCAGGGATCTTAAGCAGTCAGTACGTGAACTCCAGTAAAAAGCATGGTGCTGGATTGGAACCTAGAAAGGGATGGTCTGCTGCCTAATTGCATTAGGTTTTCTAACACTAAACTAGCTATTTGTATAGTTTCTGTGGAGCAGGGAGAAATATTAGCTAAAAGGTGGTCTGGCCAGCTGCTGACAAAATTTTAATGACATTTCTGAGACAGGTGGAATCTCATTCACAATACGATATCTAAATATGGAATGAGATATCTGTATTAATATACGTGGTGCAAAACCTGAACCGCACTCCTCAGTTTCTGCACCACAGTAAGGTTTTACTGCATTAACCTTTCGGATTCCTATTTTGAATACATGGATGAAGAAGCCACTGCTAGTAGCCAAAAGTTTCCATCATTTACTAATGTAGTCCCATTCTCTATTTTCCCCAAAGGAAGTCTAATCCTACATCAATCACGCCAGGTAATGCCAGCAAACCATCTTTAGAAAGTTATTCTACATTCAGATTAAGAAGTGTCAAATCTTTCCGAATGGAACAAGGTGCTTTTATTTACCCAGAAGGTATACAGAATGCTAGAGTAGCAGAAAACCAGCCAAGTGACATTTCTGACTATTTGCTTGGCTTTCATAAGACAAGATAAATGAGTTACAGGAAGATCATTTTATCACCTATGTAAGTAAAATTGTGAAAGAATATTGCACATCACATTCTTAAATCAACAGCCTGCCCACTTAATTTTTAAAGGGAACAAGGACAGTTAATAGCACATCACAAACAGGAAGTGAAATGAGCAAAGAAAAGCTTCTGTGGATTAAAAGTCAAAGCATTGTTTACACATATACTGCCCCTGCTCTGAGTCTAAAATAAATAGACCTGGGATCTGGGTTCATTACCCAACTTGCAAAAAATCACAATCTCATGAAAACATCAAGATTGGCAGATTGTGTTAGGACTTTCCCAAAGCAGGAGTCATCTTGTGTTTGGAACCATGGAAGTCAGAGTTCATATTTAGCTGGACAACGGCAGGCTGAGCCATTAGTATAATGGGGGAAGGAAAAAGTGAGCAGGAAACAAACAAGGAGTCTTGGGGCACTTTTAAAGACTAACAAATGTATTTACTGCATGAGCTTTCATTAGTATTACCCATGAAAGCTCATGCGATAAATAAATTTGTTAGCCATTAAAAGTGCCACAGGACTCCTTGTTTGTTTTGCTGAACTAGACTAACACAGCCACCCCTCTGGAAGAAAACAAACCAGCTTTGAAGCGTCTGACGAAGTGGGATTTTCTCCCACAAAATCTCACGCAATAAATAAATAAATCTGTTAGTCTTTAAAAGTGCCACAGGACTCTGTTGTTTTTCTACAATAGACTAACACAGCTACCCCTGGGGAATCTGTAGAAAGTCCCATTATTCTCACTTGTGAATCAAACAACATGCTACATCATCAGCAGTATATAAAGTAAAAATGTACAAGTTTCCCCTCTCTTTCTGCTCTCAAGAACTAAACATTGATGTTTTCATTTCAGTTATGCAAGCTTCTGCGCAACCTCCTTTCTGGTTCACCAAGGAAAGCACATTATACAAACTAGACCATCAAATCTCAAATCAGTTCATTCTTACTAAATATGTAACTCTTACCAATTAAAACCCCTTTTCGTGCTAGAAAGACAAGTCTGTGTCAAGTAACCAGAGAACCCCAATAATCTGCATTATGCAGACAGTGATATCTAGGCTGAACAGTTGAAACTGGTTACCTTTGTTGAAGCCAAGAAAACTGGGGACATGCCATCACTGTCTGGTTTTGATGTCAGCTTTACATTGCAGTGCTGCTGGATTGACATTCTGAACGCAAACATCATAACTTTCTAATTCCAAGTGAGAACCAGCGTTAACAAGTCTTACTTTAGAAATTATTTAATAATTGACCTTTACACCCAAACTGAAAAGGCAACTACCGATTTTACAGTACTAACAATCTAGGAAATAAAACCTAGTCAATAAAAGTTAGGACTGTGTGAAACAAGGAACATATCACATGCCACATCATCAACAGAAAATAAAGCAAACATGAAAACCACCTGGTTAGTCTGGAGCAGAGAAATAAGGCAGTTTAAATTGCCCTTTGTTCCAATAGTTGCTATTAAAAAGTGTTAAAAATGGATGAGCTATGTTATTTTAGAACAAGGACTGGTTGCTCAATAAAGACAAGATTAAAGTAGAAACCAGAAAGGGTCACCCTTTGCTTCTGCAAAGGTAACTTGCAGAACCACTCCACAAGGTTAAGCAAGTGTAGATAAGAGGGGCAGCTCTGAGTCATTCCTCCATCACCCCTGCCCACCCAAGAACATTAAAGACAAAACTGTCAGAGGAGGCAGAGGACTTCTGTTGAAGTCCAAGTGATCTAAGAATCTCCAAACCACCACTCAAATACAGCTCTCCTCTGAGGTAATGAACTATCATTTCAAGTGCCTGAAGTTCAGTAAACTCATCAGGAGTTATGTTTCCTAAAAGAAGCTCAGTATGGAGCAAACACTCTGCTTCTGAAGACTACATTCTTAGAAAGCCTAGAAGAAAATGTACGTAGTACAATTTTGCTTTCAAAAAAGTTACAGTAGTAGCACATGAAAGGAATGATCAAACTATTTTTAAGAATGCATAGTGGCTGGTCAATGGAAGGGTAGCGATAAATGCAGTTCAGTCAAGAGCAGGTTGGCAAATAAACATGAAGGGCAATGTTGTGTTGATCCTAACCTACTTGTGGACAGGAAACTCTCACTCGCATTAGAGCGCTTGCCCATTAAAAAACAAACAACAAAACAAACCAACCACAGGATGATGCTTAATTTGACTCTAGAATCTTCTCTCACTGTCTGTCTGTTAGAATAGGAGTAACTCATTTAATTATTCTGCACACAGATGGGCTAGAAAACTTCCCAAATCATAAGGATTCTCTTTTCGATAGGGTAGCATAGAGAGAACTTCATAGCAGTTCAGTAAGACGCTCCCAATAAAAGCCTTGTATATGCAACTTTTATTAGTCTCTGAAGTGCCATAAGAAAACTCACTTTTCAGTCTCTTTCAAGTAAATAACTTGACCAACAATCAGGTCCTTTAATCACCTTTCTTTCTGATATTCTTAACTCAAATATGTTCAACATGAAAAAAAATTACACTTTGCAGCAAGAGCGTACATCAGTGGTTCCCAATCTTTTTGGCTCAAGGGCCACAAATATAATTTTTTCAACCATGAAGGGCCACCAATCTATTTCATTAAAATTTTAATTTAAATTTAATTCAAATTAATTCATTGATTAAATTGAAATTATTTTTAATTAAATAGACTGATGGCTCTTCAGGTTTGTAAAAATTATGTTTGTGGTCCTTGAGCCAAAAAGGTTTTTTAAAAATTTAAAAATTGTAAAAAGTTTTTAAAAAGTGTTTAAAAAAAGAGGCTGGATGCCCATGAACACCAGGAACCTCCCCCCCTCCTCCACTGGGCCGGGCCCAGATGGGCCCTCAACGAACCAGGCCGGTCTCTCCCCCCCGCGGCGCCGATGCTGTGGGTTGGACACAAGCCCGGCCCCAAGCGGATGTGTGCCCCCTCCGCTCCTCTGGGTATATCAGGGGGCCCGAACCCGACCCAGCGCAGTGCTCCTCGTGGGTGGGCTCTGGTCTGGGTCCCTCCTCCTTCAGGGTATCCTGTCCCGCTTGGGGACCAGAACAGGGAGCCCCTGCCAGGCCCTGAGCTGGGCAGCAGCCCGCTTGGCCATGGCTCTGGTCCAGCTCCTCCCATCTGGTGCCTCCCTCTCTTCTCGTCAAGGGCCCATGCTGCTGCTGCCAGGCTGGAAAGAGCCCAGCACTGGGGGAGGAAGGGAGGAGGACAGCCACGGTCTGGCTCCCAGCCACAAGCCAGGACCAAACGGCTTCAGTCCAGCTCCCATCCAGTGACAGGGGAGCACAGGCCACTTGAAAAAGCCCTAGGGGCCACTTTTGGCCCACAGGCCAGGGATTGGGAACCCCTGGTATAAGCAAATTGAATTTAAAAGCTATGGGAATGGCACTACGGTGTTATGTAGGGAAAAATGGATTGATATTCAGAGCTTCAGCATGAATTCCAAGAACTTTTCAGGGTGGAAAGAGAAGGAATTAAGCCAAAAATTTCTGTAGATTTTAGGCTTTCATTTTAAAAAAAGATTTCTAGCTCTTCTGTTTGCAAATAAAATCAGATGTAGTGCCATCTTTCCGAACTTGCTGGGATGGCTCCAGTGTCTACTGCTGTTCCTAGCTTTACCAAGAAAACCAGTTTAAAGATGATAAAACTCTGGACAGTTTCTGTGCCAATATTCAGAATGCTGAGAGCAAAAATGAATCAAGAATTAAGTCATTTTCACACTCCTAATGCTACTTGGGAAAGCTATGAATAAAGAAAGGCACTGGAATTATTCAAGGAGAAGGAATGAAAAAAACAAGATTGAGAAAGGGTATAATAGCAGAGACCTCTGTCTTCACAGTAGCCAGAAACCTTTGCAGGAGGAAGACAAGACAGAAAATTCCTAACTTCTAGCTGCTAGGAAAGGGCTTCAGGTAAGATGATTATTAGCTGCAACCTGATGCAAAAGATGGCATTTCCCTCCTTTGAGCAGTGTCCAGGAACAGCATGTACCAGCAGCTGACAGGAAGCAGAAAGGCCTTGGCTTCACACGGCTTCCCTTCTACCCCAATAATCACACTAGTGAGAGCCCTACCCTTTGTATTTACTTCTGGCTGGTAGGTTTGGGTAAACTGTACAAGTCCTGAATTATCGTCCTCTCACAGAGGAAGTCCTTCAAAATCAGGGTTGAGATGCAAGACCAGAATATGCAGGGGAAGCTTTTTATTGTTATTGGGTATGGTGTACCTGTTCTGTTCACAACAAGGACTTCAGTTTCCAGTGCTGTCAATCTGGCACCTTTCATGATCACTAAATTGAAGGGGGAAAAAAAGAAAAAGAAAAAAGAATGAGGTTAGCATATGCTATCATTAACATTATGATAAAGCAATTGAAAAGGCCTGCCATTAGGTTTCTCTGCAGTTTTGTAATTCTTGCATTACAACATCAGCCCCCTGTTCGAGTAACAACTAAAAAGTTGCATGGTTATTACTTTTGGTTCTTGATAGGCTAAAGCCACAAGAGAAATAACACTTCGATGTTCAGAAATTTGCTTAATGGAATGACCTTACAAAACCCAATATGAAGAGAATATTTTTCTTTTTCTTTTTAATTTTAAAAAAACATGGAGTTTTTTTATTTAAACATTCCCCTAGAGAATTGGGATCCCAAACAATGGGACAAAAGAGGAATTTAGACAAAAGTGAAGATAACTGTTCCATTTTGCTGTCCAAATTGAGCAAGATACAAAACTAATATTAAAACTGTAGAAAACAAAATTAAAATTCAATTTTGTCTATAGTGTAAGGTAACAGAGTCAAGGATTTCATTTAAATATACATATTTTATGTTGACAGGATTACTTTAAAAAAGGAATTCCCTGTATTTTTTCCTCCCCCCCCCCAGATATCTACAGAGGCCACATCTCTACTTATGGGGGCAAATTTGCCATCATCAATTCAATATCTCCAGTTTGATTGAGCAGTCAGTGAAGACCCACTGAATGGCTCCTGAGTTTGACTCAGTAACTCTAACCCTGTAAGAAAAATAGCGCTGAGTTGAAGGGATAGCATTTCCCTTCGACTCAGCGCAGCGGAGCCATGGAGGTAAGTGGGCATTAGAAAGTCAAAGGGAGATAAGCAATTTATTTTACATAGCTTGCTTTTCTTCCTTCCATGGCCACTGAAAATGGTGGCAAGTGTAGACCAGACCCAAGGGTCTGTTACAGCAAAGCAGCCTGACCTTGCACAGAATCATAAAAGTTAGAAATGGAGAACGATTTAAGACCGCTATACAAGCAATAAGTCCAGTCCCCTCAAAGGGGGAACATATTAGGTAACTAACATTATATCTGACTCTCCTGAAGAAAAAGGTTTTGGTGTAAGGGGGTAGAATGTAGTCAAGAAGTCATATATTTAAACACCTTCACAAAAGGAACTTTTGAAAAGTTACTATGTACATGGACTTAATTCTGTATGGGGAGGTGAGAGGGATTTTTCTTAGTACTTATAGAACAGTTTACACATTAGAAATGATGTAGGTTAATTTACGTTGTATTCAGTTATTAACAACTGACTTAGAATTCGCATTTCTTCTTCCACTGAATCTTTGCTGCTTCAGTTTACAGAAGCTTTTTGCCTGTCCTCATCAGGACAGACAGTGAGGAAAATATGCATTGATGTATAGGAACAAAGCCAAGATTACACCAAGTGATTGCTTCTGTTGGGATTGGTCAGAAGTTAATAAGAATTGCGAAGAGTGAGGAAAGGGGTTGCAAGTTCAAAGTTGACAATTTAGTACTATATTTACAAGAGGCATTTCTTTTGCAACAAACTGTCCAAGAATGTTCCAATAACCTATGTTATTAGCATGGCTAAAACACAGATACTTTGCTCTCTCCATTAGCAATAAAACTTTGACTCCGTTTTCAGCAATCATGGCTGGATAGTCGAAGTAAAATTTCAGAGTCTATTTATAAACAAGTAGCATTATGATCAGAGTCCTTCAATAGTCAAAGCTTTTAAATGTAAATTCTGTCCCTTCACACAGTGACTGCCAGGCTCTGGCAGACAATTCCAACTGGGATCAATGGCAAGACTTCCCAAGGAAGGTACGAAAGAGGGGACTATTAACACTTGTTTCAAATTCTGATCAGCAGTTTGTTTTTCAAGTGTTTTCCAAAGGAGGTGGATGGTTCATTATTTTTACACGGATTGGCTCACGGAAACACAGAGTGGTAGGCACTTTCCAGACTTAAATTGTGAACCCTGTGGAAAAGGGAAGGCATTTTTTGAAAATAGTAGACATGAACGCAGGAGGTCAGAGTAGATGATCACACTGGTCCCGTCTCCCCTTAGAGTCTATGAGGGATAGAGAAGAATAAAACGCACTAACCTTTAAAAAAAAAGTACAACTAGCGCATGTTCAGAGAGCGACTGCATTGGCCTTTCACTCTGGCAACTGAATTCAAACGCGAGTAGGTCACACGTTGACTACTCTGTTGATCTTAGAAACTCCCCTCAGAACATGCCCATGTTTGACAGTTAAAACCTTCACCTGAGACACCCAGTTTCAACCAGCATACTATCCATCTAGATGGAGGTAAATTGGGAGAAATGTCTGGGAGAAAACTGCTTGCCTGCCAGCAACATTGTCTACAAGCAGGCAGTCTGTTCCTTCACTTCCATGGACACCATCGGCAAGGTTTTATAAAAGGGTTAGAGAGCTAGATGCCTCACTTATTTTTTGAAACATGGAGTCTGTCAAACACAAGATGCTGGTGAATCCATTCCAGAACTACAGTGAAGTTATTACCTTTTCACAACTGTCTGGCTGCCTAAATGAAGAGAACTGGTGATTTCATTCCAGTTACCAGGGCACAGGTCCACATCAAACCAGCGACCCCAATTTTGAGACCAGAGGCCAAAAACAGAAGAGTATAAGGTCTAGCAGTCTACTCTTCTCTTCAACTATGGCCTTGTCTACACTGTCCTTTTTCTTCAGATCTCCCAGTCACACCAAGACAGGTGCACCTGCAGCAATAGGAACACTACTGTAGACCCAGTGCAGGCTTTCATTTAAAAGAAAAGTGTCCTCTCTAAATGTGCAGAGCAGGTTTAGATGAGAACAGTAAGAACACCAAGAGCTGCTCTTCACTAATGCTCTTGTTACAACAGGTAAAGCTATACTGGCGTTAGTGAAGCAGTGGGAAATAAAGAAAAAATGTCCATGCAGAAAAAGCACACATGGTTCTCAAGCTCAAGGTTCCATAACATGAAAGGGCTACGGGGAAGCTCTGCTAGTGATGTTCCTGTTCTGTAGAAAGTCCTTCCACCATGAGACTCATAAAACTGCACTAGTTCCTCTCAGACCTAGCAACTATTCATTGGTCTAGTTTTAACCAACAACACTATGTAGCTAGAATTACAACAGTCCCAGCAAGTCCTACATGGCAGCCAGTCTTTCAGTAGAATTAGCCACTAGAAACACATCATATCAGTGCTGAACGCTCTCCTCTACACCAGTGGTTTTCAAACTTTTTTTCCTTAGGACTCCGTTGAAAAAAAATCATTTATGCCTGTGACCCAACAATTACATCTTTGAGCAATGCATTTTGGCAGCGGCGGTGGCAGGAGGTGCTGTGACCCAGCGCTGAGGGTCTGTGACCGAGTACTGGGTCCTCCTGACCCCAAGTTTGAAAACCACTGCTCTACCCTACTCACATCCAAGTCAAAATCAGTTACTGACCCTGTCCATTTTCATCTACCTTTTTGTAATGGTTACCCTTAACAGGAAGGAAGGGGGGGGGAAATAGCTCTGCTAAAACAGACAAATTCAGTGTTTTTTATGCTTCTCTTGAAATCATGCTTTGTCCCAAGATACTATGCTAATTGCTATCCTACAAACACACAACAGAGGGGAAAAAAGGAGGAAGTTTAAAAAAGTATGTCAGGAAAGAAAATTTGAAGTCTTTGGCCCTCTCACAAAAGCTATGGATTTTTGCTAATAAACCATTACAAGCAGATGCTCATTAGTAGCAACATATCAATGCTCTTTTGCTACATTGCTCCTAAGTGTCTGTTGCTGTTATGGGCAGTGTCAACAATTCTCAATAGGGGAAATGTTCCTGGGAAAATATGCTGCTCTTAAGCGGCAGTTGCTCTTACAAGATGTTGCTACAAATAAGCATCTACTGTAGTAACGTGAAAATCTTTTATTTTAGCTCTGCTTACTAGACTCAAAAGAGATTAATAATAAAAAGGAACAGAGTGATCCATTTCACTATATTACTTTTATTAAACAGCAAACTCCTCGACAAATCTCTTAGCTGAACTGAGAACATTTCAGTGGAGGGCTCTACACTCCCCAGCAGTGATTCTCACCCATTTTACTCTCCCACGAAAGCTCATGAGATAAATAAATCTGTTAGTCCTTAAAAGTATCACACGACTCTGTTGTTTTTCTACAATAAACTAACACGGCTACCCCTCTGGAACAATTTTACTATTGTGGGCTACGTATGCAACTCTCTGAGTTATGTGGGCTGCATCCACATTATATATTACCTGTATGGCCCTGAGGATGTCACATGGGCTGCCCGTGTTCTGACTGAACAGCAGCCTGAAAGCCACTGCTCCACAGCATATGAGCATCAGCCTCTCGGAGATTTTGGGAACAAACTTGTGTCAGGAACCGTACCCTTGGCCCATGTTCCCAGAACTGGACTGCATCAGCTGCTCTTGAATATAGTGCAAGACAAATAGACTAAGCATTTTAATGCCCATGGGAATTGAGGAAAATACTTGATACTTGCATGCCCCCCAGAGAGTAAGAAAGAAACCAATGCAGATGCGCATGGCATACTGAAGCAAGCATTTGCCTTTCTAAATGCAATTTTCTGGTTCCAATAATCCCACTGACTACATTAAACTGAATGACCTAGTTTGCAGCCACTACATTGTGAATTTCATCCTAAGAAATGACAATACCCCTTTAAAAACCACACACCTGGCTGCTACATACTATACAAATCCCACAGTCCCCCAAGGACACCATTAGAGGATGTTCTGTTTATTAATATGACTTGCTGACTTGTTTGATTATTGAAGTCATATATTCTTACTGTTGTGTATGAAAGAATATTCAGTTTTCACAGAGACAAACATCACTAATCAGATATCCTATTTGCAAGATAATGTAAACAAGAACATCTTTGACAATTTAAGCTTTCTAGGGTTTTGTAAAAATGGCACCCTTGGAATTCAGTTCTACATCACATATGTTTTAATCCAGATGTCACTAGGAAAGCCAAAAGATTGTTTACAAACCTAAAACATCTGTAGTTGGACAATACCTGAGATTAAAGCCCTTTAAAACTACTTTGTTCTGTTAGTCGCTATAACCTTGACTTTTTCTACTCAAGTGTTAGACACCTTGTATAGAAAAAGATAGAATTAAGAGTCACTTTAAGTAATTTTACCTTATCTAATCAGATGGTGTAACCATCATACTTTAGTTTGAATAACTGAAGAGGTCCACACTACTACACTGAGAAAGCAGATTAGTCGCTAAATGTGGGTTTCATTTTAAAGGCTACAAAATCTATTTTACAAAAATATTTTAAAATTCATTATTTTAATTTGCATTTAGACATTAGCCTATAATGTTTGCAATGCAATATCAGAGCCTTGTACTAGTGCACAACAGGAAACAAAACCAGCTAGGTAAGAATACAATATTTTGTTCTTATCACAAAAAAAGTAAGCAAACTGCATAAACTGTGCCCTCCATGTAGTCAAATTCCAAAGGGGTAGCCGTGTTAGTCTATTGTAGAAAGACAACAGAGTCCTGTGGCACTTTTAAAGACTAACAGATTTATTTATCGCATGAGCTTTCGTGGGAGAAAATCCCACTTCGTCCGACGCTTATCTATTACGTCCGATTTGACAAGCTTGCAGGTACTCAGTACAGAAGATGACAATTACAAAGTTAAGTCTAATCCAATGGGGTCCTGAAAAGCTTCAATTCTAATAGGAAGTGCTCAGTACCCAATTTCAAGAGAAGTGGCTTTGAACATTACATCTGCTCCCAAGTCTACCTATCAATTTTTGTGGTTTCAGATCCACTTGCTCCTTAAAGGCATGTTTGGATGGATGGATAGATGGATGGATAGATAGAAAGAATTGTCTCCCTGTCCTTCCCGGTGTTGATTGTAACAACAACAAAATATTTACAAACAAAACTGTGCTTTTCTTTAAAAAAAAAACAAGCATCCAAGCAATTTTTCCATTCACCTGGCAATTGCCATTCCACAAGAGAGCGAGAAAATGCTTCATCACCAGAGGAACAGACTTTTAAAAACTGCTTTACAGTTAATCCCAGATAAGGCGAGTCCCTCTTGCAAACAAATGAGAGACCTCAGGGTCAGGTCTGGAAACTGCCACTCAGCATTTGAAAGGAAGGTGCAGAGTCTGCATCCACAGTCCATGCACCAGATGATTAAAAATAAAAGACAGCAAGAAACATCTTTATAGAAAATGCCCTGAGGAGCTGTATCTGGACAGTCACATAGGAGGACACATCATCTTCTTTCCCGCCCCCCAGTTACTCCCCTCCCTCTTTTTCCCCAATCTATCCTCCTCCTTCTCCTTCCTAGCTCCTCCCCTCCTTTATTCCTCTCACCCCCTCTTCCCTCCTCATTCCCCCTCCCCCATCCCTCCTCTTCTCTTTATTCCTCATTCATCCCCTCTGCCCCCCTCTTCTTACTCCCGCTTCCTGTTCCCAGACCCTTTCACCTCCTTATTCCCCCATCTACTCTCCCCTCCCCCATCTATCCTTCCTCTTCCCCTTATTTCCCCTTCCATCCCTCCTCTTCTTACTCCCCTCCCCATCTCCCCTCCTCCTTCTTCTCCTCACTCCCTCTTCTCATTCCCCCCATCCCCTCTGCCCTCCCCACCTCTCTCCCTTCTCCCCGCTTCCTGTTCCTAGATCCTTTCACCTCCTTATTCCCCACACTCCCTCCCTCATCCATCCTTTCTCTTCTCCTTTACTCCCCTCCCCCACCTGTCTCCTCTTCTTACTCCTCCTCCCCTCCCCATCCATCTACCCTTCCTCTTCTTCCTCCCCTCCCCCACCTATGTCTCTTCTTCTTCCTCCCCTCCTGTCCTGTCCCCCACCTCTCTCCTCTCCTTACTTACCCCTCACCTGTTCTCCCCTCCCCCATCTATTCTTCCTCTTCTCCTTACTCCCCTCCCCATGTCTCCTCTTCTTCCTCCCCTCTCGCCTTACTCCCCCTCCCAAACCCCTTTTCTCTCTCGCCCCTCCCCACCGGGCGGGGTCCGGGATACTCACCCCTCCTGCCCCGCTCCGCCTCAGCTGTTTACCGCTCGGACTCCTCTGGCCCACAGGGCGCCGCCATCTTGCCCCTGCCTCCCCCCGCCCCTCCCCGGGCCGGCCCGTCCTCTCCCGGATCCCTCCGCCGCGGGAAGTAGTGCGCGGGTCCCCGCTCCCCTTGCGCGACGCGGCCTCTCCTGCCCCTCCCCCCGCGCCCCCGCCGATTGCGCTGGGCGGCCCCGGGCTCCCGTCGGTCCGCGTCCCAGGCTGGCGAGAACCCGCCCGGAGCGGCGCGGAGGGATCTTAGCTGGGGAGCAATGAGGCTCCAGGGCGGTCTCGTGATTCTGGAGGAGTCACGTGATGCGGGGCCTCGGGCGGAGCGAGGAGGAGCTGGAGATAAACAAGGCCTGGGCTGGGGGCTGGGCTGGGCTAGAGGCTGGCTGGCTCCTGTGGGCCTGGGGCAGGCATGGCACCTCCCAGGCCTGTGTGAGCCAGGGCAGCCACCCTGGCAGGCTGGTCATGGGTCCAGAGCCACAAGGACACATCCCACCTGGGTGCCAGGGCTGGGCACGTCTGGGGGAGCCGTGTTAGTCTATTGCAGAAAAACAACCCAGTCCTGTGACGCTTTTCAAGAAGGCAGTGATCCTGCCCGGGCACATGCCACGGGGCCAGGCCGTGGCGGCACCACAGCGATGTGGCTGCCACACACACTGGCCCCCTCTTGTTGGGATGACACAAGACAGCGATGCCCCTGAAATCAGGGGAGTCACGTTTGGCATAAATGTGACCCATGTAGGCTTGCCCATGATTTCTCTCAACCAGGGTCAGTATTGCCATGCCCCAGATTTCATTGTAAGGCTCCTAATATTTGTGGGGGGTTTTTTGGAAAGCCTCAGCTTTCAGAATCCATCGGCTCAGCTTTCGTTTTAAAGAAAGAAATTTTCTAGTCCTCGTGCTTGCAAAGGAAAGCTTGAAAACATGAAGCAATGCTCATAAAGCAAAAAGTAAATGAAAAAGAATCTTAGCTTTTTTTTAAAAAAAAAATCTCAGGACTGCTAGCCACTCATGATTTTGGAATGCTTGAGGTCAGAAGTACTAGTCTGTTTGGGTGAAATAATGCTCAAATGAGCAGCACATCTCTTGATTTTTCTTTTATAATGCAGCTTTGCAATTTCCATTGATCCGCAAGTATTCTGTTGCCATTTAAAAACAGACAAGAAGTCTTAAGGCACTATTAAAGACTAACAACTGTATTTATCAGATGAGCTTTCAGGGGAGAAAATCCCACTTGTTTTGCTAAACTAGACTAACACAGCTACCCCTTTGGAAGTTAAATGCATGGATCTAATGAAGCCCCATTTCACTGAACTTTCATCTAACCACAGTGAATTTCATTTCTGGAAATGCCTGCAATTTTTTTTAGCCATATTATTCCTGTGGAGTTCTATAATCCTTAATTTTACCATTGCTAATGTGCAAAATAGGCTATACTTCAATCTGTCACCCAGAGTGCCATTTCAAGTTTCCATTGCAATGAACAAGCCACTTTATAGCCCACAAAGAACAAAAATGACCTTACTTATAAAAGTATGTGGAAGGTGTAAGAAAGAATTCGGCTTTGTGTGAGAGGGCACTATTGGAAACTGATATACAGCTATCAAAATACTCAGTTGTTTTATACCAGAATAGTCAGTAGATGGACTGTGGACCTAATCCAGACTGCCAGATGCTTTTGAAGTGACTGTGAAATCTTTTTCTTTACTTATTAGTACTGTGTGAAAAATGTTTCTCTGGAGCCTATACCCTGACCATGAAATTTGTACCTTGACAAAAAATAAATGACACCCTTGTTTTAGGACAGACTATTAACTGCTGTGGCTGCTGGTGTGTTTTTAATCTGAGACAAAAAAAATGTGTTGCAGCACCACCATGTGTAAAAATAACAGTACTGCATATCTGATAAATAACCATCTTTACAATGCTGGCCCAGTTCTACAGTGATGTAATTCCACTGCCTTCAACAGCGTTATACAGGGCAGGACTTGAATTGTAAGGAGTGGCAGACCCATCAAGCTCTGCCCACACACCACACCAACCCGCTTGAGAAACTAGAACACAATTTGACTCACAGCAGATTATGCAGATGTTCAAAATATGATCATTGGGGTTCAGCTGGACTCCTCAAGCTCTGCTCCCCAGCATGATACAACCCTTGTGCAAGACAGATTAAGGCAGACACAGTAAGCACATGCTTATTGCCCCAGTATCCAGAAGTCATGGGATGCTGTTAGATCTAAGCTTTAATTTAAAACAAAATTTTTAGGCTTATGGTTGTACAAAAAAGCATGAAAACATGACCAAGGATACCTGATTTATGTTAATGTGAAATAATATTCACAAGATAGATGCATGCACAGTTGTTGCAGAAACCTTATAGGAAAACTCTGAAGTCTGGCATACTCAAAATATGATCTACTTTTTACTTTGAGACAGCAAAGTTCATGCCATTCTTTATATTTGTAATGATCTATTTATGTAGTGATGGACTGCAAAATGCTTTATGAGTTGATGTAGAAATCTTGCAAAAGGATCACTTCATCCTTTGCTGAAATGCAACAACTTTGGAAGGTGCATAACATTTCATCCCTTCAGATCCAGAGATGAAGTATATTCCATCCAGATGAAAATGCAAGAAAAATGTAGGAAGGAAGAATAGCATATACAAGACAGGAGTTGCTCTGCTTTTTAATTCTGTAGATCCTTCATGGATCTCTCACCAACCATCTATTGTCCCTATGCTCCAGTCTCCATACAGCTTGGTTCTCAAATTTATTTCATTCTGTGGACTAGAAGGAAGAGTTCTGGTGATCCACAGTTTGTGGACTTCTATCCTGATTCTGCAACTCCTACTAGTAGTCCCTTTGAAGCTAATTAGAGTGGCAAAATAGAGTCTAGATTCAAGGAAAATAAAAGCAGAATTATAATGCTCCCAATGAGCTATAAGTGGCTCTGTAACTACTATTGCACCAGCTGGTATATTTCACAGCTCTGATCCCTCTCCCTGTGGACCTCTGAGCTCTCTGAGCTTGTTTCCCTTGATGTTGCACCTGCAATAGGTGCGCATGGCTCTAACCTAGTCCTGCTTCGTGCACTACAATTCATTTTTATTTCACTCTGGGCTCAGTGGGCTTTTCTTCCCCCTGCTGGATAGCAGACATGTTTATTTAACCTTCCTTGAAAAAAGATTTCAAATTAAGCTGAGTTTCTGAAAAGAAATGGAAGCAATTAGTGGTGGTGGTCATCTTTGTTCACTTAATTAACATAATGCTACAACTGTGAAAGGAAACCCAGACAAGCAGGGAAGGATTTGCATGTGCCTCTTACTGCTGGATAGGCACATAAAAGGAAAAGACAGTGCATAAAGAATGGCTTTTGTGTGATACAATTAACCTCACTTTTCTTATTTACCTACATATTTCAATTATTTATGTAATAAGCCCAGCAGGAGACAGCTGATCATGTGATGTGTATTAAGAACAGGTGGCAATACCCAAAATTAAACTGTCCTCAGTGGACAGTACAAATAGCCCTGACCCCAGTATGTCCCCAGTGCATCATGGATGAAATTTACCCTCGTGCCAAAGCCCACCATAAGCCTAAGCAATCCTATTTAAGTCCTTAACAGCAGCCTTTCTTCCTGCCTTCTGGGTCCTGCTGCTGAGCTCCTGATTGCAAGGACAAAGAGTAGAGATGGGGAGTGAATCAGCTGGAGGCAGGGCTCGAAGTGTTTCATGAAATAACATCTCAGCACTTTCATCAGCCTGTCATCTTTCCCTTTTGTTTAATTCCTGTAACGCTTTTCCTACAAGACCCTGACGTTCCAGTGCATTTAATGGTTTTCGGTGACAATGCATGTTTCCATAGGGGAAATGTAATCCCACAAATGTCTGTGTTTAAGAGGATGCAAATCAGCTTGCCAGGACAATGCTTTAGGAACAGTTTCTTTCATGCAAAACTCTGCTAGATAAATAAAAATCAAAGCAGGGAAGTAGGAGGAAGGAGGTAGAGGAGATGCTACTTCTATAAACAACAAGAATTAATTCTCATTCCACAAAATCACAAATGGGATAGGATCAGAAACTCCCCAAAGAGGTGAATTTTCCTGAACTTTAGAGAAGTCTAGATCCAGAGCTAAATGCTGCAATAAAATCATAACAAAAGCGCTTGTCTTGATGGCCGGGGAAGGAAGGAGTCTGGAGTGTGGGAGATTGGCTGTGAATTGTGATTTGAAATAGCACCAGTAGATGGCACCATAAACAGAAAAACATTTCAGGAGAGCTATCATGACTGGTAGTAAGAGGGTGGGTGAGGCAATAAATACCTTTTGTGGGATCAACTTCTTTGTTGGATCAAGTTTTTGAGTTGCCCAGCTCTTCTTCTGTGTAACTGGAAGCTTGTCTCTCTTACCAACAAAATTTGGTCCAATTAAAAATATTACTTCACCCACCTTGTGTCTCTAATATCCTGAGACTAATATGGCTATAACACCACATATAAGGAGTAGAGTAAAAAGTACCCGATTGCTTTGAGCTGTCACATGTGACAGACAGTTTTACTAATTCAGGACAATCCCAACACTGCAACAGGATCTCATGTAACTCGAAAAGAAATGCCATCGCTTCCTTGTGCCTGCACCATGCTGAACCGTAGGACAAAGGAACAGGTTGATTCCTGCTGTAGCTCCACTGATTCTCCAAAAAGTAACATTTGAAAAGGCTCGTACTGAGCAGCAAGACTCCCCTAAGTAGAAGCGTTTCTTTGATGGCACCCATGTTCTTTGCTCCACACATGGATATGGATCTGATCTTAGATCACACAAACTCCTTGGCCACGCACCTTCTCTACTCCATGCGCTCTACATTTCTGAGCCTGCTGATAGAGTGCAATACTTGGCACATGCTGCAATAGAAGTGTGTCTGATAGACGGGCAATCAGCGAGAACAGGAGAAAGTGGAGGACAAGTTTTTACTGGCATGCCATTTGGGAAGATCACTTTACTATTGCATTGTCTAGTGATTATTGCAAATTGTGAGTTGTGAACACCAGCAGATACTGTTCCCAGATTTCTACTGGCTGCCTGTGTGATTTTGGGCAAGTCAGCTTACCTCCTGAAGGTGTTGTGATGGTCATGCTTCATATTGGCAAATTCCTTTGTGATTCTTGGGTGAAGGAAGCTACTGAAGTACAAATTATTATTTTTACTCATGAGTAGAAAACCATATTGGAAAAATGTCTATTCATTAACTTGCATTTTTCTAAATGTTTATTTCTATAATCTTCATATGATTGATGAGGTATGTACACACCCAAAAATGTGCATTTACATACTTATCTATAGCTGGAGATACATGCAGCAAAGATAAAATATGTATATACATTACACACATAAATTTACCAACATCACTAATAAGCATCTTTTGCAGATATTATGTGGAGATAGTTAATCCTGTGCCCATGTAGACTGCAGAGTTAGAAAAATACATATTGAAATAAAAAAATATTTTGTGTATGTGCATTAAATTATTTTGTGTATGACAGTGAAGTGTGTGAGTGTGTGCATGAGAGAGTGGTGAGATGTCTGTGAGAGCTGTGATGTGTAAATGAGTGTGTGTAAAAATACAGGTTCCTTAACAGCCACATTGCTTTTGGAAAGTCTGTTTAGTACATTATTTCTTTGTGTCATGCACTTCGTCAGTATCACAAAAGATTACTCCAGCAAAAAGCCCCACTGAGTTAACGGCACTGCTTCTACAATGCATAGTTGAGCAACATAAATTCTGTTCAAGTTTTCAAAGTCCTGGAAAGTTTTGATAAGCAAATACTGTCCAGACTCTGCTTCTCCATTGGTTGTTTCTTCACCGCCAGATTTTGACACAAATAATCTGATTGAAAAATCAGGGAGGGGACACAGGGGCAAAAAACAGAAAGAAAAAAGGAGAAGTATCTATTTCAGAAGACAGCTATCAAGTGAAAAAGTGGAAGAGAAAGACACAGAAAGAAAGAAGACCACTTGCAAGGGGGTTATCTGGGGAGCTTTCAAGGCTGAGCTAGAGTCCTGCACACCAGTCCTCCAAACAGGTGATTTTTGTACACGTTTACTAACTTTTTTGAATTCATTCCTATGATTTGTAAGCTTCATAAGCTTTTCTTTTTTCTTTTCTTTCCTTTGCAGATATATTCCACCACGAATCAGTTACATGTGCTGGGGGGGGGGGTTGTTTTAGGATAATAAGGTGCTTAGATAAAATGGGTCAGTCCTTTTTAAAACTGAATTTATTTAACTTATATATGTGCACGTACACATGTACACTAAAGAAGTAACAGAGAACTATATAAAAAAGGTACAGATAAGATGCCAGGAAACTATTATGCCCTAAAACACCTAGGTCACAATCAGCACTTATGAGCAGAACTCATTTCCAGATGTGCCCTTTGTACATAGACAATAAGGACATTCTACATTTTTCCTTTTACTTGATATTTTCATGGGGCCAGATCTTGTTTAAATAAATTGGCAAAGCTCTATTCACTTCAATGAAGCTATATAAATTTACACCAGTTAAGGATTTGGCCCATACTAGTATTTAGTATTTTTGTCTCCAGTTTACCAATTGACACCTTATTTTGTCATCCCCGTCCCCCTGTCCTCCAATATGCTGATCACAGTGGCATATTTTTTAGCATATGGAATAGGTTTGCATTCCTGCCTGATTTTCAGCCAGATCGGTTCAATGCACTGGGCAGGTGAATGGATAAAAGACAAACCCACATGATGGGGGAGGCTATAAACTAAAGGAATATAGGATTTTTTTTACAGTACATTGTCAAAGCTATTTATCCTTTGACACTTGATCCAATGCCCACTAAAGTCAGTGGTAGTATTCAGAGTTGAATCAGGTGTCTAATGACCAATTCTGAAATTATTCTTAAAACCACTTTATTTTAATTTTTTTTTATTTGATCAAGATGGCAAGTGTTTCCATACACATCATGAGCAAAATTATAATGAAAAATTGCCAGCCCTAGCACAATATCCTTTTGCTCAACCTAACTATGATGATGATGATGATGATGATGATGATGATCTAACGACGATATGTTTACCTCTCCACTAAAAACAAGTACAAATTCCTTGTCCTTGGTGAACACAACTTTGAAAGGCTGGGCTAGCGAGTTTAAATTTTGGCTTAAAGACTGAAAATCTTTTTGAATGCGAGTTTAGATCCAAATTACCAAGAGCTGTAAAACCCCTTATGTTCTTGTCACTCCAAAAAATTAAAATGCATGCTGATGTTGGTGGGATTTCTTCATGGTGTAGAATCTTCTGTAAGATGGATGGTTCTTTATTTTTGTAAGGTTTGTGTTTTGGTTGTTTGGTTCGGTTTGATTATTTTGCACCCAGAAGACTGGAGGAAAATGCTAACATCAAATAAAGTTTGTAGGAAGAAGAAAATGTTTTCCTCTGGGCTGAGCTCTTGCATAGTGACCTACCCATCTGAAAAATGTATTCTAATTGTAACTCTAAAAGTCTGATGTGAATTTCCTTCAAATACAGTGAAAAAAGCTTCCTTCCTCTTGAGAGTTAACTGGCCAGATTTGAAGGTAGAATGATTTGAATTTCAGGAGTTACAAAGGGATGAAAAGCCAGCCTTAAAATGGAACATGGGTTGCAAATTTAAAGCCTGATGGTGGATGGCGTTGATTGCCTTCAAGGATTGGGTCTGTAGGTGCAATCCTGAAACACCTGCTACCCAATGTCTGCTTATTGTTGAGAGCAGTTCCACAGAAGTCAATGGAACCACTCGGAGCCGGACGTGCTGGACTCAGTAGTAAGAGTCTGCAGGACCTGGGTATAAGCTATGAAGACCATATTGGTCTCTCCATAACAACACTATTCCGACAGATACAGGAGCCCTTTACTGCAGCAACGAAGGGCCTGATCTGCATTTTTTGTGGACTGCAGACTCCCATTTGTTTCAGGGCCAGTCGGGGATGCACAAGGACTATTGAATCAGAACAGAAGCTAGAAACCCTGGAATATAAGACAGCCTAATGGAAGGTCTTGTAAAACATTAAGTGTAGCAAATGCCGAAGAAAATCTGTTAGTCTAAAAGATGGCACAGGACTCTCGTTGTTTTTTGCTGTACACAGACTAACACGGCTCCCCCTCTGAAAAAAGTGTAGCAAGGGGACTGGAGTATTTCTTACACATATTTGGTGAGGTGCTCCCTATAAATTCTATTGGCCACCTGTCAACAGTATCCTAAGGGCTCTAGGAACCCTTGGGATGGAAGATGCTCTGCAAATATAAATTATGATTGTGAACACTGGCCTTGATTTTCAAAGGCTGCTAGTGATTTTGGGTGCCTCCATTCGGGGGGTCCCAAAGATGCATTAAAGGGGCCTGATCTTCAGAAATTTCTGACCACCCACACTTTGTAAATCAAGACCCTTTAAGGCAGTGGTTTTCAAACTTTTTTCCTCAGGACCCAGTTGAACAAAAAAATCACTTATGCCCGTGACCCAACAATTACATCTTTGAGCAATGTATTCCAGTCTTGCAGCGGAGGCAGCAGCGGGTGCCACGGCCCAGCACCTTTGGGTCTGTGACCCAGTACTGGTCCCGACCCATACTTTGAAAACCTTTGCTTTAAGGTATCCCAGCTTAGGCAGCCAAAAGTCAAAAAGTCCAGAGCCATTAAATCACTAGCCACTTTTGAAAAATCAAGACATATTTCTTCCAAGCCGAAAGCCAAAACTATAACATGGGCACTCTCCCTGCGGCTTCTTCTACTTATTTGGAAAATACAGCTGTAGCCAGCTGTGAGGTTACTGTGCATTCTGCAACTATAAACAGTAAGCAAGTAACTGCTGAGTCTGACACCAAATTTACATTCTCTTTTGAATCAAGAAGCCAAAACTGCCACATTTTGGGTAATCACCCTTAGCTAATCAGTGAAACGTTTCTTTTATGGTCACCACACAAGGAAGGGATCATCACTGAAGGACTTGGCAAAAAGAGGTTCCGTAAAAGATGGGTTTTAAACTAAAGGTTGAACAAAATTGTGCTGGAAGACTCAGTGGTTGGTTAAACTATAGGATTGCCATTTTGGTTGGATACATTCCTGGAGATTTCATCACATGACAATCTTTAATTAAAGATTAATTTTCAATTCCTGGAGACTCCAAGACTATTCTGGAGGGTTGGCAACTCTGCAAAATAAGACAAGATGTTGTTCTGCTAAGGGTGGGGTCCATAGTCTCAATTTCCCTTGGTATCATGGGTAGATATTTGGAGCAGTTGACCACTTGCTACTGATCATCTGTGTTTCATGGAGGTGATAATATTTTTCTCTCACAATCTGTGCTCCCAGCTCTCCTCGCATTTGGTCGTGTGAATCATAAATATAATCTGATGTAGTTAATTAACTACACTCTGGGCTCCCAGTTCCTGTTTTCTCTGTAATGTGGGGTAGGGCAAGGGAACTTCCTTCTGCAATGTTCAGTACTGCATCGAAGATTGTTGAACTAGGCAGAGGCCATTATCTGCCACAGAGACACTGAGACAAATTTCCCATCTTCAAGGCGTCTGACGAAGTGGGTTTTTCTCCCGCGAAAGCTCATGCAATAAATACATCTGTTAGTCTTTAAAAGTGCTGCAGGACTCTGTTTTTGAGGCAGATTTGTCTGTCAGCTACACTAGTGTAAATCTGGAGTAATTCCACTGATTTCCGTGGAACTATTTCAGAGCTACACTAGTGAACTGACAGCAGAGTTTGTCTCTGTGTATTTAAATAAAATCCTACAAGCCCCTCACCTGGGAAACTCTGATTGACTTCAGTGGAAGTTCCATACACTGACATGACAGGATTGGACCCTGTAACTTTGTGATGCTTAGCAGGTAACCTCAGTGGGGACTTATGGGAAAGTAAATAGGAAAAGTAGGTAATATGGAGTCATTGCTTGCAGATCAATACTGGTGGTTAAAAGACCCTGTCCATTTTCAGTCCTATCTTTGTCCCCCAACATAAAAAAAAATCTCCTTTTGACCCAACTTCTCCTGTTAGTCTCAAATCACATGCAAGTTTCTTTGTTAAGTCTGAAGAACACTAGGTGAGCTCTTTCAGAGTAAAAACTGACTAGAGCATTCAAGATTTAATCCAAAAGTTGGTAACTAAATGACAGGAGCTCTGGGCCAGATTTACGAAGGTATTTAGATGCCTAAAGATGCAGCTGGGTTGACTAGTGTGATTCACAAAAGCACCTAAACTAGTTAGGTGCCTAACTCCCATTGACATAAATGGGACTTAGGCACCTGACTTACTTAGGCACTTCTATAAATCACACGAGTCATCCTATTCGCATCTTTTGGCACTTAACTGCCTTTGAAAATCTGGTCCCTTGGCACCTTTAAACCAACTCTGGACAAAGCACCAGCCAATGGTTTAAGAGGGTAGTTGGTCCTGCCATGAGTGCAGGGGACTGGACTCGATGACCTCTCATGGTCCCTCCCAGTTTCTATGATTCTATGAATACAATTATATTTTGAGATCTTGTGGTCAGTTCCAGCAGTAGGCCCTGCAAAATAAACTAGATGGGCTCACAGACCTTTCCCATTTCTAGTTGCTGTGTTTCCATGATCCATTTGCAGCCCCCCTAGGCTGCCCTATCCTGCCTCAGTGAGACATTTCAGATCATTCTTGCGCTACAGGTGCTGGGTTTGTCCTTTGGTTTTTTTTAGTAAATATGTACATTACGCTTCAGCTATTCTCATTGGGGGGTGGGGGTAGGGACGACACACTGGCCTGTCAGCAGACTGCCAGGATTTACTACAGACTTGCCAAGATAAAATATACCAGGCCTTGCTTGTATTGCCACTGTGCTGAACAATTACAGGGAAAAATGCAAATGTGCATGCAAATAAAAGAACACCTGATCTCCCTGGAGTGTCTCGCGCTGAGCACTTTCCCCATGTTCTCTAGCTCAAGGCCAGTTATTAGCCCTTGGGGAGTGGGCAGGGAGCAGGCATGGGTACTAAAGATAACAGATACGTTGCAAGGGAATCTCATACGATTACATTTTACGTTTGTTTCTAACTTGCGCATTTCAACAGCTCAAAGTGCGGGTGTCGGAGCCAGTCTGTAATCCTTTTCCGCTCAGCGCTTCGCCTGTGCCACGGCTGTGACTGTCAGTGGTCAGCTAAAACATCAAATCAGCGTGGAAAGCTGGCTAAGAAATGTCAAGTGCATTAAAGAGATTAACCCCGCCTCATCTCCAGGCCCCCCGCTATTGTTCAGTACCTCCTTCATGTTATTTTCTTGTTGTCATCATCATTAGCACATACAAGCCCTGTCACAGCGCTAACCGCTGTAGAAAGACAGACCGGCTCAGACAGCTCTCCCTACATTGTCTTCCTTTCAAAAGTCTGGAGTCATAGATGCAGCAATGTCTAGGGGCTAGACCTGGGGACTAGGAGTTCTGGATTCAATTCCTGTCTTTGCCAATGTGTCGACTTGGGCAAATCATTTAACCTCAGTGTGCTTCACTCCCTCTGTAAAATGAAAATAATGATACTCCTTTGCCTCAAAGGGGTCTGTAAAGCTTAGCTCTTTCTGAAAGCACTCTGCGATTTTGCAGGCAGTGACACACAACGTCTGACAATGATATGATGCAACTCTTGCCCTGTCCATGGGCTTCAGTCTCCTAACCTGGAGTTAAGGAATCCGTCCCAGCTCCTCATTCCCCACAGCCACTCCTCTTCTTTGACTGGGTGGGGAAAGGGCGCGCAGGTGCTTTCAAGTAAATTCTCTGTCTCAGTATAGGTTGTTCATTAATAAACATGACGTAAGTGTTTTATTTGTGGTCATCAAAGCACCAGGAGCTGTAGAGTGGGTGGGGGAGAAGTGGTAGAAAACATTTCTGTTCCTCAGCGTTTTGTATCCATGTTTCTGTCCAGGAAGTGCCTGGAAAATGCCACGTTCTTTTCTGGTGAAGAGTAAGAAGGCCCACACCTATCACCGTCACCACTCTGGGGAAGACAACCTGCCTGTGCCGACATGGGATCCAGTACCAACCTTCTGCCTTGGTGAGTCAGATCCAACCTCTGGGCTTGCTGAAATGCATCAAGGGAAACAGGAAACTGAGAGCCACACCGGCAGTGCCACACAGAACTGTGATAACCGGCTGGGAAACGTTTTAAGTAGTCAATAGGAGTTTAGCATGAATTAAACAAATTAATAAACCAGTGAGTGAAGGGCTCCAATATAGAGACATTGACTTCCCCACCTCATACTTTCTCTCTCGCAAACCTTTTAGATCAAATACGCCGCTGGCATAAATAGATGCAACTGTGTTGAAGTCAACGGAATTGCACCTTTTCTTCAGAAGCTGGATTTGGCCTCTATTTATATCTCCTCTTTGACTCACTGGTTTAGTGATTCCGGGGTAGTGCAGAGACACCACGCTATATTGGAGGGTTTTGCTCACAGATACAAATTTAAAAGCTTCAATAAGTGTATTTCTATTGATTTCCAAATCTCTGCCTTGGTTGCAAAAAAGTCTTCTCTTTTTCTACTTTCTTTCATTTTTAATATAAATATTTATTCCAGAGGGCAGTTTTGATACATACATGAAACCTGTGTGGATCTTGCTGCACTTATGTTCAACCAAGGCAGCTGATTCCAGCAAACATACACTATCGGTCAGAAATGCTTGCAGTTGGGGGCTGAATTTTCACTGGCTCCCAACTATGCTGCCTATATACCGATTTACCACCCACACGCTCTTTGTCTATGCACCATGTGTCGCTCTGGGTACGTCTACACTGAACCTGCGGGTGTGAATGGCAGCTTGTGGAGATACACTCGCACTGGCTAGCTCACTAAAAAGGGAAGCAAGAATGCTCTGGGATGGACTCAGTGCACGGTGCAATCTTCAGAACCAGCTGTACAAGCTATGGGATGGACTTCAGGGGGCACTAGGTACACATCTTGATACGTCTACATAAGCTGCACATCATGCCCCCAGCTGCAGTGTATCCTGTGTCTATACCCACTGTCTGTGTGGTGCCATGCACCAGTGACTTGCAAGGAATTTCACAGCAGGATGGAGAGGAGACAGATCCTGATTGGGAAAGTGCACAGTGGGGACTTGGGGGGCAAGCTGGCGTGTGTTGCCTGCACTTAAACCAGCCTTCTTTTGTGGACAGATTTCCTACCCCATCTACCCCCACCCCCTCCATACATTCGCCCACAGCTATTACTGGAGCAGGACAGATGGGGCAATTATGCCTTCAGGCACCATTCAAATTCATTTTATTCAAATTCTGGCTCCAATTACAGTTTGTTCCGGCCCTGTCTGTGGAGCTAGAGCCTCGTCCTGCCATACCCTTATGTGAAGAAGCAAAGAGACAGCTGATAAATTCCCATCTTTTGGAGATCCATATTACCCAGTTCAGTACCAAGGAAGGATTCGGTCCTTTCTCTTATGTCTATTACTCTCAAGAAGCTCCAGCCCTTTCTGAAATCTACAACACACTCCTTTCTCAGATAAGTTCCTGAGGGGTGGCCATGTTAGTCTAGTTCAGCAAAACAAACAAGGAGTCCTGTGGCTTTTAAAAAGACTAACAAATTTATTTATCGCATGAGCTTTCCTGGGTAGACTCCCACTTCATCAGATAGGGGAACACCTCAACCTCCCTGCACACTCTGTGAAAGACATGTTGAGGTGTTCCCCTATCTGATGAAGTGGGATTCTACCCACGAAAACTCATGCAATAAATAAATTTGTTAGTCTTTATAAAGGCTGCAGGACTGCCTTTTCAGATAGCTCAACTCCTCCCATTTCCAAGGTCAACCCACTGCTGAGCAAGGAGAGGGATGAAACCAGCACTGGGCTGTAGTCTGATTTAGACACCTGGAGCAGCCCCAGCACATCTCCTATTTCTAACTAGCAAAACGTGGTGGGTGTGTTTTAGAGATGGCACAGCCATCCCCAGAGCAATGGGAGGCTCACGGAACACTAGGGCTATGTCTACACTCGCTAAAATTAGTTCCAATTAGTTAGTTCGAACTAACTAATTTGAACTAATTTTAGTTAGTTTGAATTAGTTTAAGCTAAATTAGCTTAGTTCGAATTAGTGATCCCCATTCATTTCAATGGCCGGTTAGTTCGAACTAAGAAATTAGTTCCAATTAACATGGCCACATTGGCTAATTCGAACTAGTTAGTTCAAATTAACCCTTTAGTTCGAATACCGTATTTGAACTTATTAAGGAATTAAGGAAGCCTAGGGTAGCCATGGCTTTAGTGAGTTCGAATTAAGCCTCCTTAATTCGAACTAACTTGCCGGTGTAGACATAGCCTAGGAGAGGAGACTTCTGGGCTCTGTTTCCACAATGTGACAAGCCCTTTCACTGCCCGCTGACTCAGCGTATCTGTCTAGGAAATGGGAATAAGAATCCTGCACTCCCTGCAGAGGGTTGGTGCAGCTGAATTAGTTAATGATTGTTAAGAGAGTGGATGAAAGGTGTTACCTATGTGCAAGTTATTGTAACAGACTCATGGGCACTTAGGATTTCAAGAAGTCCCTCAGCAGCACACCAGGTGCCCCAGTGCTTCCTTCCTGCTTCCCTCTTCCCAGGCCGTGGTTTCCACCTGTACCTTCAAGGCAGCAGTAACGACAGAATTCCGATTCTTCTTCTGCCGAATGCACAAGCCCTGCCCACTGGAGCTAAGAATAATCTCCGTTAGCACTACAGGGCTTATGACACAAACAGTAAAGCAGCCGTGATCCCATCTACCAGAGGACAACGGTGCACATGCATACACACAGACACGCACAGTGATATGCCCGATTCATCTCATTCTAGCACTGGTATTTTGACAGCTAGAATAACCCTTGATGCCATTTTATCACAGCCCCGTGTGACAAGCCACCAGAGGAAGGCACGCCATTCAGCGCAGAGTTCAAAAGAGAGTACCTGGAATGCCTTGTTCCAAAACAAGACAAGGACCCTGCTGGACTGAAAGAAGAAGGTGTCCCAGCCCACTGTCTGAACAGGACCTTGTCAGCACCTGCAGCTCAAGGTTAGCTATACAAGGCCAGACTCTCCAAAGAACTCAGGCCCAGATTTTCACACTCTCAGCTCGTACAACTGGGGCCAGATTTTCCTTCATTACCAGCTGCTCTCATTGTGACACCCCTGGGGACTCTCACTGTTTATGGTAGCGCTGACATTTTGAAAACCTGGGCACCCACAAAAAAGACTGTATTTTGATTGTAATGTTATGGCTTAAGCCCACCTGTAGATGAGATCAGCATTGGAACTGAAGAGCACCGATTATTGATCATTCCCTGTAGCTTTCCTCAGTCAGGGATTTTCATTACAGATACTCAGTAGAAATACTGAGCAGGTCCGGGAGCATGTCCATTACTACCCAGTCAAAGCAAATAGGCCGCCAATCTGTTCTCCTCTCTTTTGCCACCTCAGAGACACCCAGCCCAGCTCTGCAAGTTAAGGACTGCAGCAATTCCACAGGCACGCCCACGTTCTACAAGCCCCGCTTCTCTTGGGATGCCTTCCATTCTCCATACAGCTACAGGCAGATGTCTTCCAGCATACAGTCAGCCCTCCTGGAGCGCTCAGTTAGTCTGTACGGCAGCCACCTCCTGCCGAGCTCGGAGCCGCCGGTTGACTACAGTATGCGCTACTCACCAGACATGGAGACGTACCACTGTGTGAAGTGCAATAAGGTGTGTCCCACGGAAGCCAGAGGGTTGGGGAGGAGCTGGGGTGATTTTTCATCCGGTGTCCCACAGGTGTGAATTAAGATACAAAGGACCCAGCTGGAGGATGGGTACCAGGGATCCAGTACGGCCCGGGCACTGGGACCCAATGCAAACATGGTGCTCAGTGTTGCTCCTCTGTCCAGCCACGCCACACCAAAAGTGTTGCTCCTGCACTGGCATTTACATTAGCAGCCACTGTCGGGTTGATAGCTGAAAGTCTCTGCACACAAAAACTTGGCTCTGCTGAGCAGAGATTGGCTTAAGCCACAGAGTTTGGAGAGGAAACTGAAGCTGGACCTTATCCGAGTTTTGGCTCAGCCCATCGGGAGAGTAAGGCTAGCTGCCATGTTCAGAGCCAGCCTGAAAGTCTGGGAAGAGCAAGTGTGGACTCAGGGGTTTGGTTGGGGCCCATCTCTTCTTGTAAATAAGAGCGTGTCATTTTGTCTAGCCCAGAAGTAGAAGCAGCACAGACAGCTGGCCATTCACTCTCCTGGCTGGGGAAATAGTTCTGTGAATGGGCTGGGTGACTGTGGGCAGCTGGAGGGAAAACTTAGACCAAGGGAGAGAATCGGAAGCCAGAGCTGGAGCCATGGTTGTCTCATGGGATTCTCACTGGCAGCTTTCCCCTTCCAGGTATTCTCCACTCCCCATGGGCTGGAGGTCCACGTCCGAAGATCTCACAGTGGGACGCGGCCTTTTGCTTGTGAGGTATGCGGCAAAACCTTTGGTCATGCTGTGAGCCTGGAGCAGCACACAAATGTCCACTCCCAGGTGGGTAGCCAGCAGGGAGGCGATGGGATTGCAGAGTCACCTTTCCAAGGGGGCGGCCTCCTCTGATACCTCAAAGCAGAATCCGGGCACATCCCTACCAGTGCTGAATACCAGTGCTGTTAGGTTCAGTAGCACGCTGGACTTTACTTGGCAGTCCCTCTTGAAAAATAACAGGGAATTTGATTGGGAGGAGACATAACATCCAGCTCTGGAGCCAGATCCAAATGTCTTGAGAGTTGAGGGGTGTTTAGATAGCCAGGGTTTTGGTCCAATCCTTTGTAGCAATAAGGGCTCACCGTGACATTCATGTCTGAGCTCTTCCAGAGTTTGGGAGTGTTTGGAAACAGAGATGTGGCTGCCGTCCACCCTGTTATAACAGAGGGGAATCCCCCGTAGGTAAACACAACAGCCTTTCTGCAGGCACGCCAACAGAGCACCACCAGTGCCAAGAACATTTGCACATCCACAACGGCCAGGAGGACTGAAGACAGTGGACCTCATTCTCGGCTCTCTGCTCTCACAAATCTCAGTCCTCTCCTTGATAACTCCCTCCAGACATCAGAGGTTCATTTGCAATAATATCCCCTGTGACACACCACCTCCTCCAAGACACAGTCTAGTGGCTCAGACTCCTAGGAGCTCTTTGGGACGGAGACATTTTTGTCCTGTCTTTGGACAGCACCTAACAGAATTGGGTCCTGGCCCATAACAAAGTGCTCCTGTGTGCCGCTGCAATACAACAGATGATAATAGTGGCATTCGTAGGAACAGATTACCTGATTTCTCTTCTTTAACTTGCTCGTCAGCCTAGTTTTATACTAGTTTGTAGTTCCATCAGTTCACTGTGAACAATTCATCTGAACCCCCAACATTTCCTTTCCCCAAAAAGGAGAGAAGCTTTGAGTGTAAGATGTGCGGAAAGACTTTTAAACGCTCCTCCACCCTGTCCACTCACCTCCTGATCCATTCAGATACGCGACCCTATCCCTGCCAGTTCTGCGGCAAGCGCTTCCACCAGAAATCGGACATGAAGAAACACACCTACATTCATACAGGTGAGAAACCTTCCTGCTCCAAAGTGCACGCACGCCCCTGAGCCCTCAGCAGTCACACGTATGGACGTGCTCAGACACACCTGTCACATGTATGCCTGCATACATACACCTGAGCTGACAACACTAATATGCACACATGTACATGCACACCTGAACCCATGGCATCCATACATACACAGACACCTGAGCCTAGCGTTCAGGCACACAGGTGTGCATATGTACAGAGCTCAGGTATAGAAAGAGGCTGATGGGGAGTCCAATGGGGGGCTCAGCCTATTTGTTTTTAATGTTGTGTGTATCCTAGAGGGTATGATGGACGCATAGAGACCTGTGCAGGGGGTCAGCACAAGATTTAGGCACTAGTGAAGTCTCTTTGGTCCCCTGCAGGGGCTGAATATTCCCCTCTGTGACCCAGTCCAGAATGCCAGGACGAGGGATGAACCCATTTTTCAGGGTCTGAGTCAATCCAGGATGTGATTTAGTTTGTGTTTTGCTTGGGAGAGTTGGAGAAAGGATGTAAGGATCTGAGACAGGGAACAAGAAAAAAGGTGCAATGACAAAAGACGGGGAGGCGTGAAAGAGCAGAGGGGGCACAGGCTGGGCAGCCAGCAGCGAGGACAGGCACTGGGTGAGCAATGCAGGCTGAGCTTCCCTCTCAGCTCCCAAGTGGCCTGTGCAGGGCCACATCAGCAAGGCAATGTGCGGCTAACAGACCCAAACAGCCAGCCCGGTTTGGGTCCGTGATGGTTTGTTTCTGTCTCACAGGGGAGAAACCGCACAAGTGTCAAGTGTGTGGAAAAGCCTTCAGCCAGAGCTCCAATCTCATCACCCACAGCCGCAAGCACACGGGCTTCAAGCCCTTCAGCTGTGAGCTCTGCACCAAGGGCTTCCAGCGCAAGGTGGACCTGCGGCGTCACAGGGAGAGCCAGCACAGCATGAAGTGAGAGAGCGCCCCCAGCGCGGTCCTGGAGCCCCCTCGCCCAGCCACATGGAACCCCACCGGTATTTGGCCTTATCTCTCCGTCTGTTTGGTTTGGGGCACCCACCCTGTTCAATCCTTCTCTCTGCCTGGAGTCCCTGCGGGATGACAGTCCATGTCATTACCCCACACCCCCCCAAATGTGACCAAGAAAGGCATCGTCACGAGCACTCACTGTCTAGTTTAATCAGAGGCTTTGGGCCAGGCTCTGGTCTCAATTACTCCAGACTCCCCTGGCGTCCCCTTTACTCGGGATTTACACTAAGTGCTCATTTTACCCACTGGCAACACAGAGGCTCCAGCTGACCAGCAATCTGTGCCAGGCAGGCTCCCTAACCACGCTCTGTTTCGGTGGTTAGGAAGATAAGGCTTGGGCATGCAAATAATTTGCATTCAATGTCAACCAAGACAGGGTTCCCACTCAGGCCATGAATTTGAGGTACATACACCTCAGCTCACATCCTTTCAACAAGACTCTTTTCGTTATCAGGTGAAAAATATAGAGCACTGTATTTTTTACTTACAATAGAGTGGGGGGGCGAGTACTGAAAAATCAGACTCTACATGTCCATATTAGTACCAGCTGGCTACTTACATGGACTTCGGAGCTACTCAGTGTTCAGGACTGTGGGGAGTTGTGGTTCCTGTCCCCCTTATAAAAGAAGAAGCTGATAAACCTATCTTGCAGCCATCACATTAGCATGTGAGTACTTTACAATTTTGAGAAAGACAAAACAGCAGCATTTTCTTCTCTCCCTGGTCTAGCAGTTAAAACACAAGGCTGAGAACTCTTCCCTTGGCTCTGCTACATCCTCACTGTGTGACCTCAGACAGGGCACCTTGCTCTGTCTCGTTTCCCCGTCTGTAAAATGGAGACGATACTTCACTCCCAGGAGTGTTGTAAAGACTAATGTATCCAGGTTCGCCAGGTGCTGGAAGAGACTAGAGAAGGGCCGCGTGCTATATTAGGGAGAGAAGTGTTTTTAACGGTGTGGCAACGGAGCCCTGGACAAGTCACTTCTGTAATGACAGCCAGGAACGCTGTGTTTGGCCTGGGAAGCAGCATCCGTTCCTTTGTCCCTCTCTTTACCCTAGCCCTGAGGAATGACCAAAAAGCCCTACGTCTCTCATTACAATTAGGAAAGATACGATGCAAGTCGAGAATTCATTTGCTGCCAGGAGGACGGGGCGAAATTCTGCTCAGTTACCCCGATGTAAAGCCAATGTAACCACACATTGGCCCAGGAGGTGAAGCACAAATCCTCCATGACTATGCTGTATCTAGGCTACTTCCCACTAATATGTAATCTGGGGACTAAGATACCCTCCCCTCCCTTGCGTGTACATTTACATATGTATTTATACTTATTGTAATGGATATTTTTACTGTAATAAACCAGATTGTAAAACCTGCAGGGGCCTGTTAGATTTCCCAGATAAATGCTGTGTTTGCATCCAAGGGATGTAAACTATCATAACGTTATGTGGATTAAAGACACTACTTGAAGAAAGGCTTTGGATCACACCCAGTCCTGGATTTGCAGTAACTTGTCTGATTTAATAGTCTCTCTCTTACATCTCGCATCCACGCCATGACGGACTAAAAGCAGGGGTTGACTTGTTTGGCTGGGACACGCTTTGAAAATATATCAACTTGTGACACCCCCCCTCCAAATGTGATGAACTCCCCACACCATGCCACCCTTACTGGCATGTGTAGGGTCTAACACCTTGTGACACCCACCCCATAATAATCTTGCAGCCCCTGAGGGGTCACGAACCACTGGAGTAAAGTTTCTCGTAGGAGGGAAATGCCAGCAAACATACCCTAGTGCTGTTACAGAGGGTCTACTCACTCAGGACCCACCCACAGACCACCAAAGAAATCTTGGATCAGCTTTTGGTCCTGTTCACAGCATGATACCTGCAGACAGCTCCATATCGGCAAAGTACAGTTACCCTCAGCAGGAGATACACTGGGAGAGATTCACAGTCAGCTCTTAACAGATCACAGCCAATGTTAGGGTCCTGGGCATGGGCAGGGCTTGTTGGGTACAAACTTTTGGGGGTTAATGGGCTGGGGAATCACCATCAGGGTTCTGAATGGGACAGCCAGCACACACGTACGTTCCCACATGCACAGCGTGCGTACTCAAACCCCTCTCTCCTCTTCAGATGACTAGAAGCGTTGCCAAGAATACAAACGTTGATTATCATTTGGTTGCTTATTTTGCTCCCCTAAAATCTATAAGAAAAAAATGAAGTAGTTCCCTGGTGTCTGAAATGCTTGACTGCTTCCCTCTCCCTCCCCCCCCCCCCCGTGCTCTGTGCAGCAGGTGAAGGACTGAGTTAGACACTCTGGAAGCGCCAAGCTGGTCACTGCATTGCTGGGGGGGCCTGAATCGCAGCTACCCCGAGAGCACCTGTCAAACACTCATAAAAACAAATCAGACAGCCGGTTCTTCCAAGTGCGAGCAAACAACAGCTGCTGTGTCCGGGGCATTTCCATTGTTATCAGTGATTTCCATTGGATGGCAAAGCCAGTTGCTGCTTGCGGGAGGGCGCTGGTATCTCCGTCCTGAATCCCCACCTCCACAGCCAGCTTCTTTCCTTTGAACCAAAGAGCCACTCACGCCCTTTGTGATTTATTCCGCCTTGTACGCTAGGGCGCATGGCGAAGACAGCGGGCACGGCGGCCCCATTGCCCAGCAGGCCAGGTATCACTGAGTTGACTGGATGACTGAAGAGTTGGGAGTAAGCAGGGACAGGACAGCCCCACATTTATGCTAATTATGTGGTCACATGAGCGCTGTATAGCTTGACGTCTCGCGTCACGCAAGGATTTAGACACAAGTTGGGATCTAGGGAAACGCCTTTGAGGGGTGCTCTGATACTCGGCGTGCCATGCGGCTAGAAGAGGCCTTGCACTGAGGGCTCATCTACAGAGCAAACGCAGTAGGAGATGCGTTAGTTTGGGCCAGAAGCCTCCCATGCCCAGAGTTTTTTGGGAACACATCTGTAGAAGCATGAGTTGTGGAATGAGGCCAGCTGGCAGAAAGAGAAGGGAAGAAATGGAAGGTGACCTGGGAAAGGGAGAAGGGATAGAGCTTTTTGGATTGGGGGCTGAGATATCTCAGATATTCTTCACCTAGGGGAACGGCCCAGGCCTGCTCCCTATTGCCAAACTATCGGCAGCTTTAGTAATGTTTAGCAACCTGCATTCCCTCTTTCCTGCTCAGCCCCTCCAGTCCATGCAATGGGACCTTTCCCAATTGGGTCCCATTCCCACTGAGCTTGTTCTGCTCCTGGTTTCTGCCCTTCCTTGCAGCCTTTCTTCTTGCGTGGTGGTCACCGAGGTTTCATGGAGTTTGAAGGGACAGCCCAGTCATTGGCTGGGAGAAAGCGAGGCCGAGTCCTCCAGGTCTTTTCTCTTAGGACCCCCTAAGAATCTAAGGTCTTCCCTGGGAAAAGGGGCCCGAAAGGCACCATAGGAGTCAACAGGGAAGTTGTTCTTATCCCATAAAATGGCTCCTCTTGAGGGAGGGATCCAGTTACCCAGGATTCCAACCTGCAAGGGGTGCCAAGATGAGGGGGAGAGGCGTGGGGAATCCTGTCACAGCCCACGTTCCAAGCACACCAGTGCATTTCAGGCTAACCTACTGGACTTCAGAGAGCACCCCAGGTATGAGCTGAGACATAGCCTGACAGACCCTATCGTGTTACACTACTTCTTCAGACGTCACTGTGCTGTTGCTCTGATCTTTCCATCACAAAAGTTTCTCTGGCCAGTGGGAGCCCAGTGAGAGGAGGGAAATCGTTGTGTTCACACACATGCCACCGCACTGACACACTTACCAATCCCTGTGATAGTGCACTCTACCATTGCACCAACAGAGTTTTTGGCATCTGCTTTCCCTGGTTTTTTTAAAGGGAAAAGGAAAACCAAAGGCCCAGACTGCAGCACTATGGAGCTGAGTAATTGCTTTGCACAATTCCACTCCTTAATCTCCACCCCCTGAAACTTCTGAAGTTCATCTGAAGGAGGGAGAGAGGAGGGAAAGAGTTGTGCTCACACACATGCCACAACAAATGAAGCTGAGGGAAGAGCCTTCAGGTCCGAATCCTGGAGGGAGACTTGTGAGTAGAGAACAGCTCCTGGGCCCCAGATCTGGGAGGAAGCCTGTAGACAGAATACATCCTCTTGTGAGAAGTCAGTTACCCTATGGGCTAGGCTTTGTTATAAAGGGCTTTCCTTTGCTCATACTTCACCCAATCCTGGGAGCTACTGAGCCGATTTAGCTGGTAGTTGGACATGCTCAGGACCCCACAAGATCAAGCCACTGGTGCCATCAGATCCCGACACACCTGCCTCCTGGTTCCCCAAACATGCAAATCCTCCCCCGTTTTGACTGCTCCAAGCATAGCCCCTTTCCCACCATCTCTCTCAGCATCGAAAACATTCTGGCCACTCAATCAAGAAACCAAATGATAAAACAAAAAATCTCAACTAATCTTTGTGGCTGAAGAAAGAGCTGATTGTTTTTGCTTCTCGCTGAGCCCTGCCTCCCCCAACACCTTCATTCCTTTATTGGAAGGAGAAAATCCTGGTATTTGGGCTGTTTTGTTTAGCAAATGAGAGACATGCAAAGCAATCCCTCCAGGCAGCTGCCAGAAGGAGAGAAAGGTGTGTGTGTGTGCTCCCAGAAGTCTCTAGATACAGGCATCAGCCCAGCAATATGCTATTGATCATGGATTTAAGTTTGGAAATATTCTGAACTAATCACAGTTGGAGAGGGGAAGAGGAATGCTCTCCCATGAAGGGGAGTGCCAGCAAAAAAGCTTTAGTAAGTGGGGTTAGAGGGTGTTGATGGGAACCAAAATCTGCCCCAGATTCAGGAAAGCTTCTCTATTCGGGACAGCAGATTAGAGTTCCTGTGAATAGAAACAGTCGTGTTTAAGTGCACACTCCTGAACCAGAGCGTCTTGAAAGACTATGGGGAAGCCAAGGGCTATCACTACGCTACAGCTTAAGTCGACGTGAGTTACGTCTCAGGGATGCGAATTAGCCAGCCCAGAGTGATATAATTTATGCCACGTTGTGGACAGCGGCACTATGTGGGCAGGAGAGCTCCTGCCGCCACGGGGCTAAAGTAAGCCAACAGGAGAGCTTTTTTCAGAGCAGCTCCACCAGAGTTCCCAGCAGTGCCGCTCCCTAGTGTAGCCATAGTTACACTACAGACCTATCTTAGCACAACCACGTAGTCCTGGGCTGTTAAATATCCACACCCTTGAGCAACGTAGATATACCAACCTAATCCCTCCAGGTAGACAATGAGAGGGCCGCTCCCGTCGACATAGCTACCTGGACTAACTACGCCGATGGGAGAGCTTTCTTCTGTCCGCGTAGGAATGTCTTCACTTAAGTCACTGACTTCACCTTCCTCTGTATGTTGTTTGCCAGTGTTTGAATCCTAACATCTATTTTGATTTGCTGTTACAGCCTGACCTGATCTATGTCATACACTTCTCTGCATTTAATTTCCTCCCATTCTGTAAGTTTCCCATCTTCAAAGTGTCTGACAAAGTGGGATTTTCTCCCCTGAAAGCTCGTGCGATACATAAATCTGTTAGTCTTTAAAAGTGCTGCAGGACTGTGTTTGTTTCACTTAAGTGCTGCATCAGTACAGCTGCCCGATGGAGGGTTTTTAGTGCAGAGCTGCTGCTAGATTTTAACTTGATTTGTGCTAACGCAGGGGAAAACGAGAAGAAGCCTTATCTTCACTAGGATTTTATGTTGTACTGGTTACCACATATCACATATTAGCTAACCTCAGAGGAGCAGACAGACACCCCCTGGGCAAAAGGACTGCTTCTGGAGCAGAGCAGGGCAGGATTGAGCCATACACGCTTCAGAAACAAAGTCTAATCATGTCCACCAAGCGCAGCTTTCAGAGTTTATTTGCCAAGTGCTGTTGCCTGTCTGCTGGGCTTCTTATGAAAAAGCATTTTCATTTCATGAGGAAACAAACAAGCCAGAAGTGCTGCATCCCTGAGGCACTTCTCTCAGGCACATTTGACCTTCAGGGGGGCATCTCCTCAGCATGTCACACTCCAAGCAGAGGATCCAAATGGAAACCTCAGTACATTAGTCTGTCTCGCAATCTAGCTACAGAAACATGTTCCTCTTCCTCTAATAAACGTTCCTGCCTAATCTTAAGGCCTTGTCTACGTGGGGGATGTTGACCAGCGTTCTGGTATAAATTAGCCGTTCCACAATAGCTTCATGGACACTCCATTCACACAGTGGAGTAATTATTCTGGACTGAAAATCCCTTTTCCTTTCGAATAGAGACCACAAGGGAGAGTTCTTAGGGCATAGCTAAATTATAACAGTATAGCTATGCTGGTCAATTCCCTCTTTGTAGATGAGGCCTAAGATAACACAGATCCATACAGCAGAGTTACTGAACAAGAGACATCAGTCAGCGTAGACGGAAAGGTTTGGTTTTGTGGCCAGGCTGCAGCTCAGGAGCTCTGGCACAGATTTCCTGTGTGTGTTTGGGCAAGTCACTTAGCCACATTCTCAAAACTGTTCAGCACCCACTTTTAAAACCTGCTCCTTAATCCTTTGAGTCTGGGTCCCCCTCTGTAAAATGAGGAGAATATCTTTCATTGGCCGTATCTATTTAAAATGTAAGATCCTCAGGGCAGGGACTGTCAGTATTTATATACACAGTGCCCAACACACGGAGGCCTCTGATCTCAACTGACCCGTCTGAGCACTACTGAACACAGCTAGTTAATAGTAAAATAACTCTGCAAAGCATCTAATTCCAGAACAATCAGAGGATGAAAGAGAAAATCTTCCTAAACATACACACAAACCCCAGCATTACAGTACCCCCCAAATACACCATAGAGACAGGATGAATGAAGAGAGAGGAACAAATCAGACCACCGACGGTTTATGCAACTGGGGATAACATTCCAGGGAGAGATATCAAGCTTGACATTAATCCTAAACATCACCCTACTACAGTCTAGTTCCTCTGAGGATTTCATTTTCCAGGCGCGGTTTAAAGGCAAATAGCTGCTGCTGTGGCCCTTCGGCTGGTTTTGAACTGCTGGCCTAGAGGCATCCCTCTTACCAATCAGGAAGGGCAAGAGAACAAGAGTAGGGAATGCAGGAGTGGGGAAATCTGAGGCTGGGGAGGAGCAGAGCCTGCATGGAGCCCAGCTTTTGTCTGATAAGTTTATCAAGCACTGCCGGCTGCTAACTGTCAGCCAGCAAAGCGGGCCTGTTAGGGAGGAGGAGCAGCGCCTGCCATGAGATAGGCCAGCCCATGTCTTATCAGAGCGTCTGAACAAGAGAGTGGGAGAGAGAGTGTGCTTTCCGACCACTTCATCTCAACAACAAACAGATTGGCAGGAAAAGACTGTCAAGCTCTTTTCGGCCCCAACAGACAGACCCGTTCCATGCAAATAGCAATGTTAGATGCAACAGGGAAGTTGCAAATTTGACCATAAAATCTCCAGGAAATGCAAAGGTTAAGGTTCTAAGAGGAACCTTGTCAGCCGTGTACATTCAGATTTCCAGCAAACAGCCAGCCAGTTATTGAGCAGACTATCTGTGCAATGTGGCTGAGGAAACATGTGGGGAGGCGACATTAGCTTTCCAGCCATTTTGTGGGTCAAATCTGAGACTTTAATGAAGCATTAATGTGGGGTTTTGCATCTAATTTCCTTGGAGATAGGGGGCACTGATGAAAGAAGAAAATAAGGGAGGGGGAAAGAGAAAGGACAAGACCCACCACTTTTTGGAACTGAGCATCTGGGCCAGATACCATTTACACCAAGGCCCCTTTCCATCTCTCTAGCAGTAGAAAGGAGCCTTAATGTGGGAGTAGATGGCGTTTACAATCAGCAAAGCCAAGGGCCCAAGGAGCATCCTCTGATTTTACACTCCCAGCACAGTGTATAGGGGGCTGAGTGAATGTGAAATCTGGCCCGCTGTGAGTTTTGTTTTGAACAGAAGGATCAATATGCACCATACACAGATAAGCACCATCATGGCCCCTTTGATGGCAGCCTCAGCAGAGAGGTCATGGACTGAAAGGACCCTGGTAACCCCACACATCACATGCGGGGTGCTGTACATCACGGGGGCAGGCACACAAAAGAAGCAGTCCCATTTCTGGGGATCGGGCTACAGGGGATGCATAGCTCTGTTCTGTTCACTCCCTCTGGAGTATCTGGCACCAGCTACTGTCAGAAGACAGGATTCTGGGCGGTACGGACCACTGCTTTGATCCAGTATGGCCATTCTTATCCATTTTTACAAGGCCTGTGTTTACGACAGAGCCTGGCACATGTGCAGGCCCTCATTCTGCTTCACACCCAGCCATGCGCTCTGGCTCCCCGCTTGGATTCACACTGATGACTCGTCTCCACTACTACATTTTACTGGCAACGTTTCTTTTGGCATAACGGCGCCAGCATAACGCTGCAGATAAAACAATTTCGGCAAAGTGCTGTCACTCTTGGCTGCTTCCGCCCCTGCACTGCATCCACTCGGTATCAGATTGTATCGGTAAAAGAAGCGTTGCGCTGTCCATCTATCACGGTCGGTGGAACGGGAGTCACAGGGCCATGATTCCTAGGGGGACTGATTACACATCATAAGTGGAATGGGTGAGGTTAGACTCACACACGTGGACAGAATTGTGTATGGGGTTTTCTCCTTGTTCAACTTAACCTGCATTCAGCTTCCTTTTTTGCTAAGAATGACAAAGCAGGTAGGTATCCCAGTGTCCTCTCGGCCACCTTCTGCAATGCTAGTTTGAGAAAATCTTCACCCCTCTCAGGGAGAGAACAACTGAGGGACTTTGGGATCAAATTTCCACAGCTCCTCCTGTCCCATCTGATAATCCACTGCTCTCCAGCCATTACCAGCTCCCTGCACCGTCCAATCCCTCCACACTGCTGGAAAGCTGAGACTGGCCCTAAAATGATTCATCCAGGTCCAGCTTCTGTCAAAGGCTACAGCCATGAGAATGACAAAAAACCAACCCCCCACCCTTGATTTTGGCTCCCTCCCTCCCGTATAATTTTAAAACAGGAGTTATCTCGCCTCCCAGCCCTTCTATAATAGGAGCTTTAACAGGATTTTGGGCAGCGGCCGAGCATACTGGTTTCTTCCCTCTATAAAAGAAGAGTTATCTTCTGTGTCACTTGGGGAGTAGGAAGTCCAGAGAGTGGAGCATTGCTGTTCCTGAAAGGGCCACATCCTGAAAGGCGGGGGGCCTGGTGAGTCAGCATGTCAATCACCCACTGCTGTAGCCGGCCATTTATTTTCATCCAGGCTAACTAAAAGTCGGTTAGGCTGAATAGCTGCCTGAGCACTGAAGGAGGGAATTACAAGAATGGCCCCAGCATTCAGAGGCAGTACGGCCTAATCAACAGAGCAGAGGCCAAGGACTCCAGAGACCTGAGTTCTAGTCCTGCCTGTGACACCGGCTTACTGAGTGACCTTGGCCAAGTTGCTTCTTTGCTGTGCCTTGGTTTCCTTAGCCGTAAAATCACGCTAACGTACTGACCTTCTTTGTCTTGCACTCTGTAGCTGGACAGCTGCCTCCCAAGCCTCTCCTCTGGGCCTCGAATAGCTCTGCAGTTTCTCTCTCTCACAAGGCTCCTCAGGAGCTCCACCTCACAATCCAATGACGACTAAAACGTTCCCCTTCTGGGGTCCAATTTATTTAGCCCTTCAACACTAGCTCTCCAGGACCTAACCCCAGTTCACTGTTTTTCCCTCCCTTGAGTCAGGTGCCCCCAAACCTCCTCCCTTAGAGCGGGGTTCTGTTCCTTTGCTACCTACAATATTCCCCTGCAGCTCCAGGCTTCTGCCATTCCTCTCGCTTCTATCCCTACCTAGTGGGAGTCTCAGTGACACTTCCATCAGTCCTTTTAGGTCCCATACCCAATGCAGCGGGGTAGCAGGACAGGGCAAACGGGACAGGGGTGGCTGGCCCAAGATCTGCTGGCCCTTGCAGAGGCAGGCCGCCCTGTTCCAGGGGTCTCTGGGGGAAAAGTGTGATGTGAGGCTAAAGGCCTTCAACCCTAATAATAGGAAAAGTGCCTTACAACCTTAGGGGACCCTTCTTTTTAAGGTCTTATCTGAAAGACGCCCACACGCAAATTTGCACAAAACTCAGTTTACAGCCCACTAAATAGATTGACAGCAGAGCTGACTGGTGAGATTTCAGTCTTTGGTTTCACAGAGGTTAAATATGGGAAAGTTGAGGTTGACTAGAAAGAAAGAAAGAAAGAAAGAAAGAAAGAAAGAAAGAAAGAAAGA
>ML685804.1:9093112-9127037 GCA_007922175.1 Pelusios castaneus
GCAACTTTTTTTTGTGATGCTATTTAGGGGTACTGAGTACCCGCACCTTTTCTTCACAGTGATGAGGCCCCAGATCCTGCCACCGCAGCCCCATATCTCCGGAAAAACCCAGATCTCCAGATTCGTTACCAGTGTTACAAGGAAAATAGAGCAGGACAATATGGTATATAAATAAATGGGGCACTGACCTGACCGCCAGAAGACACAAATTCGGTTCCCTCCTCTGCCACTGATCAGCAGTGTGACTTGGGCCAAGTCACGACATCGCTCTGTGCCTCTGTTTCCCTCTCCTGGGTCTTGCAAACAGACGGACATGTGAGGCTAGCCATGGGTGTCATTGGAAGGCACCCCAATACCGTAGCAATGGGGATGGCCCAAGACCCTGAATGGTAAAATAGACGGGTCTGGGGACGCCATGCAGGGGCCTGGAGGCTCTGAGCCGAGGCGGGCGGCACACGCAGGGTTTGGGGGCGAAAGCTGGGGGGCTGTGGGAGGAAGCCAGTTTAGGGGAGGCTGAGGCTGGAGTGGGGACCCAGGCACAGCTGGTGGGGCTGGGCTGCGGGGGTGGGGAGCAGCCAGGCCTTGCTGGAGAGGTTGGCCTGGGAAGGGGGGTGGGAAGCTGTTGCATGGCAGGAGTCAGGCTGCTCAATGGGCCTGTTCGACTCCCCCCACACACACCCCCCCAGCCTGGCTGGGCGCGGGCTGCTGCTGTGGGAACGGTTCTTCCCCGGAACCTTGGTGCTGCACCGGGGGGAGGATTAGGGGGCGGACCCGGCCTGATATCGGGAGGCGCCGGTCGGCCGGGGCGATGGCGGCCGGGGCAGGCGGGGAGCAGGGCTCGGCCGGGCTGGAGCTGCCCCGCGGGCCGCGCCTGGTGTGTGTGGAGTACCCGGGCCTGGTGCGCGACGTGGGCAAGATGCTGCGGACACTGGGAGGAGAAGAGGGGGTGTCCCGGGTAAGGGGGTCCCCGGGTAAGGGTGTCCCCGGGGGAAAAGGGGGTCCCGGGTAAGGGGGTCCCCGGGGGAAAAGGGGGTCCCGGGTAAGGGGGTGTCCCGGGTAAGGGGGTCCCCTGGGGAGGGAGATTCCGGGGGAGGGAGGTCCCGGGTAAGGGGGTCCCCGGGGGAGGGAGATTCCGGGGGAGGGTGTCCCGGGTAAGGGGGTCCCCGGGGGAGGGTGTCCCGGGTAAGGGGGTCCCCGGGGGAGGGTGTCCCGGGTAAGGGGGTCCCCTGGGGAGGGAGATACCTTGCTGGAGAGGTGTCCCAGCGAACCCAGCGTCATGGGTAAAGGATGCCAAGTGGAGGGGGTTCCTGGCTGGTTGCAGATCTGTTGGTGGATTTCCTGGGCTGGGGGCTCCCTGGAAGGAAAGGAGGAGGGTCCTGGGTACAGGTCACCTGCAGTAATGTGAGGATGGGCCACAGGTTTCCTGGCGGGGAGGAGGGGTTGTCTCAGTACATCGCAGCGGGGTTTGGTGTGCGCTGGATAATAGGGCTGGAATAGGAGTGATGGTGGTGGGAGATGTCTCAGATGAAGTGGGAAGGGCCTGAGGTTTCTCAGGAGGGGGAAGGTGTCCTGATTAAAGGGGGCCAGAGGTAGGGGTATCCTGGAGAAAGATACAGGGAGATGTTAACTTCTGGGGGAGATGGGAACGAAGCTGTTTGTGGTAGATAAGGGGAGCCCTGGGAAGAGGGTCCAGAGTTCTGAGTAAGAGAAGGGGATGATCCAGTTCAGGGAGCTCTTTGCGGTGGGTGATCTTATAAAGTGAGTGTTTGGATTAGAGAGGGGTATTCGATAGACTATAGATGGGGGACGGGGAATGCCCTGGATAAGAGTACAAGAATCAGTGGTTCTCTGGAGTAAAGAGATTTGCTGTGGGCTGGTGCCCTTTGGAAAGGTGGTGGTTGCTAAGGAAAGATTGGGATAGCATTTTGGCATGGAGGAGGAATTGGGGGCAGAGAAGGGCATGATTCAGGGAAGTTCTGTGGGTTGGGGTTTTGGGATAGGACAAATCTTTACATTGAAATTTTACATTATATTGTGCCCTTGCTAATGTAGATCTATGCAGACCCTGGCAAAAGGCTCGAGTTGTACTTCCGCCCCAAGGATCCCTATTGCCATCCCCTGTGTGCCAACCGCTTCCCTACCTCCTCCATGCTATTCAAGGTAAAGAGGAAGATTAGGAAGAAGGGGCTGGAGACTGAAGGAGAAACCCAACAGGAAGTCACGTTTGAAATGGAAGTCCTTGGGGTTGTCACTACTGTTTACAAATTTCAAGGTAATAAAATCTGCATATTTGTATGGAGCACTGACTAGCAGGTATTGTGGGAAAAAAGGATGACTTTCTCTTCCGGAGTCCAATAAACGGTGTGTTCAGAAATCCCTGCTTGTCACCCTTACAATGTGTATCAGGGAATTCAGCATGGGACCTGTATACCTATATTGTGACTTCGTAATACATTGTCCTCTCTCCTGTTGTTTTGTATTTAAAATAAGGAAATAGAAATAATGATCTCTGTAAAATGAAAGGCTTATGGAGTGGTTTTATGAATGCGGTATAGCGGATCATACAGCTGCTTCCCAAAGTGAATTAATATTTAGCCCATCTGACTCAGTGTAGGAGACAGCATTTTCCCTGAGTGAGGTGTCTGCGGAAAGGGGAACCGGGTACTGTGCAGCATATTATTATCTCTGATACATATCTTTTTATCTTGACTTTTCCTTCCTCATAGGAATGTCTGATTTCCAGTACCTGGCAATGCATTCTGGCCCTGAGGGCAAACAGATCTCTATGTATGATAAGATATTGATGCTCAAACCAGAGAAGGAAGAATTCTTCAATAAGGAATTACCCCTCTACATCCCACCGCCTATTTTTTCACGTCTGGATACCCCTGTAGACTATTTCTATCGGCCAGATATACAACACCGGTCAGTGCCTTTTCTCATGATGTAGTGAGTAGTTACATTGGCTTAGGCTACACTCGCGGAGAAATTCAGTGGCAGTCGATGGAAGAAACACAAGCTACGTACAGTAGTTTGCATACCTCCTGTCGACTTCTGAAATTCTAATTAGTGTGGCATCCCCGCTATGCTGCATCAATGGGAAGTGCGCTCCAGCAGTTAGTTAATCTTTTTGCGGAGGTGGATTTACTGAGTCGACATCTGGATCGATTAAGCGAGTCTCCACTGCTGCTCAGTCGATCCATCACAATTGATTCAGCAGTGCCACTGAGAACGTAGACATACCCACTGTCTCTTGAACGAACAGAGGATGGAAACCTTTTACTGGGCCAGCATATCGCCTATAAAATCTGAGTTTAAGTTCACTGGGTTCTCCCTTCTTCATTACCTGAAGAAGCCTCCTGTAAAAACTGACATGGTTTGCTAGAAAAGGGTCTTTCACAATGGCCTCTAAGACAAACGGACGGGTTGGACGACCTTGCGGATCATGACCAAAGCATAGGATGCTTTTGTTTTGTCTCTTTGTCCAGAGTCCATTTGTGTAATTGAGATGAACAAAAAAAAAAAAAAAAAAATTAAAAATAATCCATACCCCACTGAGTGATTGGTCTGTAATATGCAATCTGTGCTTTTGAAGCAGCAGAGCAGTGTTTTAAAATACTTCAGTTGGGTGCCTCACCAGTGAAAGCTTCATGCCTTTGTTCTGTTTTGTGTCTCTGTGTTAGCTTCGTTTGTGTAAGTACAATCGGGACAAAAATATTTGGAAGGTAACATGGGCTAAATGGAGCTCCAAGAGTCAAGAGCTCTGCAGTTAGCAAGCTTCTGGTCCTGGGCAAGTCACGTAACTTCTTTCTTTTCCTTGTTCTTGCCCCCAAAGAGCTGGGATGATAGGGGCATCTCTTCGCAGCAGGTCTCTTGTGGTACATTACAGCATAGAAATGCAAAATGTAATTATTTCAAATAAACAGAATGGTGGCGTCATGGTACCATGGTGGTGCCAGGCACTCAGAATTCATTACATTGCCGGGTGTGACACAAGAAATTAGACAGTTAGAGGATGGAGATAACTTTTAGGGCTCCCAGTGGAGTCTTGGAGAATGGGGCATGGTGGGAGGTCTGTTGCATCTACATAAGAGGCAAAATTCCCATTCTCCCACTAGTTGGACACTCTATGGTAATGTGAAGTGCTCTAACAGACCTTTTGGGTGGTTTCCATGTGGTTCCAGTGGAAAGTGGGACAAGGGCAATTGTCACATGTTGAGCTGGCATTCACTGGAACAGTTTGCTTCTGTTACTTTGTTTGCTTTGCCATAAATAAAAATGAAATCTGTGATGCCTCCCACGAGAAACATCTTTATTTTTCTCACTGTTGTCCTTCATTTGGGTTTAAACGTGCAAATAAACCTTCATTGATGCCAAGATCAAATTTTTAACTACTTCCTTGCTTTGCCTCCCTGAATGTCCCTGTACTCTTGGTGACTATAGTAAGAGGAACTGAGAGTGGATATCCATGGAAGCGAAACTTGCCTTTGTGGATTGAAAATTCTGGTTAAATGACTACGGTGTGAGGTTTGTTTCAAGTCAGATAAGCACCCCAGAGCTCAGTCCTAGAGATGTTGACATGGGTCCCAGGTTTCTCATTGGAAAAGTGGTTCTCCAACTTTTTCACTCTGGACCACTCCCTAAGAGAGTCTTTTAAGGTGACCTGGATGGGATCCCCCAAATCCATGGTGATGTGCGACCAAAGGCAAAAGGCATTAAGACAATCCATTCCCTTACCTTCTTTAATTCCTCCCTACCACTTTTCCTAAGACGAGAAAATAAACTTAATTTCCACCTGTTTCAATGGAGGCCATTCAGTGTAAAAGAGAAGAAGGAAGAAAGCATGGCTAACAGTTTGCATTGCTTCTTAGAGACGGTTACAACAATCCCCAGGTGTCGCGTGAGAACCTGATTGGCCTCAGCAGGGCCCGTCGACCACATAACGCCATCTTTGTGAACTTCGATGACGAGGACATCCCGACTAAGCCACTAGAGCCTGCGGTGCAGACCTGGAATAAAGTGTGCACAAATCCTGTGGATAAAAAAGTGGAGGAAGAGCTGAGAAAGGTACAGGCCAAATCTCTGGGGAACAGACTGAACCAAGGGCATCTCCAGTGCACAATTTGTGGGAGAAATTTCACAGGTTGCCATCAGTGACTTTTTCTGAGTCCCTGGAAAATTGCCATCCACAAGGATTGATTTTGTGTATCTATGTTTAACATTATTTACTGGCTTCCACAATGCCTGTGATAATGAATGAGACAGAGCGGTCTGATAAATAGAGCACACAACTAAAAACCAAGGCTCCTAGGTTCCGTTTCTATTTCTGCCGCATATTTGCTGTGTGATTGTCACTGTTTTATCCCCTATCTTTCTTGATTTGTAAAATGGGAATAATATCAACATAACTGGTTGTAATGTTTACTGGTGCCTAGTCCTTTGCAATCTTCCAGTGTAGAGTACTATAGAAATATTAGGTCCGTAGGGCACTTACAATTCTCATTGCTGAGAGGTTGAAGGTTCTTCACGGTGTTATGAAAATTCTGTTGGAGACAAAAGTAAATACAATGAAAGACAGGACATGGCTTAAACCAAGGAGCCGCTATAGATTTCTTGAACCCTGAAGTGCCGGTGGTAAATCCATTATCTTCTTGCATTTTATTTCAAACTCTGAGTGAAGTAAATATTTATAAATGTGAGATGTATGGGGGAAAGTTCCAGGAGGAGTCCATTAAAGGCAGTGGATGTCAACCTTACTACCTTTCATTCTGAAAATGCATCCCTTAGTGTGGGCAGCTTCTTGTGAAACCCTGTCTTTGTCTGCATTAACCTCACCAGCTCTCAGGCTATTCTGAAGCAGAGGCTGTCTACTGATGTGTGTTGATGGGACAGGTCACTGCCTAGGGACTAAGCTGAGTTCACTGTTTATTTCATGGTTACCTAAGACAATATTTGAGCCTTCAGAGATGAGATCTTCAGAAATGAAAGGCAAGATTGTTCCTTCACTGTGCCACCATCCCTTAAGCAGGGTTATTTTTACTTTATTCTTGACGGCCATTGTGCTGCACCATAGAAATGTTTCTGACAGTGTTTAGTCAAGGCTGGAGGCTACAATAAAAAGCAATTCCTATTAGGATATCGAAATTGGTACTAGTAACCCTTACCCTCATTTTGTGTATTTCTTCAGCTGTTTGAGATTCGTCCCATCTGGTCTCGGAACGCTGTGAAGGCCAACATCAGTGTCCATCCGGACAAGCTTAAACTTCTGCTACCATACTTGGCCTATTATATGGTGAGTTTCTTTGTACACTGCTTTGGCGGGTTTGTTCCTATCTGATGCAGGCTTGTGGGCGAAGGATGAGAGGGCCAGCTGATGTCCATATATAATTCCTGGTCATCTACAGTTCAGATCCCACCGTCTGATGCCCAAAGCTTTGCATTACATACCCTTAGGTAGGCGTTCCAACCTTTTATTTGCAGGAAGATGGTGGAGAAAGGAGGGAAAGCTTTCTTCCAAACGGCACCAACGTATCCGTAGTTTCTAGGTAAAGCAGTGTGTGGCTTTGTGCTTCTGGTCTGTCTTGCAGTTATGGTAACAAATGGTCAAATTGACTGTCCTTCTTGAAAGGCTAGCAGGAGCCCTCAAAAAAAGTTTAGTGTGAGCTTTGGACTTGATTTCTAAAACCACAAATACAGCATCTGCACCATGTAGCCTTCCTTTGCCCTAAGTTAGGTATCAGCATTTATGTCAGAAGAGGGTGAAGAAGGGAAGAGAATCTGTAAAATAATTTGGAGAAATATTGTAGTGCTCATTACTGCAGCTCCATAGTGTCTCTTGTAACCACACATCCTCTGTGTCTGTACAGCTCACAGGTCCCTGGAGAAGCCTGTGGGTTCGATATGGGTATGACCCGAGGAAATATCCTGAAGCAAAAATTTACCAAGTCCTGGACTTCAGAATCCGCTGTGGAATGAAATATGGTAAAATGGCCCAAGCAAGACAGACTACATCTCTGGCTCCTAGTCAGTCTGTTGCTACAATTCTTCTGTAATCTCTTTCCCTTTGTTTTTAAACCCCCAGAGCGTCTTTCCTCAAGATTTGTGTTTGATGGACGGTGAGGGAGAGAAGTCACACCAGTTATTGTTTCTGAACTTCCTTCCCTAGAATCTATGGGGGTGTCTAACAACCCATGTTAGAAGAACAGAAGGGACTTTTATTTGGCCACTGAGCATATTTCCAAGCCTAACAAAGACCTGCTCAACTTCCTTCCTTTTCATGATCAAAACATAAATGCACATCAGTGGGATATCTTGTGATTTTCCTTCTCACTCCAGAGCCTGCTAGAATTTCAGAAGGGAGAGGCATTTAAAGTGCCACCTAAGGATCCAGTTCTTTGCCCTTTCTTCAGGTGCCAGAAGGGAGAAATTGGGTACGGGTTACGAGGATGACTTGTCCATCTGGCCAATGAATGCTAGAGAGGCAGTTTCCAAAAAGATTTAGTGTCATCAGGGCCATCCCTAGGGGGGAGCGGGGCCCAGGGCCAATAGGCCTAGGTGAGGCCCCCACCCCTCCATGCTGGTGGGGAGTGCGGGGCAGGGGCGGCCTGCTCCGCCCCCTAGGGGCCCCGGTCACCCCCTTGGGGAGTGAGCCCCAGAAGCCGTGGCCACCCGCCATGAGGCGGTGAGCCATCCCCGGCCGAGGCTGCCCCAGCCGCAGTCAGGACTCCAGGTGGCCGCGGCCGGCCCAGAGGTTGGGACACACATACCTGCCCTGCCCCTGGCCTGCCTGCTCCACCCTGGGGGCGGGGAGCAGGGGCAGCCTAGGGGCCAGGGGTAGTGCTCCTGGCCCGCCCTGCCGCCTTTTGCTTCCCAAAGGCAGCAGGGGGAAGTGCGACTGTGGGAGGGCTGTGGCGTGGGCCCCGCACTGTCCTGCTGGGAGCGGGAGAGCGCGGGGCCCACGTTACCGCAGGGCCCGGGGTGATCACCCTGTTCGCCCCCCCAAAGGACGGCCCTGAGTGCCATGAACTGGGAAAGCACCCAAGTCTTGAGCAAAAAACGGAGGAATGTGCATTATGAACTCAAGGATGCATCTGACTTTTATCCATCCTCATTCACTTTGCCAAAAAAAAAAAAAAAAAAAAAAAAAAAAAAAAAAAAAAAAAAAAAAAATCCCACAGTGCCCTATCAGATGCTACACACAACATAGTGCAGTAGTTTATGCCATTGCAATACACTGGGGCGTGCTGTTCTTACCCCTTCTTTTGACCTATTTAAGTTTAATGCAGTGCTCAGCTCTGTACAAAACACCTTATTATACTGCATTTTAGTATGTTAGTTTCATATGGTCCCTGCAGCAAATGTGAATGGGTGTCAATAAAATAACAATAGTGCTTTTTCTTCAAGGATCTCAGCATTCTTCACAAGCTAAGGTGTTAAGTATGATTATTCCCATTTTACAGAGGGTAAAAGTGAGGTGAAATGACCATGCAGTGAGTCAGTGACAGGATGGGGAGTAGAACCTCAGCATCCAGTGAAGCATCCTTTACCTATCTTCCCATGTTAATCAACTTTGTTTTCCTGATCTCTCTCTCTCGCTCTCTATCCTCTTAAAATAACACACTCCAATGATTGGCTTTCCTTCCAAAGCCCTGTCCAGCCCACCATTATAGGAGCTGGAGTATTCTACAGGGTGCATATCTCCATTCAAAGACTTTTCTTTTTTGGTCTCCAGGTTACGCCCCTAACGACATGCCAGTGAAAGCAAAACGCAGCACGTACAATTACAGTCTGCCCATTACGATCAAAAAGCCAGGTATGCTGAACGGGTGAAGGGTTGAGAAGGGTGTCCAGCTTAATTTACAGTTCTTCCTTTTGTTGCTGTGGGGATGAATAGAACACAGGGCAGCTTATTTCAGTTGATTATTGGGGGTTCCTTGAGCTCTCTCAGGTTGTGCTGCGGGGTCCTTTTAAAACCTCTGGAAGGGTTGGTCATTGAGGCATGTCTTAAGACTTGTACGTCCGGCTTGCAGTCTAACGCCTTATTAATGGAATGGGAAAAATGAACCTTTACACTCATAATTTGCTATACTATTTTTCGGCTGCCCACAAGTTGAACTGAAATAGAGAAGCAGTCAAAATCCTTCTGTGCCATGAAATGCAAAATATCAGAGTTCAGGACTCTTCCTTTGTGTCTTTCAGTAAGTCACACTGTTAGTGTACAGGACCTAAAACAGGGGCTGAGCACATCCAGTGCGAAACAAACTGCCTCCAACCGGTACAAACTACAGGTAGGTATTACTCCCTCTTTCCAAGAGCTTGGAGGGATAAAGTGGGAAGAAGTTCTGTTGTCTTTTGTCACTCTTTTGATGGCAGTTTTGTCCCAGGTGGGCTGTGGACATGGATACAGATGCAGATTTTATTTAGAGCTGTTACTAGCTAAGAAGGGCCCTGAAATCTGGTCTTGCTCACCAACTGAATTTGATCCAATCCAAGATACTGCCTCTCCCACCTCATCTAGCTAGTCTTGTGGCAGACCGGCTTTCTTGGGAAAGTCAGCAGTAATCCACACCACTGCAACGTTTCTTTGCTGTTGTTTTAATGTCTTTTTTACGTCCAGAAAGTCAGGTTTCATCCATTCAGCTGTTGCCTTGAATTGACTTAGGAAGCAGATTGTGGAGTGCTATGACTCCTAAAATCTTACGCCCGCCACGGAGCATTTTCAGGTTGCTCTGTAGAGTCCAGTAAAGCAAAGGGAAAAAGGAAACATTTTCACCATTCGTTTTCCTGTAATGGCAACTTCCCTCCACTCCCACTGTTCTGCAGTAACACATGGGTAATTATGTCACTGTTAATGTGTGGGGATGGTTTTCTCCCCAGATCTTTGCCGTGTCAGTTCTGGTTTCTGTGTCCAGCAGATGGCATTCATAGTCTGACTTTGTCATCTGGTGCACACAGACTCACGCGGTCTCTCTCACTCGTCTTCCTGCCCTGGAGCTCAGCTCATATGGCAATGCTGTACTGTTGCCCCATGTCTTGGGTGTAGAAATTACTTGAAATGTACCCTGAATTGCTTTCTCTTTGCCTCCTCCTAGGACTCTATCTATATATTCCAGGAAGGAGATCTGCCTCCATATCGTCAGATGTTTTATCAGCTCTGTGACTTGAATGTGGAGAGGTACTGTGCTGGATTAGCTGGATCTTTTGCCTAAGGGAGATTTTGCAGATGCTCAGATGATTGATTACAAATGCCACTATTTGTACTCGGCCTCCTTTCTCTTTGACCTGACACTTAGAAGACTTAGTTTCTCAACAGGCTTAAATTATGTGGAAATTATGTCCTTGTGAAGTTGTACGAACTATCAAAATCTACTTTCCCAACATCTGTTTTGGGCCTCATTCCAATCCATTGAAGTCAATGGGAAAACTCCCATCGACTTCAGTAGGCCCTGCTGTATAAATATTATATTGTACAAATGTTTAACCTGAAGGAGAAAACACATTAACTAATTCTGGGGACATCTATTGTTACTTTAGCTAGAGTTTTCATGTAGACATATACCCATATATGTTTAAAAATATATACTACAGACGCAGAATGTAAGCAGCAACTAGCAACTGCATTTAGAAAAGCATTTAATTTACAGTCTTATTTTGCTCTGCAGTCATGATCTGCTTATACTGTTATAGAGGAATAGGGTAGACACTGTTGAGGTACAGTAGGTATGTAAAACAAAGCACAAGCAGGAAAGCCTACCTGAGAGAAAAAGCATGGTCTAGTGATTAAAACACAGGGCCAGGACTCTTTGGTTCTGTAACTGATTTGTGCAATCCTGGGTGAGTCACTTACCTCACAGGTGGCTAACAAGTACAGCTGAGCGAAATTTGGCATTCCTGTTCTGTGGGAAATTCTGATATCAACATGTGTTTTCAGCTCAGATCCAGAACAAAATGTTGGAATATCAAAATTTTTTCACAGAACAATATACTCTGAAAAATGTTGATTCTTTATTGTTTAAACCTTTTGAACAAATCAAACTGATTTAAACAAAAGTGTTCTGGGTCATTTCAACTAAATGAAATATTCCGATTTGGACTGAACCCAACCTGAAATGAAACATTTGATTTCTTTCACAATAAAAACTGAAATTTGGCAAAGTAAGTTTTCAAAGGAAAGACTTCAGTTTTATAGAAATTGCCGTTTCTGTTAGAAAATTCCCAATGAGTTCTACAAGTGAGAACATGTTTGTAACATGAGATCCTTGAAGGGAAAGTACAACAGAGTTTCTTTCTTACTCTCTTTCATGAATGCAGCCCTGCATCCCTCTGATTTTTCTGATTGCAGACCTTCCAATGACTCTGAAAACTATGGTGGCGGGAGTTTTAACTCCTGGTAGGCCACCAGGTCAAGGAGCAGGGAGCAGATGAAGGAGCAGTCCACTGACCTTCCAGGTTGGGGGTTGAATATGCCAATAATGGAACCTCGTGAAAAGTTGAGTTACAGAAACACAGCAGTGTGGCCATTCAGGCAAACAGCATGATGGACAGGGATGGTGGAACCTTGTTCATGCCCTAAGTGATGTTTGACCACATAGGAAGGATTCAGGTCCGGTTGCAGGAGACTGACTCTCTTCTTGCCGGCTATTTAGCTTACAGAAAATCATCCATCGGAATGATGGTGCAGAGACAGAGTGCACAGAACGGGATGGGTGGTGCCTTCCAAAGACCAGTGATGATCTGAGGGATACCATGTCTCTGATGATAAAGCAGATCATTAGATCCACAAGACCTGGTAAGGATACCTCTGGGGTTTGAGCATTGGAGGATAGGTTTCAGAAACCTTTCCTGCACTGTGGGGTGTGGTATCGGGAGCAGTTGAGTCAATGTTCTTTGCAATGAAGCTGTCCATTCATCTCTTGCTGTAGATCCCCTTCGCGTGTGCTAGGAGGCTCAGTCTGTCTGGTTGGATGTAGATGCTAGATCCCATGGTTCTTCACATATAATAGCATCATGGTATCAACTTGGATACCTGCAGGACACCTGCTCTTCTCAAAGCAGTGCTTGTTCGGCCATTGGAAAAAGATCCAGTACTCTACGGGACAGGGACAATGTAACTAGATTTTTGCCACTTAAACACCAGCAAAGTGAATGGAGACCTTCGAGTATGAAACAGTTGGGAGTAAGAACTTCCCTGTTTTGTTTTCCCAATGTTACAGTCCCTAGGTTTTAAATGTTTTCATTCTGTGCTACTCTTGCTGATGTTTTTATAGCTGTGCAAATTGATGGCATCAGGAAATGGAATTTTTTCTAATGTCTTTAATTGACTAGCAAGGACAGGAGAGGAAAGTCTCTTTGAGCCAAACCGCCACTCCACGGAACTAGGGTTAGTCTCACTTGGAATGAGATGCACGATCACTCTACAGGCCAAATCTCCTGCCCTTCTTCTGTTAGAATTCCTGGATTTGGAGAACTGCTTTTCTTTGATTTTGATTTAGTTTCATTAAGGTGCCTGGCGGTAACAATGACCCACACGTCTCCATCTTCTTCTGGCTGGCTCTTTCAGTCTTCTTTGCAAACACATCCCTGGTTTTAGTGAGAAGGGAAGAAATGTTGACATCTTCTCTTTTCTCTTTCTGGCCAAGCTCTGTTTTCGAGTACGTCGAACACTAAAGATGGCAAAGAACAGCTGGCGTACGACTCTGGAGAGGATGAGGATGATGAAGAGGAGGAGGAGGACTTCAAGCCTTCTGATGGGAGCGAGAATGAAATGGAAACAGAGATCCTGGACTATGTGTGATGCAATCAGCAAGCAGGATAAAGCTGAATGGGACTATGGGTCTCTTGTTCCTCCAGCCCTTGTGGATGTGGAATCCTGACCACGTTCGGGAGAGCAGAGGCCACACTTTGCTAGCCACACAGTACGGGGTTGGTCCTACAAGCTGTGCAAGCCACCAGTGCTCTGAATTTGCAGACACTGAAGACCACGTTTTCACTGTGCTGGGGTGACGAGCATTTGTAAAGATGGCATTGTGGGGATGCCGGACCATGTCCGGCATTTACTGCGCCACTTTTTCTGGGCAGGGTGGAGTCAATAGGGATTTCACTTGCTCTGTTTCTCTTGGCCATTAGATTACTGTGTGTGTTTGATAATTTCCCTTCCCTCCCTCATGCAACTTCATTCTGTTCCTGCCCTCAAAAGGGAACTACACTTCCATTTGAGACAATATAGGGGTGCCTAGGACAACCACTATGAGGATGTTAGTTCACTGGCTGTTCCTAGAAGTTGACAGTTTCTTCATCCTTACTAGCTCTGATATGTCAGAGGCTTAAACAAGTGCTGAATCCACCTCAGGTTAGAGGCATTCCGCTGGCCTCTTGCGCCCAGAGGATTAACCTGATTAGAACCGTTGCAGGAAAGGTGTAGCGGTCACACAACTGTAAACCCGATGTCTGGGTCAGTGGGAAAACTTCAAACAAAACTGCACAAACAAGGCTATTGCTGATTCTTAATTGAGGGGCTGTCAAAAGCATCATTCTAGTTGGCTTAATTCATATTTAGAGTGTATCCAATGGGCCCTGCACAGGTATCTTTAATAAATTTGCATATGCATGAGAAGCAAACAGTAATTTCTCTTGGGGAAAGTCCAGCTCCCCCAGCAACAGAACTCCTTGTCTATTTTTCTAATAAAACTCACTTTTTCCAATACCACATTCTTTCGTGAATTTCTGTGTAGTTATACATAATACAGCTAAGATCCCCAAAATGATTTTGAGTCGTCAAACATTTTGGTAAAATGGATGTTCATTAGGTAAGTGATTCTGATTTGAGAAGTTAACTAGGAGTTAGATTAAAGAAATTAATCTAACCAGAGTTTTTTCTGGGTGCCTGCATATAAACTGAGACAGAGATCCAGGGCAGGCTGGTAATTCACTTGAAGCAAGGAGAAAAACATGAACTGGATTTCTGTGTTTGTTCTTCCTTGTAAAACGTACACTGATTTGGTGCACATCCTCAGCTTGATGGGCAAAGATGAGGAAGCAGTTCATGAAGCCATTTCACAAGTCACATGTTCCAGAGGGGTAGCCGTGTTAGTCTAATTCAGCAAAACAAACCAGGAGTCCTGTGGCACTTTTAAAAACTAACAAATATATTTATCACATGAGCTTTTGTGGAAGAATATCCCACTTAAGTGTCCGATGAAGTGGGCTTTTCTCCCATGAAAGCCCACACATCACAGTCACTGGGCTCTGTTGCCTTTCGCTCTTCTGAGTGGGAGTAAAACATTCTTTGTACATTGCTACATCTGCATTTGATTGGCTTGAGACATTGGAAAGAAAAGCAGTAAGAATGAACTCATATTAGAAAAACTTCCATGGAAGTGAATATTTCACTCTCCCAATGATGATATATGTTGTCCCTGCCAAGCAATGTACTCCCACAATTTTGCAGCTATCCACCAGCTTTTGACTGCTCATCAGAAGAGAGATGGGGGACAGAAACAGAAAATGCTGCTAAAGCATCAAGTGCCTGGAGGCTGGGGCCACTGGCTGTTGCTTGCTGAATTTCTGACATAGAAATTAAAGATCTCCATCCTCAAGTCCCCAACCACTGCAAGATTGCTCCCATACTTATCGTATATATTCTAAGGCACACTTTAGCCTATCTTAAAATGCTGAACTTACATGGGCCTTCTTAAGGAGTCTTCTCTCTTCCCCCAGAGAACTGTTAGCCAAGGAATTCATGAGAAGGTTGGCTTCCGGCCCATAACAATAACAGCTGGAGGTCTCCCAGGCTCTATTGCCGGTTATCTATGTTTTTAGCCATGAAAGAAATGATATGGCTGCACCCAGGTGAATCACAGGTGCAAATGGTCTGCACAGGTGGGGTTACGCAGAGCTGCATAGGCATGTGCCAAAATCTGCGCTCTTACACAGTATATATAGGCATGCATGCTGGGACAGCCTTCTCAAGCCTGCATCATGGGTTGCTGGGAGGTTCTGTGCTTTGCCCTAGCCTGCTACCTTGGAGTAGCAAAGGCGACAACCGTAAGTATGGGATAGTTCCTTTATGCATAACAGTTAGTGTAAAGGTGAACTGAGTAACGGTGAAAACAGGCTGCCTGGTTTGAAGAAAAAAGTGGTTTTGCATGCTCTTAGCTGGATGAGGAAATGACTGATGTAGCTATTTTGGATAGTTATCTAAGACCTAGATGAAAGGTGACTTGCAAAAGGGGAAATATGGGGTTATGTTCCCTTGCCTACTCTAATACATAAAGGGCTCCATCCCACTTTTTCTTCCCTTTGCAGTTCTTTAATGTATGTCTCATTGCCTATCCTCTCTCCAATATAAACAGTAGCCTATAGTATTCTACTGTCTGGTTTCGCTTTTTTCCTCTTCATTTTTCTGGATAAGAAAAGAGGGATGAGCTCATCTATTAAGTGTAAAAACCTTGTTGGTAATGCAGCCTGAAGGTTGCAGATGTGAATGCACCCATATTTGGGAAACACTAATTTTAGCATTCCAACAGAAACTTTACACCTATTTTATATGGAGTTCTACATTTAGCCACTGAAAATATTATTAAGGGGGACTGGCTGGGGATTGTTGCCATTAGAGCCATGTTTGCATTTCCTGATGCAAAAAGTCAAATTTGCAACCTTCTTGTTGTATTAACACATTCACGTGGATTTTGCATTATTTTCCATTTTGACTAAGTTTTAAACAGCCTTATCTGTGATGCTATCACATTGTTTTAAACAACACAGTATCTCATAAATGGTGCCACGCTAGAGACACAGAAAATATATCTGCAGCACTGTGAAATCACTCAATAGTTGCAGGCAACAAAGTAAAAGACTTTTTCAGATTTGCAATGTACTTTAAAACATATACTTTCAAAAAAATACCATTGATCCTGCATGCATTCCTGGTGCTTTCAAAACATCCCAATCAGCGGGAACTTTGGGTGTGCCAAGAATTCACATTCAATAACAATGTACAGTACTTACTATTCCACGGTGGTTTGTTTTTAAAAACTGCCTGTTTAAATCTGTTTAATTTTGCTGCAGATTGTTTTTAAAAATAAAACAAATTCAACCTCTTTCCCATCAATACATCAGTAGCTGAAAAGATCTTAAGTAAATGTTGCAGTACAGTGAACCACTTGTATCCAAATGAGACTGACTGTGGGAAGTGCAGAGTTTTGATCGAGTACACAGAAAGGATTGCTTACAATGGTATCTGAATAAACCACACTCAGTGTGTGATATATTTAGAGTCAAATACAAGAAAAATAAGTTATAATGTATTCTTCACTACTATACATTTACTTGTGGAAAATTTCTTCTGTCTCTACTCCCTTGTGCTGGTTTGTGAGTTCTATAGGAAATTGAATTGCCACTGTTTGGCTGCTCAGAAGCACAGCCTGTAGAGTAGCCGCATGAGGGCTGTCTTAGGGTCTTCCCACAAGAGTCTGAATGGGCATGTCAGGATGGGAAGTGAGGGACAGGGAAGTACACTGGAAAACTGTGTGACTCCACTGGCCAAAACGCCTGTGGCTATGCAGGAAGGCAAAGTAGCAAGATGCTGAATTTGGGATAAAGTAATTAATGGAAATAGGAAATTTCAACTACTGAGCACGATCGTCACTTTCTATCCAGAGTGTTTGAATGGGACTGCTCATCTTTCCCTTCTGGGTAGCTTTCATCCCGTAAAAAAGAGCCATCCAGCGTTCTCCTCTCTACAAACTTGCTGGAGTGGCTCCTGCCTTCTCAGCAATGGTGAAGGATGGGATTTATTTTTCGGTGCAGCTCTTGGAGGGATCCTGGGGAGCCCATTGTGACAATTTTGGCACCTGCTGGTGGCAACCATTTCATCTGTTGGATCTTGATTCAAATATACTGCAAAGTAATTTAAGATGCAGTTCTGTTTGTTGTGATTCAACCTAGCTTCTTCTCTAGCCTTTGAAGTGGCCACTGTGGGTAAGTACCCTGCGTAGGCTCAGCATGGGAATACCAGTTGATGTTCGAGGTGATTTGAGTGCTTGACTCCTTTAAAAATCCCAGCCTTTGTGGATAAGAGACTTGTTTTGCACGAGCTGGTGTCTTCATTATTGCCTAAAATGGTATTTAGTTCAAAATTCTTATGAGAGCTCAGCTTCCTTTAGCTGCTCTTCCTTGAGGTGCCATTTCCCAATTTTGATGGCCTCCTAAATGCGATAAAACCTACCCGAGGCAACTAACCGCACAGGTGTTCAGCAAAAATTGGTTGTCTAGTTCAGTTGTGTCTTTCTCTAAACAGCACAAAATGGAGCTGGAAACAAGACAAGAGCCGGTTGCTGAAAATGGGTTTTCATGCAGGGTGTACCACAATCTGCTCTTCACCACTCTGTGCGGTCTTCTGAGACAGAGGGAGATGGGATCTTCCTTAAAACATCAAGCACAACTCATGTTGAGTGGATTTGCAGAACTAGCCCTTAACAATTAGGAGCTTGTTCCTGTCAGGCGCCGAGACAAGGGTCTTCAAACTTCATGTCTTCATGGACTTCATGTCTCTCCCTTTCTGTTTCTCAGCATTCCTGTCTGTAAAATGCAGTCAGGCTTTATCCCTATCTAATAGTTGTAAAATGCTTAGAAAACCCTGGTAGGTAAAAGTCTGAATAAGTGCAAAGTATTCATTGATAGAAATGAATGTGGTAAAGCGTCATCAGAGAACACTGTTTCAGTTGATGTAAAATGAGTGTTAAGAACGCAACAACTGTGGAAACATGCCGTTTTCCAAGCAAATGCCTCTCCGGGCTAAATGAATGGCAAGGTGTGTGTCTGGTGGGGCTTCTGCCTATCTATGTTCACGGGAAGTTGTCTTCTCTCCCCTCTCTCTCTCCATTTGGCATGTGTTTAGGTGGGAGTGGTGCACACTGAAGGAGGTTTTGTTGAGGGTGTCAATGAAAGACTGGGACTCTTTGGTGATTACATTGATATCTTCAGAGGAATCCCTTTTGCTGCTCCCACAAAGAGTTTTCAGGACCCCCAACCACATCCTGGCTGGCAAGGTAAGAGACTTAGAATATCTTCATTTCTGCCCCCAATTCCCAGAACCTTTTAATTCTCATACCAGTTTGGAAGCCCGATTTGGTTTCCCAGTACTGCATTTAGGGGCAATTTAGCCGTCTTATTGAGTCCCTCTATGAGAAGGGCTCTGGCTTTCATACCCCTTCTGGCTATTGCTGACCTTAGGGATATATTTTGCTCCACCTTCATGAACATCAAAGTCCTGTTCCCCTTTTACTGTCATTGTTCTTCTCTGTAGCATATCTTGCCCCAACGGTAACACACTGCAAACTTTCGCTCTGGCGAGCAGTTGGACACGTTGCGTACAGGAGCAGGATATGGTGTTGCTCTCGTTCCCAAAGCAAGTGTCACTAAGAGGTTGTCCAAGCTGTGAGAAGGGACGAATGTAGACGGGAACTCTCTGTGGAAGTGCCAGGACAGAGCTAGACGCCTGCTGATGCTGTGCTCATCATTTCCTAGAGCTCTGTCAAGTTTAAAGGGATTGTTGCTGTTGTAGAGTCATGGCATGTCCCAGGGTCCCTCTTTTGGTGTGCACAGAAGGGCTCAGTAGCTAAGTCCAGCCCTGGGTGGCTCCCTTGTCTTCCATCTCTACACAGGCCTAGTGGCTCAAGGTATCTCCTAGCCTGGAAGGGGCCCTGCTTTACCACCCCTCATGGGCCAGAGATGGGCCCAGATCCATAAAGATATTTGGGTGCTTAGTGGGATTTTCAAAAGCATCTAGGTGCCCAAATACCTTTTAAATCTGGCCCCTGGTGACTTCACTCTCTGCCTTCTGGCTTTACTGAACTAAAGCAACAGGAGGAGGCCAATTAGAAAGGGCGAAAGGGTGTCGTCTTATCCCAGTTGTTGAGAAGCTGGGAATGGACGAGAGGAGATGGATCGCTTGATGATGACTTGTGCCAGGCGCTGGCCATCATCGGTGGACAGGATAATTGGCTAGATGGACCATTGGTCTGACTCAAAATGGTCGTTCTAATGTTCTCGTTTTGCTAATTGGAAACCATGTGGTGGCAGGGAACGAGGGCCAGGAATGGGACCTAGGTCGCAGGCCTGCAAGATGGAGCTGAGGGTTCCAAAGTGGGGTATTGCCTTGTCTCTCCTCGTAGGTACACTGAAGGCGAAGGAGTTCAAAAACCGTTGCCTGCAGACTACACTCACCCAAACTACCACACGTGGGAGTGAGGACTGTCTTTATCTGAACATCTGGATCCCTCAAGGGAAGAAAGAAGGTATGGGCTGGATGGTAACAAGAAGAGATTAGAGAGAATGTTCTCCGAAGGCCTGATCAGAGCTAGGCCACCTTGGTGTTTGTCTTCCTATCCCAGACAGACAATTGAGGGCTGTCAGTCTGCAGTCATGCACTCCCCAACTCCATCAGGGCTCCTTGGGTTCAGACAGCTTCTGCTGGCCTTCACCGGCTACAGTTCTGGCACCTTCTATTTCCACCCTCATGGCAAAGTGAGTTGCAGGCAAAGCACTGTGGAAATGACCCTCCTTGAAGGGCAGGTAGCATTTTGAGAATCAGCAGTGATCCTAAAGACACCACTGGACCCCTTTCCATGGAGACTGCCTGCCTCTCTTGGGAAGGAGGGATTGGTTTTCCAAGCTGGGTGACTCTGCCTCACTGTATTGCTATCCCAGGCTTCTTTAGCACCTACACAGAACAACGTAGCAGAGTCCCGAGTGTATTGCCTTGATGCATTTGGCCTGTGCCTATGGTCGGGCACATTTCTCTATTTGTCCGAGAGACTTGCTCGTGCGTGAGTGAGGCGATGCCCGATGGTGAATGGGCCCAACAGGCGGTGTCCTGGCAATGTGGCATGGAGAGGGCTTGGATTACATTTGGACTAGGAAGGGCTTTCGTTGCTCACTGTGGCTGGTGTCACTGAGTGGTTCATCCCTCCCCTAGTGTCCACAAATCTGCCAGTGATGATATGGATCTATGGAGGCGCATTCATCTGGGGAGGCGGACAGGGTGCTAACTTCCTCGACAACTACCTCTACGATGGCCAGGAGATTGCAGTGCGAGGAAATGTCATTGTGGTGACCCTCAACTACCGATTGGGGCCACTAGGGTTCCTCAGCACGGGTGATGCCAGCATTCCAGGTATGGCGCTGAGACCTCCACACTCCACCCCCAAACAGACTGGGGGATCTCTTCCCCCCCCCCCCAATAACAGTGGGGTGTCATGTCCTGCCCTGTTACACACACTGGGTTGCCTCCTTCACTCTGCATGGGGGAGCGTGGCAGAAGGGATATCTTTTGAGGGATGAGGGGGGCCCATGTTTATACTTGGAGCAGAGGCTGTGAGCGGAGTGGGTCTCTGAGGCACAGCCGGCACTGGGTATCCACCCAACAGGCTTTTCCAACCCAGCTCACGTCATCTCTCCGATCGGCCAGTCAGTTAGTAGAGTTAAAATACGGCAGCGATGTCTGTGATAGCTGGGGATTACGCCTTCAAGCACAAGACCTTCGCTTCGCCTCAACGTGCGGCAGAAGGAGAATGTGGGGGTTGAGAGCAAAGAGCCCTTGTTTAAACACACGGCTTCGCAAAACATAGTGACATGGCTCAGATACCGGGAACTCTCAACGTGTAGTCTCAGCTCTGATAGCGAGGGGAGCCTGGGGCAGGACGGGCTCCGAGCTTCAAACCCCACTGCTTCAACGCTGTTCTCACTGAAGAGTACGTACCTTCCCTTGCTCAGGTAACTACGGGTTAAAGGACCAGCACATGGCCATCGCCTGGGTGAAGAGAAACATCAGGGCCTTTGGAGGCGACCCAGACAACATCACCATCTTTGGGGAGTCAGCTGGGTCTGTTAGCGTCTCATTACAGGTGTGTCCTCGGCCCTGTTTTGGGGTTCCTTTCCCTCTGTTTGTGAATGATAGAAACTGCCACATCACAGCTGCTGCTGCTAGGCTTTTCTCACTACAGCTGCTGTCCTGGGATGGCAGGAGGTCCAGCCACCATGGCCTAATTAACACTCATTATGAGCAGCTTCCCCTGCATGGAGAAAGCAGTTTTCAGCACAGCTGCTCCCTCACCTTTGATTTAGACAGGTCCTTGCTAAACCCTTCCGATCAGATCTGGAGGGTGCTGCTTTCCCAAACTATACCCTGCCGTCAGGTTCCTCTACTGTAACAGCATTTCTTTATCTTCAGCCCCAGTTCTAGATCGGTTCTTACACAGCCCCTCCTGGCTCTCGCATCTGAGCACCTTAGTTGCCTGCTGTTTTGAAATATTGAAACACTGGGTACGTTTCCTAAGACCCAGTGTAGAGAGCACATGGCTTTGCTGAACCTCCCGTAAATTTTTGATCCTAGCAGCAGCTCTCTGGCTTGGCTGTGCCAGAATACGAGAGGGTCTTTTCAGGACTTGATACCAAGTAACCTTTCTGTTCCTCTTCCATATTGCAGACGCTATCGCCATACAACAAGGGGCTAATCAAACGAGCCATCAGTCAAAGTGGAGTTGGCCTGTGCTCCTGGGCTATTCAGGAGAACCCTCTCTTCTGGGCCACCAAGGTAAAGTGGATTCCAGACATAGGGCAGTATTCAGAGGCAAGAGTTTCCTACGCCTTTGTCAGACTTAGCCAGGGAGAAACTGCACAGTATTTACAGTTCCACGGGGACAAATGGTGCTCCAGGTATCCACGCCATTTGAATTAAGAGTCACACTGGGATACTGCCAAGCTAGAGCCAGCTTTCCTGGCAGTTGAAGGCCCTGCTTGCATAGGAAAAACTGAGGGTGATTCAATAAGCAGGCACAAGCAAAACCAAAAATGTTCAGAGCGGGACAACACTTCATACAGCTGGAGATATGCTAACAAAATCCTCCAGGATTGAAAAGAAACCGCCCGCTTTTTCCCAGTGGGTATTAGCACAGCCAGCCAGGAATTAGCATGTAGTTAACAGTGGCTCTGCATGTTACTCCACCCTCGTTTCTCTCTTGCCTCCCGCAGATTGCACAGAAGGTGGGCTGCCCTACGGACACCACCACAGCCCTGGGCAACTGTCTGAGGGTCGCAGACCCTGAGGCTGTGACAATGGCTTACCACCTGGAGCTGCTCAACCTACAATGTGAGTCAATGGGTGCTGAAAGGATGGGTATCTGGGCCCTCCCCTTAGAGTCCAGTCCACGAGGAGATGGGCTATCATGATCATTTGGGAAGGGAAGATGTCAGTGTGAAAAAAAAATCAAGAATCCTACAGCCTCTCCTTCCCAGTCTAAGCACACTGGATCCTGACTATCATTGATTGTGCTTAAAAAAAATGCCTCTCTAGCACCACAGCGCTTAGCGTAACACGCCCTCCACGTCCCTTGGAGACAGCTGTGCTATGCAGTGTGGGCTGCATTTTATATGCTGTAACGGCAGAGGGCATAGCTCAGAAACTGCAGTGTCCAGTGGGGCCACTGGATGAGACGTCTGAGCCAGCAAGACCCGCTCCCAGCACAGCGGGTGGGGAAACATTTGCCATGTCGGTGAAATAGGACTTGCTTTTCACGGGAATGTTTGCTAGCTGGCTCTGCTCACCACTGGTGTAGAAATGACGACCCACCCTGACCATTCCCAGCTCCACCTCCTTCAGGATGCTTTTTGGGACAAAGGGAGCTGGCTCACTGCAGTTTGTACTGGAGCCTCACTTCTGAATCCCCTGCTGCCACAGCCCCATGGCTCTAAGGCGTCTTCTGGCAGCAGGTGAATGCGGTTGGACCGAGTGGAGGAGCAAGCCCCACTCTGGTGTAGGCTCGGCTGGACTATTTAGCTGATTTTGTGACACATGTCAGACCTATGATGTCTTCTTTCTCCCCAGCGCAGTGGCTTTGATATCTGGCTATAAGCCTCTCTTGCTCTACAGACTGTATATCCTGAAGCTCCCTGTGCAAGGCAGCCATATAGGGTGTGTCTGGTATTTGTCTATATGCCCACCTTCTATGTAACAGGTGAAATTCTGGCCCCACTGAAACCAGTGGTAATGCTCCCATGGACTTCCGTGGGGCCAGGATATTATCCAGCCTGTTCACCCAGAAGCTCCCTGTGCAAAGCAGCTGTAGGCCTTAAAAGAAGAACACGATCCGCTCCTACAACAGATGCAGATGCATAGCAGGTTTCCATTTCTCTTCCCTGCTGTAGATCCCCTAGTCTATTACCTTGCCTTCACTCCTGTGGTCGATGGAGATTTCCTCCCAGACCGGCCAGAGAATCTCTTTGCTAACGCTGCAGACATCGACTACATTGCAGGCGTAAACAACATGGACGGGCATATCTTTGCTGGCGTTGACATGCCTGCTCTCAACCGCCCGCTTGTGAAGATCACAGCGTGAGTAGTGGCTGCCCTTCACGGCATAGCCAGGGGCAGGAAAAGCAAATTGGGCTGCCGTGGAGGATGGGGGCAATGAGTAGAGCAGGTAAGAAATGGCAGGACAAGACTAGCTATGTCAGTAACACCGTCAATCCCACGCACCAAGACGCTGCAGATCAGACCTGCGACAAGACAGCCCCCAGTCTGCTGCAACTTGGCGCCTGCCATGGGAAAGGCGCAGCCAGGGGAGATTGCAAAGTTAGTCTCTTGATAATGGGAGCTGTAGAAAGGTGGCAGGGCAGACAGGAGCCAGCCTGGATCTTTGCCTCTTGTACTCTTTAACCAGCAACTCAGAAAGAACTCTCCCCTTTTGCTCCAGATCTCAAACAACTTGCATGGCTTCTCCCTAGTGTCACCCCATTTGTGTTGGGGATTTTTTTATCCTTTGCCCGATTCCAGCAGTCAGCCACTGATGGTAACCTTCAGCCATCCCAGAGCTGGATTTAAACAGGCAGCCTAGAATCCAAAGACATGGGACAGCTCCATCACCAAGGGCTGTTTCTGTAAGCACTGAGTCCATTTCACTGTGTCCAAAGTGAAGAGATGTGGTGTCTCTTTTCAGGGACGACGTCTATAACGTGGTTAAGGGGCTGACTCTGGAGAAGGGAGCGCAGGGAGCAGACGCCGCATTCGCCCTGTACACCCAGATGTGGAATGACAATCCTGAACAGCAGGTCATGAAAAGGACAGTGGTGGACCTGGAGACAGACTACATCTTCTTGATTCCCACGCAAGAGGCACTCGCTCTTCATTATGCGCACGCCAGGTGAGTCAGAGAGGTTGGGGTGGAGAAATCAACGACTTCACTCATGCTTTACATCAGCAAGTTAGAAACCTTGATTTAAATAATTGATTTTAAGCTGCTTTCGCATTTGTGCTTTGTTTTCCTGCAGAAGAGTTGTCTCATTGCTTGGTAACCCTTAAAACGTTGAATTGTAACTAAATCTAACCTTTACACTCAATTTGGTACCTTTCTTGCAACCCAGTAGGATACAACATACCTATATACATTTATTTAAGCCATTATGTAGCTTAACATGCACATTTATTCAGATTTTTAATTTTTACAGTTAAGAAATGCATTATTCCCCATTTTCTATGTACCGGGTGATTAATACCTGTTTGTGATTCGTGTCAAGCTTCATTTGGAGGGAAACTGGAAAACCATTATGTTAAACCCCCTGTAAATGTGCTAGATACTTTGAAGTAAGTCATGCAAGTTTATCAAAACATGTTTTGCATTTAAAACTGATTTTTTTTTTTTAAAGGAAGTATCAACTGTAGCAAGTGAACTGGACTATTTCCAGTCACTATTGTCTTTCAAGATTTTACCTCTCACGCACTCACACCACATTTTTATTCATCAATTGGGAGAAGAAAACAAGCATTCCTGCTTTTTCGGCTCCCAGTCAGTTTCTCAGCTTCGACTGAGCTAGTCCTTGGGCTGCACTAGTTGAATAAACTGGGAAAAATAAACCTCTCTCTGCACCTGCAGAAGAGGCTACTATTGTTAAACACTGGTTCAGCCTTGCAACAGACTCTGGTCTCAGGTGCTCAGCCAGGAACTTCCAGCAGTTAATGGTGTGAGTTCCTTTAACACTTGGAACAAATATGTGCTGGTTAGTGCTTTTATTTAGTAGCTTTATAGTACCTTTAAGCCTTAATGGTGTCTTAATTTCCAATAGGTTTTTATTTTTAAAATAAATAGAGGAAAAACCTGCCTTTTTTTTTTTAAAAAAGCATGGATTCTTTTCCATCTGTTGGTTGATTGGTGGCCAGACTCAGTTCAGCCAGGAGCGGCTCTCCTTGGGAACTGTACAGCAGCTGCCCTGATCCCAGGCTGTTGGCAGGGGCTAATCAAGTCTCAAGGCATCACCCCTCTCTTAGCAAGTTTAGGGGAGCTCTGACCTTTCAGCTAGGCACTGCAACTAAATTAAACACAGTCTGGGGCCCTCAGGCAGAGCAGAGCAATACAGAAATGCTGCCCCCCAGGTGTGGGGTTGGCAAGAGGGGCTTCAGGGACCTACACCCACCTACTCTCCTGGGTCCCAGCCCAGGGCCTGAGAAGCAGCAGAGGGCTTGCTCACATGGCCAGCAGGGATCCCACCAAAACAGACTGCCACCAAGAACAGGCTTAAAGCCTGGGGTACTGCCTACCAGGGTCTGTCATCCGGGGCTCTTCCGCCTCCTCCGGGGAATCAACCACTCCTCTCTGGACTCAGCCTGTCACGAGAAGGGCACCACCCAGCTCAGTAGCAGAGCCACATGCCAGCAGCCAGCCAGGTGTCTTTATCTCCCTCCCACTGTGCTGGAGGCCCCTCCTTTTATACTTCCTGTCCCACCCCCTCCACTTCTGGTGGGCGGGGCAGGCCCTGACTGACATGGGCACGGAGCGAGCATGGCCCCTCCCATTCTGGCTCAGTGGGAGGCCACACTGCCTCACTGCAGGAACATTTGGGTTTATTTGTCACAACAAACTTTTCCTCGCACTGCCCAGAAAATCCTTAAAGATTCCTAGGAAATAGCTTTTATTAAAAAATCCAGCCAAACAAAGCAACTCTCCCTGCTCATGTTTGTAGCTTACCCATCACATGATAGGGGGAAGTGGGGCAGGAGAAGAACAAAGTGAAATTAAAATCGGCCACAAGCTGACTTGAAGCAAAAGTGGAACTTGTCTGTTCTTATTGTCTGAGTGTAAGTAACGGCGAAAGTAAGGGGTGGACCGTGGAAATGAAGAGGAGTGAATGAGATTCATACAGTTCTTCAAGTTCAGGAGGTCATGGGGAGACAGATAAGTATTTGTCAGATGATTTTAACCAGTTTTGAGTGTATGTATGAATATATCTTGCAAAAGTGAATCTCTCCCAGGGCCAATACCTGTCTGGCTTTGGACTGCGGAAGCAGATGCTGGCCCTGTTCAATTGCTCAGAGTCTATTTTGGTTTGTGCAGGAATGCCAAGACTTACTCCTATGTGTTCTCCCAGCCTTCTCGAATGCCTGTGTACCCCGGCTGGGTAGGAGCAGACCACGCGGATGACCTTCAGTATGTCTTTGGGAAACCCTTCACCACCCCGCTGGGCTACTGGCCTAAACACAGAACTGTCTCAGCGGCCATGATTGCTTATTGGACCAACTTTGCCAGAACGGGGTAAGGTGCTCAGGCTGCATGGGGCAGGGCCCTCCTCATTGGGCAACTTGATGCAAAACTCCAGGTAGCAATCTTCCCACACCACTGTTCCTGTGGCACCCATCCCAGTGTAGGTGAACCCTAGCCTGCTTTCGGGACCTCTGCTATAGGGGAATGGCGAGAGCATTGAATTAGGATCTTGAGTTGACTGTGATGGTGAGATTGGTTTCTGAGCCAGGGCTAGAGCGGGAAATGCAGGTCCTTACTCACTTCCTTGCCCAGAAAGGATTGCTGGTCCTGCTCTTTGATCCCTTCTGAACGGAAAGCAACTGCGCAGGCCCTAGCGGGGCTCCAGTGGATGTTGCAGTTGCTGCTTGCTTGACAGGTTGGGCGAACATGGATGCTGGCAGTGAAGCGTGCCTTTCCCCTGGGGGCTGCCCCCTGGAGAATTTCGGAGGAGCCTAGTGAACTCAGGGCATTGGCATGTTGCCTCACAATGATCTTGGGGAGCTGCCTAACCCTCTCTTAGTGCAGGTATTGGAGACTGAAACAACCCCTACAAGCGAGGGTGGGACAGGTGGCTATGGCTTCATGGATGAGAGGGATTTGCCTGGATAGCGGAGCCCTTTGGCTCCTGGCTATTTGACAGGGATGGTGGGGTCCAGTGGGCCCTGTAGCAATTCATTGTGCTACCCTCCATAACATTTCCCTTCAGCTCATCACTCAGTCATCTGCCCAACTGCAGGCGTCGACCTAGCTCTGCCAAGGTACATAGGTGCCGACTCGGAAGCTCCTGGCTTCCGGCCTGCTGCTCCCGTTCACGAACACAAGTGCTTCCTTCCAACTCCCAGGTTACAGACCATTAGAAAGACTGATGCACGTGAAACCCTAGAGGCTGGGTGCAGCTCACTGCGGAAACCTCCTCTCTGAGCTGGACTGTGAGCCCCTTAGCAGTTAACATCAGCTGTTTCATCTGCTTTTCCAGTGACCCCAACAAAGGGGCGTCTACTGTGCCCATCGGTTGGGTACCCTACACTCAGGAGGTGGGCAACTACCTCGAAATCAACAGCGACATCAACTACGACTCAGTGAAGCAGGGTCTGAGAGCCCCCTACGTGCAGTTCTGGACTTCAACCTACCAGAAGCTACCTGATGTGGCTACTGCTTCCCTGGAGTAGAACCTGGCCAACAGCCCAGCCAACCAATTCTGGTTTAAAAAAATAAAGAACTGAACAAATGCTTATTTCTGGCTGACTGGCTTCTTCCACACAACTTACTGCAACAGGATTTTCCCTGAGACTATTAAGAGCTGGGAGAGGAGGATGTCATCAAATGTCCTGAGTAGTTTTCTGTTCTGCTAGTGTCTGACGAAGTGGGATTTTCTCCCACGAAAGCGCATGCAATAAATACATTTGTTCATCTTTAAAAGTGCCACCGGACTCCTTGGCTATGTCTACACTTGTTAATTTAGGTCAACTTAGCATGTCCACACCTAAATTTTAAGTCAACTTAGGGGGGACCCTACAAAGTCAACCTAGAGCAGCCACACTGGACGCCTAGGTCGACTTCTAGGGGCTAGGTGGACCTGGGACAGGTCCACAGTGGCAGGGAGGGCACCCTTCTCAAGTGCCAGGAGGCTCAGCCTTTGCCCCATTGTACCTGGGTGCAAAGAGGGACAGGGACCCTGGCAGGGCATAGGGGCAGGGGCTCTGCCCTGCCCTGTAGGGGGGCATGCCAGGCTCTCCCTGTGCCACACCCCCTGGCAGGGAAGGCATTGGGGGAGTCCTGGAGAGCCCTAAGTCGACTTAGGGCTACTCTAGATCTACACTGGCTTAAGTCGACTTTAGAAAAGTCGACTTAAAAAGGAGGTTTAATAAAGTCAACTTAATTTTCCTTAAGTGGACTTGAGCAGCTTGCTTAAGTCGATTTAAGGAAAGTGTAGTGTAGACGCACCCATTGTGTGTTTCTCAGCCCTGAAGAGACTCACTCCTTGTACCCGCACCATGTTCTTGCCCGACTAAACTTGCACGTCATGTAAAGATCAGACTTTGCACAGAGATACTTTAAAGGGGTTGCTGGACATTGGGCTCTTCAGGGCAGGCATCACTGTTTAAAAATCTGGCTGAGGTACTCCAGCAATCCCCCAACGATCAACTCATTAGTGCTACTTGGCCCTGAAACATCGTGGCCCTAACGCTGCTAATCCGCCCGATCTCTCTAGTTCATCCGGTAATAGCTCTGTTTCACAGAGGGGGAACTAGGGGCCAGCCTGCTGCTAACTTAGCCAGAATGTGATGGAGCTGCAACCAGCAGGAGGCACTGACCCGTCTTTCCTAGCTCTCACGGCTGCATTCGTTCAAGGGCTCAGTGGGCTAACGCTGTGCTACCTCTGTGGTGGAGTCCAGTCCCCTTCAGGGAAGCAGCAGCTGTTTTGCTGGCAGTAGGTTGTGTCCGCTCACATCTGGTAGCAGGTCTGTTCTTTCAAGAGGCAAACCCTGTCGGCTCCTCGCTCCTTCCCCAGCAAATGGAATATCCCTCACCTCCTTCAACAATGATTGGGAGGCAGGGCCTGCAGGCGTCAGCTCCTCTTTTGGCTGAGGACATAAGGGCTTTTCCGGAGCAGCACACTCCTATTTGGTTCCCGTTTTAGTGTTAGGCCAGCACATGAAGTCAAATGGCACCAGCCGCCTGGCTGCGACATTGGCATGTTGGTATTTTATTGCAAAGACTAATTACAATGCTGTGTACACGTCACACTGTTCAGTGTGCTCCATTGAAATTGTGTTACAAAATACATACATATTATACAACCAGCCGCAGTGATCACATACACACGGGGCGTGCTTTAGAGTCAGATCCCACCCGGACAAACAGGGCCAGTGATGCCCGGCCTTTCCCATCAGGAGTGGGCACATGTGTTCAGGCACAGAGCAGTACGTGAGCCGGGTGGGCAGCTGTACAAGGGACAGGCAGTGAGAAACAGTGGGGATGGGCACAATCGGGCTTTGTCTCCTGGGGAAGGAGTCAAATGCCCATTCACAGAGTGAGTTAAAGGGGGAATAGTTCACAGTGACTGTTCACCCTGTGCGAGGATGCCCCCCTGCGATTGTAGCATTTAGGCACTTTCCACCGTAGTGTAGTGTGGACTCAGGGAATCCCCGAGGGTAGGGCTCTGGCCCACGCTCCGTGCTGGCTGATCTGCAGAGTCTCTTTGCCTGAAGGCAAAGGATCTCTTCCTCCCAGCCAATGGGGAACCAAGGTGCAGGCCTTCCAGAGTACTACAATAATCCACAGTCCAGGAGGGGAGAGGTTGGAAGTACAGCAACGCAGTCGACCTTTCAGCCTCCGGCAGAGGAGGCCCAGCCTGTTAAGTGCTGTGTCTGGCAAAGGGGCTACAGAGTCAGGAGCAGCAGAGAGGGAAAGGCTGCAGCAGGGCAGAAGGAAACACAGATGCCCTGAACCCCTGCTTCAAGGAGTCCTTGGCTCCCTTCATGTGCAGGAGTAGGCGGTGGGGCAGGGAACGCACCCAGGATGCCTTAGAGGAGAGAGAGGTTATTTCCCAGAGCTTCACCCACGCAGCTGCATGAAGAAAAACCCAGGCCGACCTCAGTGCAGTGAGACGAGAGAGGAACGGGCCCTATCTAGTCCATTCTTGGATGGGAGCCTCAGGAGAAGTTCCATCCATCCCAAAAACAGCAGCTCGAGCCGGGCAGCCGTCTCTCCTGCCGGGCCTGTGAAATGGCATCATGCTGCCATAAGAATGTCCTGCCTCACTCTCCGGGCTCCCTGCACCGTGACACTACCCTCGTTTTGTGCCCCCCCCCGCCCCGTCCAGCCATGCCAGTAAAGGGGTGCCTTCGCTTTCCACCCCATGGTGCTGAGTCACATCACAGATGGAAGGTGCATTCCAGGGGCAATTTCCACTCGGGTCCTAGGCGCTAGTGCTGCAGGAGGAACGGCACACCCAGGAGCTGGCAGCTGCTCAGGGCTTGCTCCTGGAAAGTCCTCTCTCTTCCCAGACTTGGCAGGCTGGGGTGTTACCCACCATTCCCACAAGACAGACACAAAAGAAATGGGCCGGGGGCAGGTGCAAAATCGGGGCAAGTGTCGGAGCAGCTCCAGGGCCAAAGAGCCTCCTTTGGTTAGTGTTTTGATCAGTGGCTTTTCCTCTTCCCTGCTGAAACAATTCCCCATTAGCGAGAGAGAAACAAGGGGGTCTGGAAAGGCAGCTCCCCTTGCACACAACAGAGCCACTACGAAGACTGCTCCAGCAACTTTAAATACGGCGAGGAGGGGGGGGCGTGGTTAGTAAAATGTACACGTTTGACGGTTCTATTTACAATCAATAAATATTGGGAGGGGGGGATTCAGTAAACATCAGGGGGTTTCTTTACAAAAATCTGCTCACGTCTCCACCTCCCTCCATTTCACTGTCAAATGTTTTTAAAGGTCTTTTTAAAGCCCATGGTGAGTGGCACTTTCCCGAAGCTGGGTGGATGGAGCCAGTTGCATTCAGCCTCACACGACTGCTCCTCTCCCACCCAACCAAAAAGAAGGCTCTATTTACAGATGTTTTAACAGAAATTGGCTCCTCCCCTTGCTCAGATGGCAGATCCGGCTTGTCAGGGTAGGTTTTTTTTTTGCCTAGGAAGAGACACTGGCATTTGATCTTTGGTGCAGGTGTGAAAATGATGGAGGGCTGGAGGGGCACCGGAGACCAACCTGGAGGATTCAGAGGATCAGTAGAAGGAAAACAAAACCGGCCTCCTGAGCTGAGTCGTGAAAAGCACCTGCCAGGTCATCACACCCTGAGAATGCTCCACTGATAGAATTCTACGTCACACTGGGCAGGGGCTGTGGTTTTTCCAGTTTAATTCCCCCTTGGGGATGGTCCAGTGGCAAAATGCAGCTCCCCCTAGGCAGGTGGACCCACAAAATGTTCCCGCTGCCTGTTTATCCCAGGAGGGGAACGAGGGAGCTGAAGGTAAAAGGACTCCAGGGCCTATCTTGGCACAGGAGATGATGCGCCGCGGCAAGCTGACAGCTCAGCTCTTTCACTCAAGTGGAACCCGCCGGCGACTCCCCAGCCGAGAGCTGAGCACGCTAACTCGCTGCACGTGGCCGTTCCCGCACATGGAGCAGGCGAATGGGGCCCTTGATAAGTTAGCCTCGTCTCCACTCTTGACAGAAGGCACCTACGGCAGAGAGGTGGGTTCCAGTTCTGGGCATCCCGCTGGCCACAGCAACATCGCACGTTCGAAGGAGTTGAAAAACCCATCCTCCGTGTAGAAAAGAGACCTGATCGAAATGCAGGCTTCCACTGAAAGGCTGAAGCCGTCCCACCGTGAGCGAGGGGGACCTGGGCCCGGCCACAAACGTGCCTTCAGTTCCAGCAGAGCGTGTCGCCCCACCTCATGGGCAAGGCTTGCTCCCCTCACCCAGGACAGGTGATGTTAAGACGGCCCAGGACAGTCTGCCCTCAAAGTGCAAACTGTGAGGGCAATGGCAAGGCCATGGCTAGAAGATGCCCTTGGCAATCTTCAGGCCCTTCTGCTTCATCCTGGGCAGGGTGGAGCTGGAGCCATGTTTGATCTTCACGCTCTTGGAGAAGCCCCTCTTCTTGAGCACGAAGTCGTAGTTGGCGGCAGAGTTCATGGCGTAGAAGACATTGGCATTGTCGGGGATCTTCAGCTCTGCGAGGACAGAGTTCAGTTAAATCACCGCCTGCTTAGCTGGGCTCTGGCTGCCTTTGCAGAAGGAGAGGGAACACAGCCAGGAGCCGAGGCAAAGCAAGACTGGGACTGCAGGGGGTATGTGGGGACAGAGGGAGCTGCTGAAGCCGCTGGCCGTAAACTTTGGGTGAGTGCTGCTGCCTCACATTCCCACCAGGAAAATGGAAATGGTCACCACCTCCCCACTGGCCAGGACAGCCTGGGGCTGCCTCGCTGCTGCTGGGAGGGATCATGGGGAATCTCTCCTGGTCTCATCACTGCAGCAGCTGGGAGATAAAGACGAGATGAGGGAACTGATGCGCACAGACTGATTCACTCAAAGTCTAACGAAATCTGTGGTACAGAGGGACCAAGAGCTGGGTCTCCGGTGGCCCATGCCCTGAGCACAAAGCCGTCCTTTCTCCTCAAAGGACTGGAGGGTAATGTTCTCCCCCAGAAGAGATGCTCCAGTAGCACCTTCCCTTAAGAAGCGTTGGTGGACAGCTCCAGTCAGCAGCTGGCAGAGGTACACGCTCGCGTGCTAAAACAGCAGCGTAGGCCCTGGTAGTCTGGGCAGCAGCTGGGGCTAGACGCCGGAGCACAACCCTCCCCGAGATCCTAGGTACGTATCTGGGTCATTAGCCCAAGCCACTGGCCGTGCAGCTCCAAGGCCAGCAGGGATGGTTCTGACCTGTACGAGAAAGGCCCCGAAATAATCCCCAGAGCGGATCTTTTAGGAAGACGTCTGCTCTCGATTTGAGAATGGTGAGTGCCGGAGAATCCACCCGACCCTGGGTGAACTGGGCCACTGGTTAATTTCTCTCACAAGGAAGTTGGTGCCTTGTTTTTAGGGCACCAGCTGAGCTGGGAATTACACCCCTCAACGGCCGTACAGACATACGCCCAGGGTAAGACAGGCAGCCCAGACTGTGCAGGGGGAACCACGTCAGATTCAAGAGGAGCCAGAGCCCTGTCACCAAGTTCAGAACACGGCCCAGTCGGCCTGGGGAAATGGCCAACGCTGGAAACCCCCCAGGATGGCTGGTTCCTCTCGGAGGCTTCTCCAGCTGCGTACTACAGAGCTCGCTGCAGAAAGAAGGGCCCGGTCGCGGTTCCTGTGGCCTGCACAGAGTCCCTCGCTCCCACAGAGGGCTGTCGGGGCACACTCCACCCATAACGGGATGGCAGACACGGGTGACAGCCCCCTACCCCAAGGGGGCGGAGGAAATGTGGGGTGCAAGGCTGTCTGCCCAGAGATCTCCTCACTGGAGTAGGAGAGGCCAAGGCCCAGCGTCCCCTGCAGAGCCCCAGCCTACCTCTTTCCTCAGAGATGATCTGAACCAGCTCGTAGTCTTCCGGCCGGTCCCCATCCAGGTTGTGTTTGGCCATGGCCTTGCGAATCACGACAGGGGTCTTATCCTGGCTCGTCACCTGTGAGGGGAGAGCGCTCAGCAATGCAGGGTCGGGGGCAAGGACCCAAAAGGTCCTGCGATGTCTGTGGTGGAGCCACGCACCCCTGCTCATTAGCATGGCAGCAATCCCCTCCGTCTGGCCCCTTGCAAACGCTGCCAGGAGGGGCCGCGAGGACCTGTGCTCCCCCACAATGCTCCGGCACCAGGCGCCCCGCAGGGCTCTCCCCCCCCGAGGCTCCGGCAC
>ML685804.1:9127047-9282841 GCA_007922175.1 Pelusios castaneus
CAGGGCTCTCCCCCCCCGAGGCTCCGGCACAGAGGAAACGCGGTGGGATCCAACTGCTCACCAGGATGCTTTTGTACATGTTGCCGTTGTCCACGGCCAGGCTGACACGGATGATGCAGCAGTCGTCGATCTGCTGGTTGTAGAGGGGAAGCGAGAGGGAGGAGTAGCTGGAGATGCCCGAGACCGAGCGCTTGTGGGTGCGCGAGGCCGTCACCGGGGTGGAGGAGACGGAGGAGGAGGAGGCACTACTGGAGCCAGAGCCGATCCCGGATGTGTCCAGAGAGGAGAGCGAGGTGCATTCCCAGAACTGGGGGGAGGAAGGATAAACACCCTTTCAGCACTTAAATCCAGAGAGGAAAGGGGGGTGTCCCCAACCATGCCCCGCGGCGCCAGGGGACCCAGAGAGAGTTGGGGCAGTGAATTCCCAGTGACTGTCCCCGTTCACCCCTCTGATGGGTGGGAGGAGAGGAGAAGGAACCTCCCATCTGCTCCAGGTTAGGACCAGCATGCAGGAAAAGAGTGTGGGGATCTCCGCCCCCCCCCCCCCCCGGGGAGAGGTGGGGCTGCAATGAGCGCACCTGGCTCCGGATCCCCTGGGCACGAGGAGAGCCCAGCGATCTGCCCCGTACCTTCTTCTCCTGGCAGTCGGGGGACTCGGGGATGAAGCTGATGTTGATCTCCTCCACGTCGGAACTACTGGAACCAGCTGAGGTGACGCTGACCGAGTCGGCCGTGTCCCCGCTGCACAGGTACTGCCCGCATTTCAGCTGGTCAAAGGATTTGGAGTGGGAGCTGGTGCTGGCGCAGGGCTCAGCACTGGGCACCTGCCGGCTGCAGGAGAGAGAGATGGTCAGAAGGGAACAGGGCTGACATACACCGGGCCTCAGGGGCACCTGCCCTGTCCCCAGCCCAGCTCCCTTTGCTTTAGAAAGAGCCCAAAGGTTTTGTGCCCTGCCTGCTCTCCCACTCGCTCAGCGGGGGCTCCCCAGCTCAGTGACAGCCACTCCCTCCTCCCCCCAGCCCCACCGCTCCTCTCCCCCAGATCCTGCCCAACCAAGATGTGCTGATGCACCTCACTTCTGGCCTACGGCCCTGCTCCCTGCCTGCCATGTCCTGGACCCCAACATCTGCTGACGCACCTCAATCCTAACAGGCCACGCTCTAGCAACCCGCCCAGCCCTGCGGTCACACCTCGCGCCTGGCTGCTCCCCCCAGAGCTCTGCCTGGCTCTTTAGCCAGCTTTCATCAACATGCAGCTCTGGCCGAACCAACGCACAGCCCAGCGCTCAGCCGAGACATCCACTGGGGCTAGGCTGGGCCACCCGGCTCTTTCCCCTTTCTGAACTGATCCTGCTGCCATGGCTGGTTTCACCCAGAGCACTTGGGTTAGTTTAACAGAACCAAGGCCAAGAGCAGGTGGGCTGGAGGGAGAAATGGCAGCCAGCAGCGACCCAAACAAACCTCCCCTCCTCCACTGGGCAGGCAGCTAGCTCTGGGCAGCCCATCTCCATCCTGGGCCCTGGTGAGAAGGGGAGATGGAGACTCACTCGCTCCATCGCTTGATGATGCCTGTGTTTTTCTTTGCCTTCAGCGTGTTGCTGGCCGACTCGGACAGGGGCTCGATCTCACACGAGAGGCTATAGCTGGGAGGGAGGAAGAGAGCAGAGTTCAGCGGAGCCCCTACTCAGCGAGCCAGGTTCACAACACAAGGGTGGGAACGGATGGGAACTGTCCTGTAGCACGAGGGCGACTGTGGGTCTCTGGCAGGCGCAGGAGTTGGGATGCACGGTGGGGTCTTGGTCCAGCTTGGGGACCGAGGAGCAGCACAGCTAATGGTGCGAGGGCTGCCCCTCTTCTGGGGGGAAGTCAGTCTGCCAAGTGGCCAGCCCTGCCCCCTTTCCCAGCGCTAGAGTGGCAGGATGTGGTTTACAGGGAGGCCACGCTGGGCTTGTGTACATGGAGGGGACAGGGCAACCGGCCTACGGTCTCAGCAGCCAGGATCTGAAGGAGACAAAGGGTCGCTCTACGGCTCCAGGCAGCAGAGCATCTCAGAGGGATGGGGAGCAGCAGCCGCAGACCCCCAGCACGGGACAGGACAGCCCTGGCTCTGGAGGTGTAATCAGAGGAGGAAAAGGCTGGGTCCGGGCAGAAGGCCCAGCGGCTAAAGCCCCTGGCTCCAGACACAGCTCACCTCTCGGCTTCGCTCAGCCTCTCCACGCCGTGGAACCACTCCACAAAGCGGTCCTCCTGCGTGAAGCTGTAGTTGTTGCAGGCTGACTGGAGCAGCTTGATCTGGGCGATGACTTCGAACTCCTGCAGGGAAGCAAGGCAGAGACAGACTGAGTCTTGCTCCTGCTGGCTGACCAGCCCCTCACACCACTTTCATGAACAACCCAACCCCACAAGGTAGGGGTGTCTGTTTTAGACGGGCACCACATATGGAACCACAGAATCCCAGGGAACCCCCACAGTCAACTACTGAAACCTCAGTGCTACAGACTGGGGTGCCAAACGGGAGCTTGAGAAGACCAGAGGGGAGCCATCCCCAATGGGGCTGTGGTCTCCGAGGGATCCCAGCTACTTGGAGGCACAAAGCCCCCTCCTTCCACCCAGCTGTGCTCAAGCCGAAATCTCAGCCCTACGTGAGGGGTTCTCACCTTTCTTCTCTTCTCAAAGTTGATCAGCCCTCCCTGAAAGGCAGAAATCAAAAAAGGTTACAGCAAACCAGCCTGGAAGGGTCACAGAGCAGCCAGGAAAGGTGCTACATCACACTAGGGGGCAGTGTGAATTCAGAAACACGTCCAATCCAGGATCCCGCCCTTTGTTTTCAGCAACACCCAGCGAGGGAAGGTGAGCAGAGAAGGGGACACAGGGGAAAGAAGAGCACAGGGCGGCACTTACATCCAGGAAATCTTTCATGGCGGTATCCAGCATCACCAGATCTGTGAGGAAGGTGCCCAGGTAGGGAATGGTGCCCTGCATGACTCCCTGAAAGAGGAGAGAGAGCGGGCGTGAGCCGTGCACCAACGGGAGCCACGTGGCTATGAGCCAGCAGGCATCCATGCCACTCACCATTTCTCTTTGCTGCTGCTGTCGCTTCTGGGCCCTCTTTGGGTTGATCTCCAGGGTGGCGAATTTGGACGTCCCCTCCTGGATTTATAGGAAGATGACACACGGCGGCTTATTAATCTAACGTCTCTGCTAAAGCTCTCTGGGGCGAGATTTCTGACTGTGCTTTACAAAGCCGGGATAAGGCACCTTCTCTACCGAACAGCTCTCACCCCTTCAGACAAATTCAGGTAGGGCTGGGAACACAGGAGCCCGGCAGAGGCAGGGTCATAGAAGCACCCCCTGTCGACTGACAGGCAAAAAGCTTGTGAACACGAGAGACTTTTCCAGTTACCCTGGCGTATAATTATACCAGCGCTGTTAACCTGCTGCCCTGGACACACTTATTCCAGATGGAGAGTGGCTTTTTGGGTTTATCTTAAACAGTGCTGCCTAGTGGACAGAGCAGCGGCCTGGGGCTCAAGAGACTTGGTTTCCCATCTCTACCACGGGCCCGCGAGGCAACCTTGGGCATGGTCCCTCTGTGCCTCAGTTTCCCTATCGGTAGAAGGTAGCAATAACACTGACGTCCTTTGTACAGAACTCGAGAGTCACAAGTGAAAAGTGCTAAAGAGTTGGCCATTATTATTATTAAACAGCTTCCAAAGCAACATTAAAGTGAAATGAGGCCCTCTCATAGAGGAATAGGAATGTCCGCAAGGGCTTAAATTTACACCCTACCTTATACCAGTAGAGCGGCCCATGGGGACACGCCCTCTATTTCTCTATGGAGGCATGGTGGGGGGGCATGATCAAAGCTGAGCATTCACACTAGAAACAGAAGGAAACTTGTATCGGGTGGGAACATGCTGCTCTCACCCCCACCCCTGTGTATTAATAGATCCTCAAAGGGATGTTTTGTTCCCTTTTAGATTTTGTGATCTCAACCCATAAGATATCAGGATGAAATGTCCAAGGATCACCCCAACAGGGACACGGATGTTCTACAGCAGCTTGCAACCCAAAGCACTTTACAAGCTTCGGGCTTGATCCTGAGAAGGGCTGAGCACTCACACTAAAAATCAGTGCAATTCAGCACAGATCCTTTGTGCAGGATTGCTGATATGCAGCCACTTCTGGGGCAGAGCAGTCATCAGATGCACGGCATTCTACACACACTCCTCTAGTGCTGGAATTTGAACCCGTAGCTTCCGGCAACCAGGCAATTCCAGTGCAGAACCATTAAGTCCAGCCCTACACGGAGCCAGAATGAAACATCCCTATGGGACACTGGGTAATTTGGAGCCAGTGGGCACCAATACTCTTCTCACACCCACTGCACACTAGTGCTGCTGCCGGAAGCAGTTACTCTTTGAGTCACGGTCGTGTGCACAAGAGTGGAATCTAGAGAGATTCTCAGATGCAGCCCCCCACAGCGGCTACTTCCTTTGTCAGCCACTAACAGGCGTGGGCAGCTGTAGCAGCCACTAGATGAGCAAGTTCCCACGGCCATTTTCTGGGCCACTTGCACCTCACGTTCTAGGCTGAGAGCGAGCACGGAGCCAATCCCGGAGTCCATTTCACAGCCTGCGTCTGACACGGGCTCACACAGGAGGAAAGCTCTACTCTGTTCCAGGGAGATAACGGGGATTCCCTTTGCAGACACATCTCTCATGGGCAAGTCTCCCCCCTACTTATCTTCTGCTCTCACTGGGATTTCCTTGCTGCCAGAGCTGGGCGCAGCCCAAGCCTCTGAACCCAGCCGCATTCAGCACTCAGGCTGTCAGCACCCAGCATTCACTCCCAAGGAGCTGCCTTGCTCCGCCGCTTTGAGACTTAAACGGAAACTGTCCACTCGGGCTAGAGCAGAACCTAAGCTGATGTAATTCCACTGCAGAGCTATCCGTTGATACCACCGAGGATCTGGCCTACGGGAAAGTAGTTTCCCTGCGTGTATTATAAACATTGCCTGGCAGTTCAAAGTGGGAGAGATTATACAAACCTCATGCCCCCTTCTCCCTTCACCTTGGGCAGCAGAAATAGCCCCGCCAGTTTCAAGTCTATTTCACTTCCTGCCTCTCCAGTCCTAGCAGAGGGCTGTAACGTCAGATGCGAATATTTCCAGGGGAATCCTCATTTGGATTTTAAAAATCACACCCACTTCTGGGTACATTCCTTTGAGCACCGAGTGCAGACCCAGCCCACAGAATGCAGGGGAGTAAGTGTGGCAGGTGGAGCAATTTTGGAAGCATCAGGAAACTCATCCCACTTATGGTTCAAGAACAAGCCCATGTGGCAACAGACTGTGAGCTCCTGGTACCTTAATGAGAAGTTCCCGGCTCAGTGAATGGTTGTTCTCATCCGAGAAGATTTCCGACAGCTCGTGGAAAGTGCGGAAACTCTCCCTGTTCAGGGTGAAACGAGGAGGCATCAGTAACCGTGTCCCCATCCCTTTTGGCACTGTCTTTCCCCCGTCTTGGACAAGTCTAGGCTCCCGTCTATAACCCTCTTCGTTAAGCCCTATTGGGCTGGGAGAACACAAGCCTGTTTCATTCTCCAAATTTCCTCTTCCTGATCCACCAGGGTGGATCTTGGATCCTTTCTTGGGCAATGTAGAAGACTTTCCCAGCATGCCTTGGGAGAATTCACTCTTTCCCTCTGGCTTGGGGACTAGCTGACATCATCTGCCTGGGAACCTGCCTGAATGAAACATTCCCTTTCAGGCTGGCCAGACCCCCCGGGAGGATACAGCTGATCGCAGCCCTAGTGCACAGTGCTACTATTTTAAAGAAACAAGGAGTCTGGTGGCACTTTTAAAGACTAACCAATTTATTTATCACATGAGCTTTCATGGGAGAAAATCCCACTTCGTCAGAGGCTTTGGGATTGTCTCCCACCAAAGCTCATGGGATAAATACATGTGTTAAGTCTTTAAAAGCGCCCCAGGACTCCTTGTTTGTTTTTCTGACTTAGACTAACACGGCTCCCCCGTTGGAACTATTTTTAAGAGATCCAGGGATCTCTTACATGTGGGAGCTACTTTATTCAAGGCAGCGAAGTTTTTTGGCTCTTGGGCACACTTCAGGACAAAGGGCTGGGACCCGTGAGATGATCGCAGCGCCATCTACAACGCAGCAACCCTGGGACACTAGCCAGCCAGCATTCCAGCTTGTGGCCTAGATGAATAGAGCCTGTGTTTGAGCCCCCTAACTATGCTAACGTTCTTACAGTGGGGATGGGACCCCAGGAGCTGCGCTCACCGTGACACCTCATCCCAGGTCTTCTTTAGCCTGTGAACCGCGTTACACTGCAGGGCGGAGAGGATGGCTCGGAGAGAGGAGAAATTCTTCAGGATGCGACACTCCTGCGGGGAGACAGCAGAGTTTAATGTTAGTTGGAAAGATGGCAGCCACATAAATGGTTACTGGCACCTCCCTTTGGCCACGGAGATGTTCAGGGCCAGATCCTCAGCTGGTGTAAATGAGCACAGCTCCGCTGAAGTTCGAGCTATGCTGATTTAGTAACTTGAACCCACTCTACACCCTTGCCTCCCTGCAAACCTTTTTTAAGGTAGGTCTTAGCCCAGGTAGAGACCTGTGCGGGGAGCTGTCCCATTCACACAGGCAGGAATGGATGACTTTAGCCTTTCAGGACACGTAGTTTTCAAGTGGGGGAGAGCAAGCAGGATGAGGGGGTTCAGGCAATTAATTACTACCCTACTCTGCCCCATTCACACAGCTACAGTGCTTTATAATGGGTACCATTTTCTCCACCGTACAAGGGGGGGTGGAGACACAGGAAGTGTTTCTGGTTTCCCCAGCTGGGCCACACTGGTTCTAGGACCTGCCCCGGGCCCCTCAGAAGGACGCTGCTAAGGGAAGGCCAAGGTCACCGCCAACCATCCTACCTGAGCCACTTCAATCCACCGCTCCACCACTTTGGCCCTCTGCTGGGGTTTGAGGGAGCGGTCCCCAAGACACGTGGCGATGACGCAGTTGGTGACGCTGTTGAACTGGGACACGGTGGCACGGATGGTGGGGGCCAGATGTTCTTTGCCCTTCTTGTCCCGCTGGGACCAGATGCAGCCCAGGCAGTGGTAAGGCACCACTTTCTTAAACAGCTCCTGGAAGAGAAAGGGTTGGAGATGGGTCTCTGAGCAGGGAAGAAGGAAACCAGAAGGGGAGGAAAGAAGTGAGCACGGGAGAGGCCCAGGCAGACAGCAGGGAGGGCACGGGCAGAGGATTCAGTGCCCCGGCAAGCCAATACTCACAGCATCCATGAGTGTGAACTGCTCAGCCACCGTCTCCTGGGAGAAGGAGAGGAAGTCTGGCTTCCCCTCCCCGAGCCCGTTCTCCTCCACTATCCGAAAGGTGCAGCTGGTGTGGTCCACAGCTAAGAAAGACAGGCGCCATGACTAGGGGAACCCTTCATTTCTTAGCCCCAAATACAGACATCCTGCACCACCACCAGGTTCTCCCCCCCAGCATCCCAGAATGCCCTTCCCACGTCCCAACCTCACCCGCCTTCCCCACACATGCACCCCTGCTCACACCCCTCTATGCAACAGAGCACACAGAGGTGCCTTCAGGACCAGCCCAGCCTCTGCAAGGAAACGCAGCATCCCAAGGGGACTCAGTTTGGGGAAGGACCATTTACAATCTCAACTCCCCTTGGGTGCGTCTACACTGGCAACTTAGGTCGACTTAATGACGCTTAAGTGGACCTACAAAGCCGCGTCCACACTGGGCGCTTCCTTAAGTCGAGTTAAAGCCGGTGTGGACGGCTATGTCTACCGTTAAGTCACCTTAACTTCCCAAGTGTAGACACAGCCCTTGTGAGCGCTGAGGGGCTCGGCAGAGCAGGGAAGAACAGAAGAGAACATTCAGTGAAGGGTAGATTCATTTGCTTTGGCCACTTGGCAGGTTTTTATGCTCTGGAGATTTTCCCGGGCACTCACACTCCTCCTTTCCACTCAGACTCCCCAGCCACCCCACGGATGCCCCTCACCCGCAGACCTCCTGACAGGAGTCACTGGGGAAGCCCAGGACTCGGCACGCGGAGCACGGGAAGGCAGCGTCACTCACCATCTGCCTCTGCTTCGTTGTGCTCCTGCTGCTGGAACTGGGCGAGCAGAATCCGTGCTCTCCGCTCCAGGTCTGAGCCAGGGATGTTGTGGCGCACGTAGGAAATGAGCTGTTTAAGGCAGGCAAAATCCGGGGGCTTGCGGAAGTCTTCAGAGTACTGGTCCAGCCAGGCGCCGAGGATGGAGGAAATAGTGCTGGGGAAAAGCAGATGGACGGATTAGCTGTGGAAACTGGCGTAAGGGGACACCTCTGTGCACAAGAGTGTAGGGACATATATGCGCATGCCTCTGATGGCAGAGAGGCCCCCCCACCATGCCCAAACACCCTAACAACAGAGCTACAAACACACATTCAGCTCCACATCATTAACCTGTGGAACTGACTGCAACAGGGCATCGCTGAGGCCAACAGTTCGCTGCACCGGACCTTGAGAGAAGAAATATGGCCCAATGGTCAGAGCGGGAAACGGGGGCTTGGGAGCCCCGGATCTATTCCTGGATTCTGTCCACGATCCCTCCAGCTTGTTAACTGGCCCAGAGTCCTGGCCCATCTCACCCCAGTTTTCCCCCTGCCGGTATCTTCCTAGATCTGATTCCACAGCACACGCTCGAAGCCCAGCAGGATGGTCCTTGGGCACCTGGAGTGGGTCCCACCCAGACAATGGCTCAGCACCATGGCAGGAGACAAGGGGCCAGGCAGACCCATTCCTTCCCTGCCCTGATGATACACTTACTTTTTCAGCTCCAGCCTCTCATCCACAGCATGTCTGGCATGGTCACCATTCACCTGGACGTGTAGTTTGCCGTACCTGACACGGGATAACAAGGAGCCCGTTAAATCACATCCTCCTGGGCAGCTGCCTCTCCACAGCACCCTTGCTGGAGAAGCAAGAATCATTCCATATCCCCTCCGGGCATATTGCCCATCCTGCCCAAACTGGCCCTAACCACTGCATGGAGCTTGGGGGCTTACGAGGCATTTCAGCCAGGGCAGGCTGCCAAACACATCTGGATCCACCCATTCCTGCCTTCGTCATGCAGCTTTCAGGAGCCTGCTGCCAAGCCCGGAGGGGCCACTGGTACCCACTGTGGATCTTAGGATAGGACTCGGGATTGCAAAGTGGGTGGGACCATAGGATCGAGCACACATCCCATGCACACAGGGGCAACTACCCTAAACAACCATAACGGGTCCCCACTCCCCACCGGCGGGGAGAAACTGCAGCTAGCTGACGAAGCTTATTCAAGGAGCTGGCTCCAGTTTCCGAGTCGGACAGCACAGCCCGTGTCTCTGCAGCATGAGCCCGCTGTCTGGGGAGAGATAAGTGGCTCTGCGCCCAGAGGTCTGGCCCAAAAGCACCCCTAGCCTGAGACAGACTTGAGGGCTGCCACAGCTGGATGGCGCTCCCAGAGGCGGGACTTCTGGGAACGCCATTGTAACGGCCACCAATCAGTGTTCTTGGTCCTACGGGGATGCTCCTAGAAGCTGCACGGAGGCCCCCACAAATCCTCTCTCGCAGGCATAAGCCAAACAGACACAAGGGGAAGAAAAAAAACCTCCTCCCCATTGCAAATGTACACATCCATGTACGATCAACCAGGTGCATCATGGGAGATGGAGAGCCCCCTTCTCCGAAAGCAGCAGGCACTGGCCACGGGTGGGAAGGACCCAGCTTTGACCTAGGCATGCTGAGAGAAGGCCTGGAGGACACAACAGCCCAGGCATGAAGAGCAGAGTCTGCTGCCTGCTGCCCCCTGGCCGTTCTCCCCCCATCCTCTCCCCGGTGCAATGCCCGGACACTCCCCGGAGCACACGTGCTCCCACTAACACTGTCCCAGCAAACATACCACCCACTAGGGGCACAAGGAGATGCTGCCTGCGGAGGGGGAGGAGGTGACAGCTCCAGTTATAGACAGCAGCATTCAAAAAAGGCCTCCCGGCTGGGAAGCCAAAGTCTCTGGAGGAGGCAGGAGCAGTTCCCCACCCCACAATGCAGGGCCCCTGCACTCAGTCTGGGCGAGAGGAGAGGACTCGGCCCTGGGGGAGTTTTGAGGATGGAGTGGGGGCAGCTCCCTCCCTGCTAAAACCAGAGGGGGGGCCCCAAAGGATCAGCTGAGATCTGAGATCCTGACTCATGGTCAGAGCCAGGCATCAGCAGCGCACAGAGGCGAGAGAACTCTATGAATTGCCTGTCTGGAGCGGGGGGGGGGGGGGGGGGGCACAGAGCCCCACTCTCCAGGGGCTCCACGAGGAGGGAGGGGCAGCATCACCTGTTGAGCAGCAGATCTAGCACTTGCTTGGTGGTAGCGAAGGCCCGGTACGTGCACAGGAAGATGGTGACGTAGGTGGAATCATTGCCCTTGAAGGCGGAGACCAGATACTCCACCAGCTTCTCCAGGGTCCCGGCTTTTATCGTCCGCACCTTACACGTCTCGTAGAGGTTCAAGGCCGACTCGTTCTCGAACTGGAGGTGGGAGATCACGGACAGTGTTAGGCTGAGGACAGAGAGAGGGACCGCGAACGCAGAGCTGAGGAAACCAGTGCCCAAGGGACACATGCACATCGCTTCCCTGATGGGCCCAGGACACACAGCATGTTAATCACGGGTGCCCCGTGCAGCTCCGACGGTGCAGATCACTGCTGGAACCAACACCACGCTGCGTCTTATGCCAGCAGTTCTCCTACCAGCGGGTCAGTTCCCTGGTGTGGACGGGGATGCTCGGTAGCTTCCCAGTTTCTGCAGCACTCCATCAGGCCAGGGCAATGCTCTCGAGAAGGGCCTGCTCCTTTAAGTGGGAAAGCAAGCACAGGCTCCAGACAGGGAGAGCGCAAGGGGTGTGGAAAGGGGACCCAGTCCCTCTGAAGCCAAAAGACTCAGGAGCTCCACTCCCTTCTGCGTCTCTCCCCCGGAGCTGGGCACCTGGAAAGCTCCGTGCATGATCCTGCTCATTTGCGAAAGCTGCACTTCTGTTTAGTGGCCCATGGGAGATGCCGCTCAGAGGAGCAGAATCAGAACTGGACAGCCCATGTCTGGCCAAAGACTCTCCATGACACCCCTAGGGTGTGGGGATTGCTCCCATTTTACAGGGGGAAACCGAAGGACAGAGAGAGCAAGTGATTCGCAGAGCCTGCAGAATACATCAGTGTGAGGTTTGACCTGAGGGGATTCCTGGCTGCACCCTGTGCCCAGACCACCCATCTCTCTACTGACAGACAAATCTGTCCCAGTAGGGAGGTGCTCGAGCAGATTCAACTTACTATTCCCTCCCCATTCCCATGCCCCTGGCGCCTGCTGTCCCTGCTCAGGCAGACAGAATGGCTGGCAGAAAGGTAGCAAACACCAGCTCCCTACAGGGCACAGCCTAGACCCGCCCGACTCAGCTCAGGAAACAGAGAAAAAGAGAAGAAAACAAGGGTGGGGGATCCCCACGCAGCCACCTCTTCCTCCCACTGGCCTCAGGGCTCCCACGTTTCCTCTTTGCATAAGATACACCCACGGGCAGTAGAGAAGACCAGGCCTGGAGCCTTTCTGACTCCAGGATCCTTTTCTCTGCGCTCCCGTGCTCGGGAAGGGGGGGGGATCCACTCCGCCACTTGAACATGATGGAGTTGGACAGCCGGAAACAGTAATGGTCACTGCCGCATTCCTGGGAGCCTGTCTGGACCCCCAGCCCCTGCGTCTGTGCTGGCTCCAGCTCTGCAAGGGGGGTTGCTTTCGTCAGCTAATATGAGAAGGACACAAAAAGGATGTCAGCTTCCTCCAAGACAGGCCAGCAGGAGAGGGAGCTTCTCTTAACTCTTTCTGCCCCAGGGAACAAAAGGCCAGATCCTGTGGAGTGCTGAGCTCCCAAACTCCCCCAGATTTTAGCGGGAGCTCAGTCCGACCCAGGAGACAGGAGGTACTTTGCAGAAAAGGCCCGTCCCTTCCTGATGTGCAAGTAACCGCATGGCTCCCTCATCCCCAGTCCTGGCCAGGCACCGTCTCCTTCCAACTCCGGCGCTGGGTCAGACAGGCATTTGAACTCTGCCATGAGCACTCAATCCAGACATGAGGCCAGGTGCTGGCGAGACAGATCTCTGTATGAGAACCCAAAATGGGGATGCCCGGTTTATTCCCCAAAGGAGAAAGCGCAGGAGGTACGTGCAACAAGCATGTTTTATAAAAAAAACCATCCGATGAGGGGGTGCCCCCACCACCCCACGGCTGCTGCCGGCAATCAGAACATCTGTGTCCACCCTCGCCAGGATGTTTCACCCCTCGCTCTGGCTGCTGTGTCTCCCGCCTGCCTGCAGAATAATCAATACGACGGGCCAGGGGATGGAAAGGATAATTGGATCTACCAGACACTGTAGGAAACGCTGCCCGCGGGGACGCTAAGAACTGGGCCTGTGGCTTACACGGCATATACCCACTTGCACCTGCGCCCAGCAGGCCGGCACCACAACGCCCCAAAGTCCACCTGTTGGGGCGCCCCAGCGAACATTGCCATGCTAGGGAGGCACAAGGAAAGCAAGCGTGGGGGGGTCACAAGGACAAAGGGAGGCTGCGCACAGCTTACCCCCAGCCATCGCTGCCCCTTGTTGGCTGTGTGATGGAGTTGCACCTTCCGGAGCGATATGCTGTAGATCACGCCATCTTCCAGCTCTTCTCCGATCTCCTGGGTGGAGCTCTGCGACGGGGAGAGGAAACACAGCACGTTACCTTCCTGCCATGGGAAGCGTTACCCAAAGGAATGGCTGGGAGGCCAAGAGGGTGACATGCGAGTCGGGTGGCATCATTCCTGGAGGGGAGGAAGGGGTCTGTCTGGTGGGAGGGAGCAAAGCCTACAAGCCCAGCTTTCTAGTGCAAGGAGAGCCGCAGACTGCTAGGAACCGCTCTCACGGATACTAAAGCAATGCGATATTTCAAACTGGGAGCGCCCAATCAGCTAGGTACTCAGACCCCCATTCTGCAAAACTGCCTCCTCCCCAAAATGCAGGGAGGCAGAGGGCAGAAACCTACATTCCAGCGCTCCCTCATTCTGGGCGGCTCAGCTCTCGGGTGTCTCTGATTTTCAGAGGCGCTCAGCATCCACAAGACCAGCTGAAATCAAGGGGAGCTGCCGGTGTCTGGCACTGCTGAACATCAGGCCCTTGTTTTCTCAAGTCGAGCACCCAAAATTAGCAGCATACCAAGGCCACACGGCACCAGTGGAAGGCCACAGCTCCAGCAGCGCTGGGAATCAAAGCCACTGTCCCAATTACAAGCCCCAGAGCTCATCCGAAGGACCATCCCACCCGCTCTCAGAGACAGATCCTCACGAGGGGCTGGGAGCTCAGAGTGGCAGCTCCCACCCAACGGATCCTGAGGGCTGGACTGGTCCACAGCACTGGTTAGGGCAGCTCTGAAGGTTGCTCTAACTTTTTCCCTGCCTGGCCAAGGCCCCTCTGGTGGGCATACGTGGCATGGAAGCCACAAAGCAGCCACAGGCTAGGCTCCAGGTCTCCAGTCCCGTGAAGCCAGTTTAACTCCGTTACCCACCATGGCTCCACAACAGCCTTTGGCCCTCTCCACACGGCTCGTTGAGGCAAAGCTCCCTCTAAGGGGATTGATCCCGATCCTTTTAAACCCTGGGGGATCCCTCCCCTGCCCAGAACCGTGAAACATCCAGACACACAATGAACTCGCCACGCGTCCCATGGAGAACAGGCCTGCTAAGCCTGTGCAAGGGAGAGATTTACCCGGACGGGGCTGGCAGGCCCACAGCCAAGTCCCTCCTGCGCACAGCACATCAGCAACAGGGAGAGAAAGTCAGGCTGTGACACCGCAGAGAGCAAGCAGAAGGCAAGAGGAACTGTGGCTAGCCACAGCCCTGGGAGGATAGGCAATGGACTCATCTCCACTGAGGTCACCTCTGAGAGAAAGCAGGAACACTGCCCTGGGGACCCCCTCATGCCATTGTTCATCCAAGTTCACATGCCTCAGAGGGGGGAAAAACCCACAAATTTGAAGCAACACCGAGGTCAAGTGCGTGAAGCAAACGGGTTGGCCTCGGCCTGCTGGGTAGCTGCCAGCTCCTTGGCTGGCTCCCGGTTTGCAGCTAAAAAGCTGGGTTAGACAGTCGGCTCTGAAAGGAGACGGAGACAACTTGTGCTGCTCCAGAAACCCGTCCAGCGGGGAGAACACCCTTCAAAGGCCTGCCCCTGCGGGAACAGGAGCAGGCCTCCTCAGCTGCCCTCATCCAGAACTCCGCCTTCCTGCTCAGACACAAAAGAATCCCAGCTGGCAGCGACTGACACAGGCCATATTTGACTTCCCTCAACATGGTTTGGGGTAACAAAGCTCCTACATCAATCCCCACATGTCCCCCCAATTTCATCTCCCGAGCTGATCTTAGAATGGATGGCTCCAGGCTTTAAACAGAGACTGCTTTGATCTCCAGCTATGCTGGCTTTCATCCTCCTGAGAAGCAGGGAGGTGGACGGAGGAGAGCGGATGTCCTCCCCACACCATCTCTCTCTGGCCCATGGAGTAGCTGGCACTTCCCTGTAAGAAGAAGGGGGAGCGGTGGATTTGCTGGGTAAGGTGCTTTCTGTGATTTTTGCAAACCCCGGAGTTCTCAGCAACGGAAGGCTCTCCAGCAGAGAACGCACAATCTTTTTCCGTCAGAAACCAACAAATGAGCCACCCTTATCCAATCCATGCAGGCTTCCGTCAACACAATAGCTGCAGACTGCGTCCGCTCTGCCTTCCACTCCACCCACACTCCTACCCGGCCCCCACTGACTTCCAAAGGCATTGAATTTCCAAACTTAGGGCTTGTCTATGCAAGGAGCCATTCAGCAGTAGCTGTCTTGTGCCTGTTTAGCTTCAGGAACAAGAAGAAGCCACTCTTATTCTGGAACAAGTCAGTCCACACAGATAAGGCCTTAGATGGAAATAAGCGAAGTAGAAACTTGGTTAGGTACAGGCATCTGAAAGAAAAACGTTCCTTTGAAGTCAAGGCATAAACATTCGGATGGTGTTAATTGCACTGTCAAAGTCTCACATCCACTCCTCAGCCCAAGCTGCCCAAAAAGAGTGCTGAGGAACTCATTTGAAAACCATTTCAGCCAGATGAGCCTTCCTAAATTGTGGGCGTTTCCACAAAATAAAGTAGTATGTTTCCTGAAATTTACACCCTCCAACGTGCAATTTTTCACCAGATCAGCCATATAGTCCAACATCCTTCTACAGGAATGGCCACCACCAAATGCTTCGGAGAAAGCCATACCCCATCCCACAAAGGACCTGTTCAATTGCACTGACACATGCACGTAGTGGGGGCATTTCCATTCTCCAGGTTATGATCCAAAGGTGCTTTGCCTTCCATACAATCATTATAACCTAACGTGCAGAACAAATTCTGTTCTCTAACAACACTAGATTTACACCAGTGTAAATCAGGTTACTCTGGATGTATGGACTGATCCCAGGAAATGCTGAGCAGCTGTACCTCCAAGCAAAGGAATAGGAACCTGGAGGTGCTAAGTACCTATCAGAATCAGATCCTTAAACTGGTCTAACTAAGAGCAGAATTTGACTCAGCAGCTATAAATTCCTGATGCAAAAGTTTGAACGATTGCTGAGCCTGAATTTACCCAATTAAAATATAAATACAGCCACATAGTGGCAATTACAAAATTTCCAGTTTTAATCCATGAATCACTTTGCAGAGTTTCCATGCACTGAGCAATGTAACGACTCAGCAAATCAATTCCGCTCACGAGCTCCTTGTCACATGGAGGGAATGCCCTGCATGCCGCATGAGTGTGCAAACTCCATTTCCTTCCTACTTCTACTCCATCTGATTCAGTTATTTTTTCTGATGACTTTTGCGATATCCTCCTCACAACCCACACAGGCTAACCAGATATCTGATGGCTAAACAGGCATGCACCAAGAACCCAGCGGGTTGCTAGGGCTGGGTCTCTTGGCCTAAACTTCCTCTTTCCTCCCCCATTTTTTCCTGCTGATTGTGTGTTTTGCACATGTTGGTCGGAAACTAAGGAAGCAAAACAAAGCAGATAGGGCCCAACCTAACACCTGCACCAATATTGCTCAGTGCAATTTCTCCCCAGTCTGCAATTTAGCAGAAACAGGACAGCAAGCTGGACTGGGAGAGAGGTGAGATCTAGCCATCCGACTGCAGTACAGGAGCCAGGAATCCCAAATTCTAATCCCAATCCCCATGCCAATTCCTTCCGTGGCTTCCAGCGAGACATTTGCAGATGAATTTTCCATAAGTAACTCAATTTTTATGACGCCTTGGGCCTGAGCTCAGCAATCCCCACTGACCTCAGAAGGCCCAAAGCAGTTCAAGCTGGGAACCCCAAAAAGAAAGGCTCTCGGAAATTACTGCTCACCTCTGAAGTGCTCGGCCACTGACCTCGCTCTCTCTAGTCCAGTGAATAACCCTGTCCCCCTCTGATGGCTACATTTCCAAAGAATCTCTGATTTCAAGGCATATGACAAACCCACGTGTGCTTAATTGCGTGGGGGTTGGATGTACAATTATGCACAAAGAGCTCTTTATAAACAGACCTTCCTCTCTAGCGTTTGCAGCCCACATACTGAAGCAGCCAGGAGAAGCGCTCAGCTGAAACCCATCAAGCTACAGAAGCGAAACTAACTTTGCCAAGTCTTTGGCTAACGTGGAGAAAGATGCAAAACCCACCCGTCTCCTAAGCAGCAGCAACCAAGTTCGGTGTTTAAAATTCAGTGAGATGATTCAACCAAGGTGAAAGAGGAGAGGACATGTCTGACTTAAATTAAGTGCGGGCAGGACGGAGCCACGGCGTGTGCAATCCGAACAATGAACATACAATCACCAAGGCCTAAGAGCTACGCCGTGTGCCCATTAGCTCACACTGAGCCCCAGTAAATACAGACCATGAACTGTTATGAAAAAGATGCGAGCCTGCACTACGTGTGACGCTCAGAGAGGCTATTTTTACACCGAGGCATCTGGGACAGCATCTGGATTAAATACTAAGATTTTACACTTCTAACATCTTCCAGCTGGGGAACTCAAGCATATTACTGGTTATTATTTGAGCCCAAGTGAATGGGGCCTTGCGTCCTTCCCCAAGAGATACCATCAGACCCGTCTACGGGGGCACCCAAGCCATTACTACACAAGGGTAGATTTGGACCCCGATTTCTGAATAAATGCAGCTACTCCAGCATAGAGTTCCTTAGGGGTGCAAGGGATGCTACGGCACCCTGTCTTGAAGTGTTTCCATTAGATACTGGGTTTAGTTTTGTTCAATGGATTTCAGCACCCCCACTATGCACAGTATACTCCAGCAGCAGAGTCAGGAGTGTTTCCTGTTCTCTCATCTCACCCTGTCTACAATTCACCTCCCACCAATGGAGCTGCTCCTGTTGAAAATTACCAGTCTGAGCAAGGCTTGTGTAGACAAGATGAAGGGCCTGGTCCAAAGCAAATGGGAGTCTTTGCTGGGAGTACAATGGGCTTTATATCAAGCTGTATGTGACTCTTCCAAGCTCAGCGAAAGAAAGATTTCTCGTGCCCTGTTCTACGTGGCACCCGCTCACTGACGGCGGGACTCCTGCCCAGGGGAGAAAGCCGGGAAACCTCCACTAAAAATGTGCTCCCAATACATTCATTTCCCCAACTCGGGTTTCGCTCATTCACTGCCGCGGAAACCTGGGTTGATCAGAATGAACTGCAGTAACTCCCGGGCCTCTTACATAAGTCAACACGTGACCCTATTTAAGAGGAAACAAAAAACCCCTCTCTAGCGAGAGGAAAACAGCTTCGTTTCTGTGAATCAAGCACAGAAGCAGAAGCTCCCCCTTGCTCTGTTCGTGTAAAATAGAACAAGCCACCAACACCCTTCCTTGGGGGGTTTCCACGTAATGCCAAAGAGCAGCAGCAAAGTTTTGTTTTCTCCACCAACACCCACCACTTGGCACTGGCCCCATCACCGTCCACACACAGGAATATAAACAATTTCCTTCCTCCCGCAATGCTCGGAAGATGGCCAGAGAGAGCCCATCCTGCTCTGGCTATGGAGCAAACCCTACCCCCATGGCATCCATGGCCAAGGGCACTGGAAAGATGCTTGAGTTACAACGCACTGGGTCCAGCTTATTGCTAGCGTGAGCCTTGGTGGACAGGCAACTGAAGGCACCAGTGAAGCAGGACTATCCATCTTCGGTAGCAGCAGGGCACCAGGACCAGATCCATTTGGGGCAGTATCTAGGGCCAGCCACCACCGCGCTCTCCGTGCGCAACACTGGCGGCCAGCTAGTGAGGGAGCTTCTGTTCTGAGAAACCACTACCCGCGGTGAAAACCCCACGGGACCCTACAAACTAGCACTTCGCCACCCAAACCCGGCTGTTGTCTGTTCTCCAAGGACGGTGCTTCACTCTGCAGAGAGCAGCAAGTGCTGTGGGCAGAGAGGGGCTTTCCATCAAACCCATTTCAATCACCGTATCTCTGTTCACACGACTGGAGAGGGGGTGTTGGAGACCTGCAGACACAGCGAGCTGAGGGTCTCTGGTGCCAGGACGGAGCAGCCCTTGGAAGCTGAATCTGGGTTGGGTGGTGGGAGCAGATGGGGGGGATTGCGACAGGCTCTACCTATCAAGATGCTCCCCACCTCCAGGGTGCTTGCCACGGAGTGCTTGCCACTTCTCCGAAGTCAACAGGAATGGAGGGGGGCCAACCACTGGAAACCGCTCCCTAGAAAGCTACAGAACTGGGCCCCTACCCACCCACTTTCACAACTCCCTTCATCCCAGGTTCTCAGAGCACAAATGTCAAACAGAGCCTCACAATCCCCCGTTGAGGAAGGCAGGCACGATCACCTCCATTCTACAGAGAGGGAATCGAGGCACAGAAAAGTAAAACAGCTGTGAAAGGAACCCAAAGGTCCTGACTCCCAGCCTCCTTCTCCGGGCACACTGACTGGAAGGAGAGACTGGGCCAACGTCTTTTATTGTGGGATAGACTCTGCAGCACCGAGCCCGCTGTGGCCTCCCGCAGCTCCATCCCTGAGAGCGAATTGCTCAAGCATTAGATTAGAACAATAGTGTCAGGAAGTTAAAGGGATGGATGTGGCCCTGCCTTCCTTCCTGTCCTCCAGCCATTTCACTCAAGGAATAATCCCGAAGCCCTTTTCAAAAATAACGACAGACGAGAAAAACAGGAAAGATATGGAACAGGGGCCAGATGTTGAACTTCATTGGGCATGGGGTGGGGGAGGACAGTTTTCACCAAGATGGGGCTGAGGCTGGGAGTGGTCACAGTCTAATATTGTCCCATCAGCTGCTTGGCTCTGGACGTCGGAATTTCCTGGCACACTTAATACGCATTTTGTTTTACTTTAGGTATTAAGAGCAGAAAATTGCTGCCCGGCACTGGACCCAAAGGGCTAAGGGACTCAACGACTGGACCCAAAGGGCTAAGTTCCCTTTAATGGCAGGGTTTTCAATGTCTCTAGAAGCCTGAAATTGCACCTTGCTGAAATCAAGAGCTGTGAGATACTCATTAACCCATCCTTCATTAGGAACCAAGGCAAGTATATTCTCCAGAATTAAGTCCAGTTGAATTTTAAAGTGACACAAGGGATGGGGCTCGCGTCCTCTCCTTTGGGAATCTATTCCACAGCTTACTCCATTTAGACCACCTTTTTTCAATGCGACCAGTGGTTTTGGGTGACCAACCTGACACACATTTAAGTAACCCCATTTCCAAGTTTGACAAATCAGGCCCTTTCAAGGAATATCAAGTTAGACACCCAAAATCATGAGGTTCCTTTGGAAAAATCTCAGCCTAAGTTCTTGAAATCCAAACCCACTGCTCTCTCACACAAGACAAAAAGGAATTTTGTCCTATGGATAAAAACCATACTTCACTGGCCAGGAGTCTGCACTGGGATTCAAGAAACCAAGTTTCTGTTCCTGGCTTCATCACTAGCCCTGCTGTGTGACTCTGGGCAAATTACTACCCTCTCTGTACATCAGTTTCTCCTCCTTTCCTGTCTGCCCATTTAGATTGCATGCTCTTTGGAGCGGGGACTGTCTCTCATGGTGTCTGTGCAGAAGCCAGCATAGTGAAGCTCTGATCCAGCAGACAGGATGACCAGTGGGGAACCATATTCCACATTTGCTTACTGCAGGGTTCTTCTTTGGAAGCAGCTGGTACTGGGCACCAACAGAGACAGGACCACTGGTCCAATCCTGGCTGGCAATTCCCATGTTCACATAGGTGGTGGGGCTGGAGGTGACATGGGTAACATCAAACACTCCTTTCCCCTTCCCCACCATTGTGGTGGGAGACCAGAGCCCCTATGGTGCCAGGATCCATTATAGGGGCAACTGCAGCTTGCACAAGTGAGTCAGTGGCTGGCGATTAGGATTTAAACTCTTACCTCCAGACACGGGACAGTGCAAGGAGACTGAGTTCTCCTCTGGTCTGGTTTCCCTTCTAAAGGGGGCATTAAAAAAAAAGAAAAAAGCCACTTTGCTGCACAGACCAATGATCTGGATTTAAAGAGATGCTCAGCACCCACCAACGCCTCACTACCTTTACCTGGAAAAGCTGAGCGCTTCTGAAAGTCAGGCCCTTTAAATGGAACCCGCAGGAAAGTGGTAACTGCCGTGACTGACCAAGACTCTGGGTTTGATCCAACCCCCCCAAGGATGGATGACGGCTACTCGTACAATTGCACCCTACGTGACCAACCCTACAGACAAGCTTCTTGAGGCCAGACAGACATTCCGGGGTGATGACATTCGTAAGAGAACCGAGTGCTGCACGTATCCTCCACCACCCAAGCTCAGAGCAAAAACTAACTAGCCAACACAGCAATTTTCCGGCCTTGCTCCACGTTTCTGAGCGCTGTCTTCTTGTTAATTTAAGCATGCATTTCCACAGACTATCTACAGAAAGGTAACCACGCATGGCAACATGCGGCCCACCCAAAGGCAGGCTCACAGGCAGCCACAACTGGCTGCGGATAGAGCGCACGTGCGGGTGCTCGGTGCCTGTAGCGGTGGCCACAGCGGGTGGTGATGTATAGAAAACAATAATAGGAATCATTGTATAGGATTAAGCAGAGACAAAGGGTCTGATGGGAAGTCACCCCACTTCAGGAGGATTCAATTGTAGGTCTTGCATCCAGCACGAGAGAGAGAGACAGGTGTGGAGATACCAAGACGCTATAGACATGGGTGCATTCAAAATGCAACATCATTACTACTTAGAGATGAGTCAAAACCATAAGATTTTTCTATTTTCTTCCAGCTGTGCCTTGGGGATCTGGGTCCAAAGGGCTTGTAGTTTACACAGAGGTTGATTTTTTAGCAAAAACAAAAGCTGCCCAGCAAGGTTTGAAAACCAACACAAAGCTACCTGCATTTTTTACCATAATTATTCGCAGCCTTAATAGATTACAACGAGACACACTTATCTGTTCCCAGTCCCACTGACGACCTTTGAATGTGTATAATTAAAATGGGAGCCAGGTACAAACCAACCCTGGTTTGAGGGGATTGGAAAGGGACATGGGAAGGCAGGAGAGAGTAGGCTTACCAAACGTATAACTGCAAAAATCAAACTCTGCCCCTTAGCTTTGCTTACCTCTAAAATCAACTTGGACGAACAAGAGAATTATAGCAGCCATGTTTAACCTGGCTGGAGAATCTCTGCACTGAAGCTCAAAAACTCATCTGTTTCACCGCCAGAAGTTTGTCCAATAAAAGATGCCACCTCACCCACCTTGTCTCTTGAACATAATTAGAAATACATCCAGCAGACATGATAATTATTTACATAATAGAGACAGAATTCCTGCCCCAAAGAGCTGAAAAAAACCCAGAAAAGGTTGTTTTCCTCTTTCAATCAATGAATAATATCTAGGTATGAGAAGATGAGAGCTATTAAATCTAAAACCTTGAAGGATCTGGTGCCCAGAAATACAGATTGTTTAAAACCTTTTTCCTTATGCATCCAGCACATTTAAGGTAGTTTTTTAAATTAATTTTAAAATACATATTTTGTGCATCGAATTTGAATTTCCATCCAAACAGAGCTTGACAAATCAGAAGTCTGAAAGGCATCAATTCACCATTTTCTAACATCATAAAACATACAAGAGCTAAGAATCTGAAAAAAAAATAAAAATAAAAGTTTAACTACATAATCTTTTGTTTAAATAAGGTGCATAGAAATAGTCTATCCTTCTGGTAGCAAAAAGCAGCACCTGATTTTAGAGCAAGGGTTATAATTAGTGGAAATGAACATGTTTTAATGGTTACCAACCAGTGAGCATCTCTTTAGGAAAATAACTAAAATACATATGCAAGACACAATTAAAATTGATGCTTTGTAAATCAATGTTTCCTGCTTGCTGATTTAAATTGTGATTAAAATAGGTGCTTTAAACTGCTTTGATTTAAAAATCAGTCCACCCTGGTTTCTAGCTGCCTGTATGAGCTGTTGGGACAGGAGTGGAATGGTGGCTTTCCTCCTTTCCTCTTGAAGAGCTAATCCATTCTTCTCCTCCCTCCACCCCGTGCTCCATTCCAGAGTAGCCAGTCAATGCAGCTCAACTACTCTGTAAATAGCCTCCTATTCAATAATCCATCAGCTTTCGCTTGTAACTCATCAGCTGGCTGCAGCTCAGACATGGTTTAGCAGTGTGATTCCCATCTCACTTTTGTTTTCTCCACACACGCCCCCACGTCCCACTCCACTGGGTGCCTTTAATGCAGACTGGACCTGCTTACAGCAGGGATAAAGATTAGGTTGGTGCCTGGGACTGCCTCCCACTGCCACCACAGAGTGGGGAGAGGACAGAAGGATCCTTGTGTGGAAGTACTAGCATCTCTGACACCCACTCTCTGCTGATGAAGAGAAGACTGCCAAGGAAGCCTGGCTCATGCCTATGCACAGACTGCCCGGGTTTTTTAGTTGGTGCAAGCCCCTGGGGACACACTTATTTCAGTTTAAGAGTGGCCGCTCCTAACTGATGTAAGCTCAACCAGAGCAAGCCACAGAAAGGCTATGTCTACACTTGGCCAAATAAGTCGACTTCGCATGTCTACACTATAAAATTGGGTCAACAAAGTGGACCTTGCCAAATCAGTGTGGATGGACGCTGTAAGTCGAACATCTAAGTCGACTTGTACGACCTAGGTGGACCTGGGACTGATCTATGGTGGCAGGGGGGGCACCCCTTTCAAGTGCCAGGGGGCTCAGCATTTGCCCCATTGTACCAGGGTACAATGGGGGCTGAGCAGGACAGGGACAGGGGCAGGATATAGGAGCGGGGTGAGCAGGGCTGTGTCCTGCCCTGTGGGGGGGCACGCCAGGCTCTGGCTGTGCCAGCGACCCTGGCAGGGAGGTCAGTGGGGGAGCCCTGGGGGCCCTTTAAGTCAACTTAAAGTTGATTTAGGGCTAATCCGCGTCTACACTGGCTGCCAGTAAAGTCGACTTAAAATTTCCTTAAGTCGACTTAAGCAGCAGCTTAAGTCGATTTAAGGAAATTGTAGAGTAGACGCAGAGTAAATTAAGTCGACTTAAGCAGGCTTAAGTCGACTTAATTTACAAGTGTAGACGCAGCCAGGGTGAAATAAGAGTGTGTCCACACAGGGGTGTGCACCAGTTTAAATAGGACTCAGCTCAGATTTTAGTTAATCCGGTATAAACTCTCTGCATGGGCAAGCCCTAAAAGACTTCAGCTCTTTAAGATCTTTGTTGACCCCAACTGCTTCCCTTGTCCGTCACCAAATCACTTCGGCAAGGTATCTTCCAGAAAAGCAACCTAATTTTGGGTGCCTGACCCGAGACACTGATGGACTTTATTCACAGGGGGATGAGCACGCAACTCCAGTGGTAGCCAGTGGGTGCTGCGGCGGCTCAGAACAGCTGCAAGTCCGGCTGGCGTCCGAGAAAAAGGGGCAGCCGAAGCAAGTAGGCTGTTCTGGAAAGTCAGCCAGACCCCTCTGCCTCTGCTGCACCCCCTTTACAGCGAGGGTGACGTCACATGGCCCGAGGTCGCCAGATTCCTTTGCACGCCTGTCTGGATCAGCCGCTGCACCTACACTACGGGCGGCACTGAAGCAGAGAATGAAGCGTTACCAAAAAAAAAATCCACATTTCCCAGACACCCCCCAGCAGGCAGGGCTGGGACACTCTGCAACGTGCAATCCCCGACCCCATCACAGGGTCAATGTGCTCTGGTAACCCAATTCAGCGCTGCTCCCGCATTCTTTAAGGCAGAGAGGGGCTCACTGTACAGTCCAGCCAATCAAAAACAAACTCTTTTTTGGTGGCTGTTGTTAGGGTGACCCAGTAAACAGCTGAAGCAGAGAATTTGCACTGAAGGTCCATTGAACAGAGGGCTGCAATGGCCGGCATCGGGCTGTGTGTGAAAGGAAGGGAGAAAGAAAGAAAGTGAAGGCTTTTGTGCTCCAGCTGTACTCCCCCGCCTGGACCCTGCTGATGCATGACTCCTCCGTTTGTTACTGCTCTGCTGTTCTTCACCTCCTGAGGAGGATCAATACCCCGTCCCCAGGCACTCCCCACAGCCCCGATTTCAAGACAAGAGCCCCACATTGCAGCATCTCTGCAGCTGTCGCAATGTGGCGATGCTGAATAACAGGAGATTTGCCTCCCAGATGGTTCCCACCCAGCCCCGAGTTGGTTCTGCCATTTGAGGCGGTGAGAAGAGACCTGACACCAAGCAGTCGCAGTGAACAGACAAGACAAGTATCCAGGTAGTAAACTCTGCCCCCTGCAACACACACGGGGTTAGAACAACATCAGGGCTTAAGAAGTGTCTTTTCCGCTACCTGTCTGAATGTAGCTCCCTGCCGCTCCCCATCCTCGTTCATGAATGCAGAGCCACGGCACACAAGGCCTCAGCACCACCCAAAAGGTGGAGCCAAGAAACCCCCCAAATCTAGGGTGAGGCAGCTTCCTCCTGGGGGCATTTTCCCTGCCACTGAGCAAGTGCTTTGCAGGCCGTCTATCGGACAGGCACGACGGATGTGATTTCAGTCCTGTTACCAGAGCGCGCACGCGGCTCCCATTTCACAGACAATAAAACAAAGCCAGCTCATTCTGAGACACAGCAATTTAACAAGCCAGTGCAGACATGCTGATGGACTCACTCGTCTGCTCCTACCACACAAAAAACTTCCAGAGCCGGATTAGCACTCTGTTTCCCTTTGCAAGGCCTCGGTCACCTGCTCCAGACTGTCAACTTCACTTCTCGGTCTGAATTCCAAGTCCCGTTCCTGTTTTAGAATGATTTCTCTAGGGCAAGGACTGGAGAGGCCACCACAGCCCCAAGCAAACAGCTGTTGGCACCATAGGCAACCTCCGTCCACTATCACAGTGCGAGCTCTGTAGTGAGAGAGATTGGGAGGCCTGTCTTGCGCGCGCGCTATCCAGCATTCAAAGAGGACCCACACTCTTTGGATGTCGAGGGATGAGCAGAAGGAAGGAGCAACACCCTGAACCAGCCCCTTGACCAAAGCCTTGTTGGGAAGTTCTAAACTGTCTGGCACCCCGCCGGTTTTCTCCCTTCACCCATATGCGACCAGACTAGCTCTTGGCCGGGAGTGAAGGTGGAAGCAGATCAGTGCAGAAAAAGACTGCTTTTGCAGCACTGGTGGCTCAGATTGAAAGCCCCGAGACATTCTGACAGTTTGGAGAAAATGCAGTTCAACCCCCAGACATTCAGGGACCTGTCTGCAGCATGCCCAAAGTCTCCAAGGCTCACTGAGACGGGGCTGAATGGACACGCCAGAGCCAGACATGCTCAGATCTGGAGGGCAATCAAAATCCAGAAATGAATTATGTGGCACAATCCCACACGAGCAGAAACGATGCAGGAAATGAGCGCTTGGCTGCATGAGCCCACCGAGAGCAAACCACAGCAATGGTCTGAGTCATTTTGATGCTCAGCCGAGCGAGAGAGGCCGGGGCCTGCACTAAGCTGAGCCTCACCGTGGTGACCAGCACCCCACCACAAAATGACATTGTCAAGAGAAAAACAGTCAGCCAACCTCACAGCTGAAGAGTAGCAACAGCCTATGGCACAGACCCATCCAGCCAGGGGCTCCAGCCAAGGGATTTAAAGACCAGAGGCAGGAGCAAAGTTTAACCAAAATATCCATTTGCAAAAGTGCAGCTGAATAAAAACAAGCGGGAGGGAAGTTTGGGTGGCTGAGTAAGACACCAAACAGCAGCCTTCCAGCATATCGCTGTCACTGGCACCTCTGAACATTTGGGGAAAGAGACAGTTAATCCTACCCGCACTTCAACAGGAAATTGGCGCACGGAGCCAGGCCCTACAAGAGAGAGGCCAGAGGCCAAACCATGGGTTCAGGTATCTTTGAACTTCCTGGGGGTTCAGATAAAACGATCCTAGAGCCAAGTCACCCCGAATTTTTGGCCTGAACTTAAAGGTTGGGCTCTGGATCCAAGTTTCCTCAAAACTTCGGATTCCAGTTAAGTTCCTATCTCTAGTTTTGGCTGAACCCAAACAGTTGCGCTTTCGCCGACAAGATGGAATTTGTGTGTACACACGCATATACATGTTCTTTGAAGTTAATTCGGGTTTAAAAAAAACAACCATCCAAACCACCAAACAAATACAAATCTGAAACAAACTGCAAACGTCAACCTCAAATAGGAGCCCAGAGCGGACTCTTAGGTTTTGAGTCACTATGGAAACATAATCACTGTAAAGAGAGGGAAATCTTAGTGGTTTTGCTCTGTCATATAGAAACACATTCTGTATTACGGGTAGAGAACACTTCAAAAAACCAGATTTCCACACAGGCATTCTGCGCAGCTGCTATTTATTAAAATGTGGTTAACAGAGAGAAAAGCAACTCTAAAAATAACACCTAAGCATTCCAGATTAAGTCACCACCAATGACTTTCCTATTAAATCTGCTTCGTTTGCAAGTCAAAACAAATTTTTCTGCTTCCCCTTTACCCCCACCCCCAAATGCCAGCACTCAAAGCTTAGCCACGGTGTCTGGAAATTCAAGCTGTGTTTTTCCTGCTTCCAGCAGTATCACCATCAAGGACGGAGGAATCGGAATTTAGCTGGGCAGCTGTGTCCACAGTACATGATTCAGAAAGCCACGCAGAAGCTAATGTGGGCAGAGAGAAGAGGCCATTTCCCTCTGTACAGTCACATTCATCTGATGATGAACCCAGTGAAAATACCAGCTGAGTAATAAAAACAAATCCTTTGTTGTTTAGCTATGCCAGATAAATACACATCACAAATGCAAGTTGGCACAAAGCTGAGACAACACTTAGCCGTATCTGACTGCTGCTCCCCAGCTATGTTTGGGAATAATATCTGGTAGTTATTTCATGTAAAATAACTGTCCTATTAAAACCTAAAACTGCAGCCTTGGGAACACATGCACTATGCTAATTAATTTCCAAAGGGGTAGCCGTGTTAGTCTATTGTAGAAAAACAACAGAGTCCGGTGGCACTTTTAAAGACTAACAGATTTATTTATCGCATGAGCTTTCGTGGGAGAAAATCCCACTTCGTCAGACGCTTTGAAGTGGGATTTTCTCCCACAAAAGCTCATGCGACAAATAAATCTCTTAGTCTTTAAAAGTGCCACAGGACTCTGTTATGTTAATTAACTAATTAGTATTTGCTCATCACCAAAGAGAAAGACACAGAGCTGGAGACATGGCACATGTTATTGCCAAGTTACAGTTATTTATTCATACTGCAGTCATGTCCAAGGGTGCCCGCTCCATTGTGCTAGGCGCTGTACAAAAACATAACAAAAGCAACCCTGCCCTAGAGAGCTAGCAATCAGTTACCAGCATTGCCCAGTTGTTAAGCTGGACAGGAGCTCTCTTCTCTCCAGTTTCCATGGCACACACGAAGCCACCGTGGGACAGCCTGTGAAGCCTCATCCCTTTGAAAGCTGTCAGCACAAAACAAAGGGCCCCTGCACACACACATACACATGAGAAACAGCGTCCTAGTCAGCGGGGCTACTAGTTATTTATTTCTGCTAATTGCATGGATTGAAACTAGTTATTAGAAGAACCAGACATGCAGATCACCAGCTGTCCTCAGACACGTACCCTTTCCTACCTGGAGGGAATGGAAGAACAACATTTAAACCTAATTCCCTCTTGCCTAGCTCTTGGTTTTCACTTCCCTACCTCTCTGTGCCCATCCTGAGCTGAACCAGCCAAGCAGCGGTGGACCCATTTACAGGGCAGGGGATATTTGGGGCAGTTCCACAGAACCAGCTGGTGTTACTGTTCTCTTTGGCTGTGTCTTACTGACTTTAATTGCCTCGGGAACAATGCCCGAGTGTAGCTTTATTGCACAGGAAGCACAATCTAGTGCATGGTGTGGCCTGAACAGGCATATGGTACCAGGATTTAACAGCACTTTCTGGAGGCTGCCACATGAGATGCTAAAGGATTTTAGATTTCCATTGTTTTAAACTGTCTCTAGACTTGGCAATGCAATCTTCCCATGTCAACAAACAGCCTCAGAAAATGGCACCAATTGGTTTTGTCTTCATTGCACAGTTCATTCAGGCTCTTACCCGGGTTTTAGCTTAGCATCCTCTACCATCTGCACAGAAAAGCCTCTGTCTCAGGTTTGGAAGTGCTTTAAGCCCAGTCTGGTTTACTCAGCTGGAGGGATGCGTCAGAGTCCAAGCTCTGAAGACGGAAGCAAAAGTCATTTGAGTGCGGCTAAAGCTCAGTCCCCTTCCCACAATTCCTCAGAAGGACAGACGGGTTTCACCCTCGATTGCCTGAGAAAGAACCCTAGTGTGTCTCAGAAAGAACCCTAGCGTGTCTCAGCATAAAGAACCACGGGATACATCCACAGACAGAGGGACAAGTGCCGAACCGGAGAGGATCCAGCAATGCTTTGTACTGGGGGTGCTCACACGCGGGGCAGGCAGAGTGCCAATCCCCCAAATTAACTGCGCAGTGAAGACAGCAGAAGGGCCAGATGCAAAATCTCCTGAAGTAAGCAGGCAGCTTTCCACAGACTTCAACAGGCTGATTTCCAGTGATTTCTTTGGCCCCAAGGGCAGCGAGAACTGCACCTTTTCCAAGTCGCTAACTAGAACTGTTTATTTAGCAAGGCCACTTCGCCATTTCACTACTGACTATTTGAGCAGACAAATCCAAACTGGAGGAGTGCGGACACTGGCCCCTTGCAATGTCCCTGAGCGGTTACCAGGAAAGTACGACATCAAGTTACAGCCAGTTAGAGGATGTTGGAATGATTAGGGAGATGAAGACAGTCAAAATGTTTTCCATTTCAGCACACCAATGCCACAGGTTGTAGAGAACGGCTCTTTGGAAAACCTGCATTAGATAAAGATCACATAAAATATTTCTAATGGAAGTAGGTTTTATGTAGACTGGAAACTAACTGGACTGAAAGTTCTTTGGGACAAGGACATTATATCTGTGTCTATATAGTGCCCTGACAAAAGAGTCTTGTGGCACTTTTAAAGACTAACAGATTTATTAATCGCATGAGCTTTCGTGGGAGAAAAGTGCCCTGTACATTTGTAGCACCAGAACAATCTAGCCCATTGATGGGACGCATCCTATCACTCAGCTTTCGCTTCAAATAGTCCAATTACCTGTCTGAGCACATTCTCAGATACTCCCTTTGCAGATGCCGTTATATGGAGGAAATGCACAAATTCCATCACAGACCAAGCACACGCTGGAATTCCACCTCCCAGAAAGCCAAGCTGCCGGTAAAACACTCTCCCCCCATTCATCCAACTCAGCCGGCTTAGTATCCAAATCCCATTCCTTAGCAACGACTTTTATTCCCCCTTGCTGGGTCCATGGGAGGTGCAGAAGTATTTGTGAGCTGCAAGAGCCTCACAGCACTGCAAAAAAATCACCACATTCCTTGTATTCATTTCAATGACTGTCTGAAAAGAAGAGCCACTCTCACGGCAATGGGGCTGAAGAAAGTTCAGATTAGGAGGATGCTGGGCCTTTAAATGTGATCTGGAGTGACCTAAATAAACTCCTACCTGCTCTTTCAGTGATATGTCCAGAAGGGACGCGGTGGCTGGTAATTAGTCAAAGTGCTAGAAAGAACGGGCCGGTCGATGGACATGCCCAGCTGAAGAGCAGCGGAGGAACATGCCATTTTTTGGCACTGGGTTACCCTCAAAGCCCACAGGCCCCAAAGGGGAGGGCCAGGCTTCCCAACACACAGTGGTACCAAAATGGCTCAGGTATCCTTCTGTTTTCCCACTGAGAAATCTCTGCAGACAGTTCCATCCTTGAACTGACAGGACCCAATACTCCTTTCCCCCCCGTAACTGAGATCTGCCCTCAAGGATCTACGGCAATGCCTTGAGAAAGAGGAATGAGATTCTGTAACATTTGTCCCAGTAGAGGCATAAAATAGCACTTGGCGAATGCTACCAATCTTGGTTCTTCTCTAATAGGTTCCTTCTACCGTGCTCCAGTTCCTCACCATTAGCCTACAGTCAGGATGGCCTGGGCTTTATTGCCGTTTGGTTTTGGAGAACTAAAAGGTGGATGTATTATACTTCAATCCAATCAAAGCCCGATAGCATTTATTATCTGCAGTCCAGGAGCCCGCGGCGTGAGACTTGGTGCAAACACAACTAAAAGATGGCCCCTGCCACAAAGCCTGTTGAAGTCAATGGAAAGACTCCCATGGGGCTCTGGACCAAACCCTCAGAGCCTAAATCACTAATCCAAATCGAACACGCAGGTGCTACTGATCTGAGCAGATGTGAATTTGGGTGTCCAGTCTCCTGAAACCACTGCTCTCTGAGACGTCTCAATCTCTACCCTGATAATCTCACTTGGGAGGCCAAGGAATAAGTGAGCAGGCCATGCTGAGCACCCCGAGTCCCTCCTCACCAATGGCAGGTGGTTCCCCCCAGGGGAGAGCAGGGGCATGGTGGTGAGGTGGGTGGGGAAGCCTGAACTCTCTCTCCCTTGGATAAAAAGGAGACTTCAGTTTCCAGGGCTGCCAATCCTGCGCTAAAATCAACTCACACCTCAAAGAGATCCAGGCACTAGAAGGTCTCTCGAGCCATGGAAATGTGGGACAGCAATCTCCAGGTAACACGATCTTTACACAAACATACTTAGAAGCCTCTCCCCAATCCCACTTTAATAGTATCAAACAAAAAAATCCTGCCAACCCGGCTCTTTGTGTTCCTCTGCAGACACTTGTGCACACACACACGCACCTTTGCAACCAGGGCTGCGCCTTTTGGAGTGCTGCCAGAAGGCAGAGCCCCTTCCAGGAAATACCAGACTGTGGGTGCAGGAGACAGACCACGCTGCAGTTTGAACTCCGAGGAGAGCACTTTGTGCAGACGGGACCTCTGCTCCCTAACCCACCGAGGTTGCTGCAAGGCAGAGGTGTCTCCTCTCCCCCAAACCATACAACATGAAGCACTGGTCTCAAGCCGCAGCACTGAGCATGTTTCTGAGGCACATCCAATCCCAACAGACCTCTTTTTATTGTCCACAATACAAAAAGCCTAGGTTACAACCATCCAACCTTTCCCCTATGGCCTTCTGTCAACGCACCTCAAGGGGAGTTCAGTCTCATCCCTGTGGCCGTCCAAGCCTGTCTGGGAAGGCACAGTGCCAGCTGTGAACCCGAATGCAGACACTAAGATGATGCCTTGGAGATGGCACAGATATGGGTGTGGGATCGCTTATTCCAAAGGCATCAGCAGATCAGCTAAGGCCATGAGGACGAGAATACGCACTTAACCAGATGGAGAGTTTTTCATAAATCCCTATTAAAAGCACTGTTCCTTTGTTGAACTAGACTTCAAACAAGTGTAACCCGGGGTAACTCCATTAAAGTCAATGGACCTGTGTGACCCCATGAGTAAGGGATGCCTAAAAGCCTTGTCTGGGAAAAAAAGGTGTTTTTGCTGTGTTGGTTAACATGTGGTAAACGCCTAGTTTGGACAAGGCTCCCGTAGTTTTAACGTGTGTTAGCAGGTCAAAGTAAGCCTCTCCCTGACTTTGAAATAGATCACAAAGATCCTTCATGCATCCTCGGGCGTTCACAGTCAGATTATCAATGTTCTTCTAACGTCCATTAATAGGTAGCAGGTGTAAAACTAACATAAGGAAAAATTGCTTCTTACAACGCAGTCGACTTGTGGAATTCATTGCCAGGGGAGGCTGTGAAGGCCTAAAGTATAACTGGATTGAAAAAAGAACGAGAGAAGTTCATGGAGGACTGGTCCAACAATGGCTGTCCCTAACTTCCAAATGCCAGGAGCTAGGACTGCACAAGAGAGGATGGATCACTCAATAATTGCCCTGATCTGTTCATTCCCTCTGAGGAATTTGACACTGGCCATTGTTGGACGATACTGGACTAGATAGACCATTGGCCTGACCCAGAATGGCCATTCTTATGTCTCTTGGGTTTACTTATTAAAAAAATAAATACCCTGGTGGGAGAACACAGAGTTTAGTCCCACAAAGCAACTTCACCTCTGCTTTCAGCCACCCCAGGCTGCTGCTGGGGAAGTTGCCACAATGGCAGTGATTTACATTTGCCATTGTCCAGTTATTGTGACAGAACAGCCACTCTCAAACCTCACCCTCTCTGCAAAAAACTCAACTGCCTTTAAAGAGGAACAAATAAGCCCTTTATAAACACAATCCTAAAAGCAGCACTTCATAGTACGTTCCTTCTGTAGATCTCAAAACCATTAACCAGCCTTAATTCACAACGTCCCGAGTCTTAGCTAGATATCAATATGCCTGTCGTAACAGGGGAAACTGAGGTACAGAGAGGGGAAGTGACTTTTGGGCACACAGGGAGGGGCAAAAATCAGGAAGAGAACCCAAGTATCCTGAGACCAGAATTACTACTCTAACCACCAGACAACTCTTTCCTCCAATAAACAAGAAGGAGAAGCACTGTCAAGGCCCAGAAAAAAGACCCTGAAGCTGGTCAAAGAGGAGGAATGGGGGAGTTGGGAAGAAGGGGGGCAATCAAGACAAATATCCAAGCAGGTGCCTCCTGAGTGTTTTTAACATAAAGCCGCCAGCAGAGTGTGCCATAAGCCAGTTCGGTTCCTGCACCACTCCCCAGGCACCCCTTTCCAATCCCTGCTCCACATCTTGGGGTCCTGCCAGCCTTCTGAACTCAGAGCCCTGGGCCAGAGAGCGTAAGGGCTCGAATGAGCTAAATGCTTCTTCCTCCATGAGAAGTGCAATGCCTTGCGCCGAATGCGCTCCCTGCCAAGAGTCAGGCTCCATAAGCACTGAGGGCTCTGCAAAGCTGGATTTCCTGCCAGACATAACAAGAACCAGATGATGTGCTCTGAACAATGTCACTACGCCCATCCCCGAGAGAGAGAGCAAGGAGGAATGGGGAGGGAAGGAAAACAGACTCAATGGCACATCTGTGAACTTTCTACAAGGTCGATGAGGCTGATCCCTAGAAAACCTGCCACGGGGAGCGAGGCTCAGACAAGCGAGGAGTGAGGTGACACAGCCAACGCCTCAAGAAGCCTCTTTCCTGGCTGTGATCTTGAGAGATCAGGGCTGTGCGTGAGAGGAGAGGAGTTCAAGGAAGTCGTCTCTGCCAGGAACACTGGTTGTTAATCCCAGGGCTATCTACTCTGCTCTGTAAACTACTTCAATCTTGACTTCCCTCTCTCCCCAGCGATCCATGCAGTGGGGTGCACTGGAAATGGACCTTGCTGACCCGTTCTGGTATTAACCTCCTCATCACCAGTGGGCCGTAAGTGTACACTTTAACTTCCCTCACCCAGCAATGGAACGTGCTAGACAGAATGAATGAGCCAGCTGCAAAACACAGCATTAGTTATCCAGGGATGGATGGAAGGTCCCTGAACACTCACCCCCCGAGCCACAGTGAATGCAGGGCATTATTCTCTTTTTAACCCAGAGAACAGAGAGTGATTAGTGGGCACAGCTCTGGCTTGCACAGACATACCCAGCGATGCTTTGCAGGTCTCCCATGTTGACCTGAGAACCCGGCATTCCCATAGCATGGCTAACTCCTTTCCCCGAGCTGAACCTCTCATTTGATCAGAGTCCCCCATGTTTTCCTAGCACACCAAAGTTTCTAACCCATCTCCTTATTGACATAAAGCAGGCACCATTGTGCAGATGTTGTGTGTGTCTCACACAGCCCCCCCACAAAAACAACAGGCACAATTCCCACCAGCAAACCCTGGATCTGAAGCCACCAAAGGCTACAAGGGGAGGGGGGGGCAGTGCTAACATCCAGGGTCCTGTGCTAGAAGTATTGATGTTTTGCATCGTACCAGGACAATCCCCATGATCTTCCTCTCCATGCAGAGGATGCCTGGGGTCCCTTCTTTGCAACCTGGCCAGGCCCAAAGCCTTCGCAAGGCAGACAGTACCAGAAGCCTCCAGCAGGAAGCCAGACTCACAAATAAAATATTTAAAGGCCCGGTTCTGGCTCTCTGCTCCCTTACACTAGCTGCATCAGATGGCAGGCATCTCTCCGGTTTCCCCTCCAGATATTCCAGCTTGGCAGCACGCCTGCCAAGGAGATAATGGTGTAAGGAGAAGCAAAGAGATCACAGAGGGCAGCAATTTACTATTCCTAAAAGCCAAAAAGGCTGCCAAAATGCCTTCGTCTGTGCGCCTCTCCTTCCCAAACAGCCTGCACCATCTGCTCTGGCCTTCCTCCCCACGCCAGGGCTCAGCTGCTGAGCATCAGACACGCGGAGACCATGCAAATCAAGCCCCATCCTGAGAAAAGCCAGCCTGCTCACAGCCACACGTTACACCACACCTCCCCCCAGGCAAAGCAATAAGGACCCCCCCTCTAGCCTTGGGGGCAATAACCCAGAGCCCCAAATCCCAGGGGGATCTGACTCCGGTAAAGGGGGGAGAAAATCAGAGTTCACAGTGCCCAGGCGGAGCAATGCTGAGATGCACCAACTCATTGCACCAGTGGAGCCCCCGCACGCTCGCCCGGGCACCAGCCTCACCTCCAGCGGGGGCAGGTCGGGGTCCAGCTGGGTGAAGCTGTGCAGCACCACGGGGCTGCTGCCCTCGCCGGCCACCTCCAGCCTCACGCCGTCCAACAGGCTCCGCATCCTCCGCGAGCTCTCGAACATGTTCTCCAGGCCGGCATCGCGCCGCTCCGCCCGCGCCCGGTTCACCATGGGGGCCGTCGGCCGCTAGCCCCCCATCGGGACCGGCCGGGTTTTGTCTCCCCGCCCGCGTCTCGAACTCGGCGCCCCCCAGCCAGCGCGCTCCGCGTCTGGGCGCTCGACTGCTCCCGGGGGCAGCATCAGCTGGTCCCGCCCCCGCGCGGGAGAGCCCTGATGTCACCCGCCGCGGAGGGCGCCCGCAAAGCCAGGCACTGGAGTCCGCCCTGCCGGCTGGAAGGGGAAGGGCAGCCGAGCCCCAGCTCGCTGCTGGCGCTGGGGCCTGGAGAAGCCGCCCCTGCAGGGAGCTTTAAAACGCAGCACAATCAAGGCAGCCTGGGGCCCTTTGAAAGACTAACACATTTTATTGATGCATGAACTGTCTGGGGAAGTGGGAATTTCTCCCCCGAAAGCTCATGCGATAAATAAATTGGTTAATCTTTAAAAGTGCCACCGGGCTCCTTGTTTGTTCGGCTGAGCTAGTCTCACGGGGCTCCCCCTCTTGCATCTTAAATGGCAGAGACACAGGGCCAGAAAGCTGCACAGAGGAAGGGCTGGAGAAAAGTTGCAGCTGTGTAACTCCCTTTAAAACTGCTCTAAGTACAGCAGCACAAATGGCTGCTGGAAACCGATTTAACCCCCTGTAGCCTCATGCACATTGATTTAATTTAGGCTGGTAAATTATCAGGTTAAACTAAACCAAGTGAAGACTATAAACGAACAAACAAACAAACAAAGGCAGGCACTGTTTTTTTTCTGGCCCCCCATGACTAGCACAATGGGGTCCTGGTCTATGATTGAGGTCCCAGGTACACAGTAAAAACAATCATTCAGTTTAGGTGCATCTACATGAGGGGTTTGCTCAGCTGGGGTGTCTAGATAGACTGATTTGATTTAGTTACAGTGCAACCTTTATAATACAGACCAGGCCCAACCAGAGAGATTAGCCCTCAGATACCACCTTGCATGTTCAATGCACTGCTCACATACCTCCCAACTTGCCCAGCTTTCTCAGGGACGATTCCACTTTGAGGCCTGAAATCCCCTGTCCCACTTCTGTTCCAAAGGGCTGGTTAGGGTCAGCCCCTCACTCTGGTCCCTGGTACACACGGTTTCAGTGCAGCTCCGGCCCAAATCCCCTACTGCAGGGGGAGCTAACAAGTCACATTTGAATAGCGCCACTCCCTCAGATTTGGCTAGGCTGCCAAACCTGGCAATGCTGTGACTCTGTGGCACCAGAGCTGAGGCACAATGCCCGATAAGGGTGCTGAGCTCAGCCAGCCCTGCAGGACAGTAACTGCGCTGCCCATCAGCCCATGCATTCCACACACACATACACAGGCCTTCCTATGGGCAGGACCTGCCCTACTTTACCCACTGGAAATGTTAGGACTAGGAGGTTTGCAATCATTAATTACCCCCAAGTGCCCATTTAGGAAGCAGGTCAGAGGGTCATTGCTCCCATTGTTCAGAAGTGGAAGCTGAGATACAAGGAGCAGCAGTGACTCACTCAGCATGTCAGTAACAGGACTCTGCTCACTGGTCTGATCCAGCATGGCTATTCTTAGATGCCCATTGTGGGTGCAGAAGGCCTGAGAGGCAAATAGGACTAGCCCAGGCCTGCTGTACCAGAGATCAAGGGGCTGGGCTGAATAGAGCTGGGTTGAATTTGGCCCAGTACATGGTTCCTGGGGCCGGACTGAGGAGGAAGTTGTGGATCTTCACCAATGTGCTCTAAGCGCCCAGACAGATGCTGAACCCACATATTGCAGCTGTTATTAAGTACAAAGAGAACCAGGCAAAACTGACCAGGAACTCTTCGCTGCTGGTAAAAGGTGCAGTCTTGTAAACATGGAATCCCAATCCCTACCCCTGAATCTGGACTTTCACAGTTCAGCTCGCAGCTGAAATAATATCAGACTCTCTGTGTTCAAAATCCCCCAGCCATCCTGCCTACAACAGCATCAAGCTGAGAGAAGTACATCCAACTGTATTTTTAGATGCACACATCAGCTGTTGGAAGATTCTGGCAGGAAGATGGGTAAAGCAAGGGTTAACAAGGCCAACCCTAAAATGGTCATGATTGAGATGAATGAGAGTAATCCATGCTATTGTCCCAGTCTATCTGCAGACTCACAGAGGGACAATGGTGCGTTAGTTGACACACTGGAAGTTGATCAGCTCAGACACTAGAAAGTGAGAAATTTTTCCTTGTTTTCTTGATCCCCAATTTAGGGATTTTAACAAAGACCAAAATGAGCAGGAAACCAGCAGCGATCCTGAACCAACAATCAGTGGACTTTTTCTTCTTTCTGGATTTGAACCTACTCCTGCCAACATTGGGAATCTATACGCAGGGACACATGGGGAGATGAACAGGGGTGCACCTGTGAAATTGCCTGGATGGGTACTCATTGGAAAAAAGAGAGCTCTTTTGCTGAACACATAGAAAGTGTTCCTCCTAAACAGAGAGAATTGGCAATCCATGTGTGTGATTGCCAAAACTGTCTCGCCTAATTGGTACGTGTTGAAGACACAAGACTAGGAGCTAGGCTCTGGACCTCACGTCCTCTGCTCCTGTTCCTGGAGCAGGAATGGGTGTAGGGAGTGCATGGCAAAGGCTTTTTGCATTCCTTTTCTTGGCACTCCCCGCAGCAGCTTGGGGCCTAGCCCCAGCTGTAAGACCACTCAAGGCTGCTCTTATTTTATAACAGGGCTGCCCATAGCCCCCCACGGGCCATCTGTGTGCAGTATGCTTCAGTCATGCTTCCTTCATCCCTCTTCTGTGGCTCAGTTTCCCCATTTGTAAAACAGAGTTAACATGACTCGATCTCCTATACATTTCCACAATACATATTAATAATAATCAATCACTTTCTGTAGGCAGACCCCACCCTTAAGCACCAGTCTCTAGTCCAGCTTTGTTTACTAAAAGATGCAGCTCCATTAGAGGACTAATTTTTGCTGGTCCCAATTGCCCACTAAAGACAGTTTCCCTGGAATAATACTAAAGATAATGGATAATAAATAATACGTGACAGGAAGTAAAACTACAAGACTTTAAAAATAGCTAGGTGGTTTCCTCCTGGTTCTCCTGGGATCTTCCTGGGCCTAAAAAACAAACACTAAAACCACAGTCACTAGCCAGATGCAGAACAGCGTCTCCGTCCTGCCAATTCCACTTATTGAACAGTTATGAGCAAGAACTCCCAAAATCACAAGAATGGTTTAAAGTCATGAAACTTTTTAATAATTAGGGATTATTTACCTCTGAGTTTTGAGCGTGTGGGATGCATTCAGATCACATTTTTAAGCTTTCTCCATAATCATGCAGGCTAGAAACTTAGTATTTTTTAAATTAGGTTTTCACATGACCCCAGAAGATGGGGCTTTAAGAAAAACAGCAAATGTAACACTTAGGCCAATGAGTAGGAATTGAGCATGATTGAAAATCTTGTGCCGTCTCTAATCAGTGCTGGAGCTGGATAAATAAAAGGGCGGGTATGTTCTTCCACTTACTACCTTGGATAACAGCTTCAAAATCTTTCTCTCTCACACACACACCTCTCTCTCTCTCTACCACCCCACCCCACTAAGATCTCCAGTCAACAGGCTGTTTGAACTCCTCCCCTTGTCTGACTGGGACAATGAAATGTATTGTACATATACGCCATCCTCCTCGAGGCTGTGTCTGTGTATCCGTGCTCTCCTTCACTTCCCACAAGTTCCTCCTGTCATTTCCTTTCCTCCCTGTCTCTCTTCTTCATCCCTCCCTTCTTCTTCTGCCTCCTGCCTGTCTCTCTTCTTCATCCCTCCCTTCCTCCTCTGCTTCCTGCATGTCTCTCTTCTTCATCCTTCCCTTCTTCCTCTGCCTGCTGTAATCTCCCCAGTTCCCTGCCCATTTATCCCCCCAAATCTGTGCCCCATGATCACACCTTTCACTCACACACACCACTTCCCTGCACTCTCTTCCTACTTCCTCTACTCCACCCATTTCTTTCTCCTCTCACACATTCTCTCTTTAACCCCAGTCATCTTTATTTCCCTTCTCCTGTGGTATCTCTTCCCTTCATCCCTTTCCCTAGGACCACTTTCTCCATGTCCCCCTTACAGAGCACCCCACCCCGCCATGCTCCGAGACTTAGCCTATAGCCCAGGGTCTGCCGGGCTCTGTGCCATATGCTGATGGGCTCCTCCATCCTTTCTGCCAACCCCTAGGAAGCACACTTTCTCTAATGCTGGCATCAACCTCTAAAACATTCTGGGGTGAAGGAGAGAGGCACCGAAAGGGTTAAAGGGTTAGCAGGATGTGCCCACAAGACTGCCGCCTAGGCCAGCTCACTCAGCATTAGCACTGATTCGCATTACCAGCATTGCTTTGCAAACAATTGTTAATCCCCATGTGACCCCTGAGTAAGTATCATCAACTCCAGTTAACAGATGGGGAAACTGAGTCAGACCAGCACCCACCTTCCAAGCCAGGCCTCTGGATCACTCTGCGTCCATCCGCCTCATGACCCCTGCTTCTTTGAAGCACTAGATATTAATCTCACCCCTTGTACAGAACAATCAGCAAGAGCAGCTGCCTGGCATAGGGTGACCAGATGTCCTGATTTTATAGGAACAGTCCTGATATTCAAGGCTTTTTCTTACATGGAGGCCCTATTACCCTCCACCCCCTGTCCTGATTTTTCACACTTGCTAGCTGGTCACCCTAGCCTGGCGTGAGAGGTAATTTACATTAAACAATCCATGTGTTTATATCCAAACACTCAAAGAACAAAACCCATCCCAGAGAGGGAGTTCAAATCCCGCAGGGATCATTTTAATCACATTCAGCAGCTCTGTGGCCCTGGCTTTGCCCGCGCCTCTGTGATCTGTCCAACCGAACACTTTCTAGTGGCCCATCAACCCCACACACCTTCAGGGCTCTGTCCGTAATTCTGTTCTAATCCCCAGGGAGCCAAGCCTCCTGCTGGCTGGAATGACAGGATTTTGGGAGTTTATTGTAAGACGATGTTATATTTATAAACAAGGATTCAACGTCCCCTCTCCCCAAACTGTACTTGCCCATTTAGCAAATTACTTTGGAAAGGTTAGGAAACCAGATCACAGCCAATCCTCTGAAATGACTCCTTGAAATGACTCATTCCAGTCCCCATAGTCATAGATTTAAGAACCTCTTCTTTCCTGTGGTTTGCATTCCCCTTTCCCGACTGCATTGCAAGGTGTCACAGTGGGGGAAGAACGTCCAGTGGTTAAAGCACAGGAGAGGGTATCAATAGAGCAGCCATTTATTCCCTGCAGCGCCACTGACTCACTGTGTGATCTTGGGCAATTTTCTCAAACCGTCTGTGCCTCCGTAGCCTCGTAAACTGGGGCGGTAACACTTGCCTCCCTCATAGGGGGCAGTGTGTGCATTGTGGAACTGCTGAGGCACGAAGCATTAATGGCTTGAAGATCCTTTGCGATGGAAGGTGCCAAACCCACACAAATAATGATCGCAGAACGAGTTTGTTGCTTTGAAAGTTTTATGTGGCCTCCTCCCCTCCCCACCCTGGGAGTTGCACAAAGATTACTTCCCTGGCCCCAAGATCCTGCAACAGGGGCTGGCGGGGACCCCACTGCAGCAGCGTACGGTGGGATGAGTTAAGGATAGGACCACAAAGCTTCACTTCGTATGGTTTGGCCTTTCTTAGTTCACATCACAGCCTGATTGAGTCTCAAACTGTCCTTGTCTGCGTGGTCTCCTCAAACCTAGTATAAATCTATTGGTGGCTCTTTGCCATCTCCTTCTGCTCGCTCATCCACTTTGTCGCTGCAGAGGGGAAGGAATGGGGGATAGAGTGTCACCACAGAAACATCCCTGCTGTGCCCCATTCCCCAGGATAGCAGGGCCCCCTTTCACAATCCGGTTTAAAGATTCCAGAGGCCAAGCATTTCTGCATTTGAACTGCAGGAAGAAAGCATTCCAGCTGGGACAAGGCAGCAGTCTACCAATGCAGGAGCTGGGCGTGGAGCTACAAAATATGGAGGGGATCCAGAGGGCTCGGTCTTGCTTCCCAGAAGTAAGGGGAAAAGGGGGAATGGAATAAGTCAGTGGAAAGAGACACACCTACTCAAGGGGCAAGAGGGTGCAGATAAATGACATATATAAAGCTCTGCTCAGATTGGTTCCCCAGGCCTCACCCTGACTTCCCTGCACAGCTTTAACCTCCTGAGCCCCTGCTAAGAGCTTTCCAGCTATTTGTATTTCTTACAGAACAAAATGATCCCACGCCCCCCACTGCACAATTCTTGCTTTCCCATCTCAACAGTGGTTCAGCGAGTGATGGAGCCACCTACAAAACTGATGTGTCATCACGTGCCAACATCATTTCGACAAACCTCCCACTGTCCCGTTGCCATCCTCTGATCCTTCGCTCCTTATCCACATGCCCGAGTCTCTGCACGCAGGCAACGCACAACTCCAAAACGGCTCTTCACAGGGAACACTGGCTTTGACAAGTCCTGACTCATAAGCTCATGTAACTGTACGAATACCTCAAGCCGCTGCCCTGGGATTGTACACCAGTCTCTGAGTTATAAAATGCGCATCTCGCTCCGGCCTTTGGAAACAAAAGCGCTCACACAGGGAGGCAGACATCAGGGCAGAGAATTCGGAACTTCTTTTTTCAGCTCTACATGGGGGGCATGAACCATCTAACGCTAGGAGAGCTTCCCCAGAATATTATCAGCTAATGACTTCCACTGCTGCAGAGAATGTGGTATATTCTTGGGCTGAAAGGCAGCGGGGTCTTGGTGGTTTGTGGGGACTGCGGTAGGAATGGGAGTCAGGCCGTCTGGCACTGAGGTTGGATAAATTACTTCAGTGCTCTGTGTCTGAGGGAAAGCTTATGCACAAATAATTTGTTAATCTTTCAGGTGCCACGGGACTCCTCGTTTATGATGTCCCCCATTTCACGTAGGTTGCAGGAGGCTAAATTCATTGCTGCTTTTGAGGCACTCTGGGTGCAACGGAGTATGGTGTATAAAGAGTTATAAATTACGGGTCTGGTTGTTCGGTACATCTTGACTTGAACTGAATCCTGAATCAATTTTTTTTCCGATGTTCCATTTTATTTTAAAATACTTTCATTTCTGCTCCGTCCTGCATTTCCTGGTCCTAGCCAGGGCTGAAAGATGTGTGTGAGTGTACAGCAAGCAAGATTAACCATCATGCTCCCATCCCAACCAGGAACCCTGAAGAACAGTTTAGGACTTGTTTATACAGGAATAGGAATTCTGAAATAGCTACTCTGGAATAGAGTGTCCACATGGGTGTGACTGCAGGATGGCCACTGCGTTTTACATTCACACACTGCTCTATTCTGAAAAGACTGTCCCATGCAGACAACTCCTAATTCTGTGAGTTGCTCAGCCTAGTGTTTCAGATCGGAAAGGTCCGCACCCTTTGATTCAGCTCTCAGCTTCCCAGGAGTGAATCTTTGAATTTTCTGAACTGATAGGAGGATCCTCTGTTTGGCTGATTAAAAAAATCTGACTCGGCTTTGTTGTACTTGGTGGCCTGTCTACCCTAGTGACATCTGTTTTCCAACTGTGATATTCCTCTTCCTAAGCAAAGCCTCCTTCCCATGGGCAGCCATGGACGGTGCTGGTGCTCACACAGCAGGGCCCTGTGCAGTAATGTACTAATAATTAATAGGAGGGCCCTTGAGCTTCTTGGATCCCTTAGTTTGCTTATGCCTAGTGCTGGCTTGGGCCATGGATTAACCACTGAATGCTAGCTCAGGAACTCAGTTCTCCATCCACGTCTCCTTTCAGCATCATAACATCTCATGAAGCCAGACTGGCTTCAGAGCCAGGGCCCAGAACCGGCACAAGGAAGCACACAGTGCTTAATTGGTAATGAAAGACACGCTGAGGCTCAAGCAAGGTTTCTCCATTCATAACTGGTGCAGCCAGCCCGAAGGTGCTGGGGCTCAGCCCTGGCACAAATCAAGCACTGGAAGCACGCACCACCCCAGGCAATTAGAATTGAAAAGCTCCTGTCTAACAGCTGTATGTGTTGAATTTCCTTGGGCCCTGCGCATACAGCTGGACTCCAACACCGCATGCAGAGGTTTCAGACCTCTGCAGTTGAGCCATAGGGGCATGATTATGCCCTGGCTGTAGTTTTGCCTCCAGATCTAAAGAGCCCCGAGCATTTTTTTCCCTGAACTTCTGTTCTATTCGGGTTCTTATACCACCCTCATCACTGAACACCTTCCAGTGCATTAAGTGACCATTCAAGCCATTCTGTCCCAGACTCATGCCCCCCACAATAACCGAACATGCCAATACCACCATCAAAAGCCGAAACAGTTCAAAAGAAGCAAGCACTCAGGTTTGCGTAACACGCAGGTGCCACTCTGGGGAGGTGCTCTGGCTATCTAACAGCACATGGCTGGAGAGGAAGGTCAGATAACTTTAGCCAATGGAAAGTCCATACAGAATTTAGAGAGCACAATGTAGCTATTGACATTTTTGTCCAGAAAACCAGAGATAACGGCCCTACTTCTGTGAAAAGTGTCATGGGATATTTTAACGGCCTCAAAAGGCCAGTGTGGAGCACGTTGCTGTGAATTTGTGATGCCTTTGTTCCTCATGGGCCACGCCATGTACGGGAACTTTACATGCCCTGTAACTTCATATATCTAAGCACTTGCTCTGTGAGCACCGTTCAGCTACCATTTTGATTTCTGGGCCTCAGCCTGTTACACAGGGGAGATATCCTGCGCTCTCCAAGGGAGACTTGACTTTTGTTCTTTCTTGTGCTGCTTTGCGTTCAAGGACGCTACTTAACATCACCCTTCTCTCTGGTCATTTTTGTTTGTGCTTGTTACAAGTACCAGCCAAGGCAATTACAATGGAAAGAAAACAATGGGGAAATATTTTCCTCTATTGCTTGACAGTGATTTGTATATAGAGCCGGTTTCACTGTTCTCCCAGCACAGTCACTAGTCGGTTTCCCCTGTTGCTAGTCTGGGCCTTTCATACAGTAGCAAGAAAGAGAGAAATAGTTTTTAATAGGAAACGGTGGTTGTGAAGACACTGAACCTGGCAGGAAGACAGGGGCAAGCGCACTGCCTAAAAACTTTAAATTCTGTTTCCAATTTGAGACTGTCCCTTTATCCTAAACGGAAAGTAATTTCACACCCCAAGCAGGCAGGATTTGCTCTTATGTACAATGAAACCCAAGTCAGGTGAATTTCAGTGTTGCACTGGATCCAAGTGGTGACATCTCCATCTAACACCAGGCTGGGAGATCCCAGCCCTGACTCAGAAGGAATAATGCCACCTTCTCTCCACCACCACCGTTTCCTGAAACTCCTACGTGTTCCGTACAGGGAATGACGGCACCCAAACCTGCTTAGCTGAGCAGACCAGATAACAGCTCAAGGCGTAGATTCATTGCATAAAGCTGAGCTAATTCCTGAGTCCCAGCTGCTTCATTTCTCAAAAGAAAGCTCAGCTATAAAGGCACTTACTGGCATAGCTTATTTCTCCCTCTCCACCCGCTAGGGACTGGAATCTAGGCTGGATTTTCTGTGTGTATCACTATTTCTTTCCCTTATGTTGAGTTACTGGGGTGAGGGGAAGTGTACATGAGCAATATCTCCAAGCTATATACAGTGATATTAATTATGCAAAAAGTACGCAGAGCAATGACAGTAACCATCAATTGCCTGTGAAATATTGATCACAGCAGGAGATGCCATGTCCTGGGTGAGTCTAATGGTCACAGCGACTAAAGCAAGAGATATTCTGGGTGACACAGGAAGCCGTTAGGCCCAACTGATCCAACAGGCTGCAAGCGTTTTTTGGGGGGAGGAGGACAGGGAGGTGGGGAAACAGATTTGAATTGGGACCAATTGATTCTACACGGTTTGTTCACAGTTTTCTCCTTCACCGTCTGAGAGAACAAATGGAGGGAGGGGACTAAGGCTAATCAGGGCATTCCTGGTGCTGGGACATTGTGGTTGAAATCAAAGTGGAAGATCTGTGAAGTCCAAGAAGCGTTTTTGCCCACAGCTGTCCTAGACGGACCTTCCAGGGACTGTGTCTGCACAGCTCACAGTGGAAACGGCCCTGCACAAAGCCCATGTATATTATGGGTCATGCATTCCTGGATCACAGTTCCAGTGAGCCTCTGAGCCTCTTCACTCTCCCCCATGCTGCATCCAGAGGGATTAACTTTAGCTAAGTGAAAAGCTAATGGCTGTTACAACTCCAGCTCAGTCAGTAAATCTAGCGTTTGGTTCCCAAGCCCCAGTCAAGCCAGAAAAGACACATCCAAACGGCCTAAGAAGTCATGCAGGCATCCTTCCCTCCATCTGAGCTTTTAGTACCGGTTGTGCAGTTGCTGAAAGAGCTGGTGCTCTGGGTGATGGACTATTTCTTGGCTGATCAGGGAAAACTGCCAACCTGACATAAGCCCCCTGCTCGTAAAGGTAGCACTGTGACCCCAATGACATTATCTTGGGAGGGGTCCACCCGATCACTTCCACACTATCATCTTTAGCCTCCGTCTGCCATCCTACCCCAGCCCTGCTCAAAGCACGCAGACCACAGCACCCCCGTGGAGAATTTGGGAACCAGTTCGCAAACTTGGGGGGCTCTAGTGAGACATGGACTGTGGGCAGCAGAGTTTGTGGATCTGAGAAATCAGGCTCTGGTTCCACTCTCCTCTCAGGAATATATTCAAGGGCAGTGAGTACATTTTTCCAGCAACCATACACAGCCAAAATGACACATTTAGCTGAATGGAGTAAAAGGAGAATCTCAGAAAGAAGAGCCGTTGGGACCCAATCAACAGAGAAACGCCACAGGGCAAAGAAGAAACTTTGCTAAGCAGGGCACGTGCCTGCCAGCTCTAACGTCAGGCATTTTCTATCCCAGTTCAATTCCGGCTGGGATGTGCAGGATGGAACCACTGGGGGACGGACACACATGGAGCAGCCGGACAGAAAGGAGAGATGGTTCAGAACGGCCTTCATACATGGCATGTTCTGGGCCCAGCTCTCCCGTTGTGGAACAGTGTCCGTGGGTCTAGTCTAGGTGACGGATGTAGCAGCCTCCTAGCTCTCCACCTGTCTCCCCGAATCTGCCCAGCCTATGCATGTCACACTGGCTCTCACTTACAAGCCCCCAGGGAAGGCCTGGCTCACCCTCTGAGCTCCTTGGTGTGGTAATCAATCGGGCTGTATAATGTTTCAGGAAGCTAAGGAGAGCTCCTGCCACCACATCTCCCCCAGTGGGTGCTGTTGTAGTCAATATCCGCACAGTGCCTGGACCGTGACTCTGAAAGCATTAGCAGAAGAGTTATCTGTTCTCATAGGGCAGGGGGATGCAGCTTCACGTGTGAGCTCCCAATAACTGTTATCTGGGGCCAATGAGAATGGCACCCTGGCAAACCCAGGACACAAATCACTGAGAACGATGAACACCTTCTCTAACACTCCTGCAGCAGTTCCGTGTCTGACCCCCATCTGCAGGAGGGACTGGAGGATCCTTTGGAAGACGCCGGTAACCCCCGACACAGACACCCAGAGCACATCGGACATGACGTGGTGGACTGCCGTACCTCTCAAATGCATTCCTGGGCTCCCCTGCACCGCACGGCCAAGGCACCATCAATTCTGCTCTGCACTCCTGGCCTTCACACAGCTCTCTACTCCAGCCTGCAATGCACAGGCCCTTCTGCAAAGCAAAGACCACCCATTGTGGACAAAAACCCACCAGGGGCTAGACCGAGACCCATCACGTTTACTAGTATTTCAGACACTCTAGCTCAGCGGTTGTCAAACTGAGGGTTGCGGCCCCTTAGGACAGGGCTCGACAAATGTGTTGCCCAGCTAGGAGCCAGCCCAAAAGCTAAGACACCTCGCTGTGCCACGGCACTTCAAAACGCACCCCACCAAAAAGCTGCCACCACCAAGCAGCAGTGCAGAATGAAGGGTGACCTGGCATGGGGGCATTTCTACCTTTTGGGGGGGGGTCACACATCACAGCTTGAAATGTTATCAAAGGGGTCCCATCAAAGAAAGTCTGAGAACTCTGCGTCTAGCTCCTCCCTGTCTATCACCCAGCTTTAACCCCAGTGCTGTGGAGAAAGCTCTCATGATCACTTGACCAGGGCGTGGAGCGATCCAGGGTGCACTGGAGGCTGAGCACACATGGTTGAATGAGAGTCAGAAGGCACTGGCCAGACCAGCTGGAAATTTAGTCTGCAAAGCTAGTGCAATTGCCCAGAAGTGCTGGAAACAACTGATCTGAACCCCATAAGTGATCATGTCTCCGTGGAAGAGACAGGCTAGAGCCCCCAGGGATTTCCCTAACACCACCCCTACGCCTCCCCTACACCCCCCCTGAATTTCCCAACATCCCCCCCCAGTTGTCAGCTAGTAACAGTGTTATACCAATTGGAAATTGGCCCTCACACCCCCCTTGCAACACCCCCCCAATTTCAGTTCCTGGGGAAAGTGACCTACTGAGGCCCTGGAGCCTAAAGTTTTCTGGGGCAGTGGCTGCAGCTGGGTATGAGATTAAGCTATATTTAAAAAGCCAGTTCAAGTGGGGAAGTCAACGTGGATCATAATAAACTCAACTGCCATGCTGGTGTGATTTGGAGTGAGGCGCGACATCCCGCTAGTAGCAAGATAAAATAGATTTACATGGGGGCTCAATTTAGAATGAGGAGTTAGGCTCTGCCTGGGAACGAGACGGGATAAATTTAAACATTGACGAGATTCTAAACCAGCCTCTGGAAAGAGGTGAAGCAGGAGATAGGTATAAATTAATGCGTGATTTTAAGGAGCAGATCTTATGTTTACAGTGACATTTAACCCAAACGGCTTTGAAACCGAGGTCTTTCAAAATAAGGAGTCAAATTAAAGAACGGGATCAAAGCGATTTAAGGGATGAAAGATGAGATTCCGGCAGCAGCCCTGTAACCTTTTGGTGTTGAAGGAAACTCATTGAAAATGTAAAGCAATCCCAGAGCATTGTTGAAGGCAGGGCTCCCTATGAGAGCAGACATGATTTAAAGTGAAGAATAAAACCTTGCTGTCAAGCTTAAATGGACTGTAACGTGAAAACCTGACGTGATTTAAAACAAGCAGCTGACAAAGGAGAACGCTCAGGGTGTGCACATCCAAGGCCTGGCGAGAGTCAACAGGAGAAGCCAGAGGAGGCGCTTTGCAGCAGAGAGGAGACTGGTACACTGTTTAGTGACTGAAGCAAAGGATGGGAAATTCGGAGCCCTGGGTTTTATCTTAATTCTGACACTGATTCGGAGTGCGACTTTGGGCAAATGACTTTGACCCCAATTCATCCACATGCCAGTGCAGGGAACAAGGTTGGAAGTGACATGGAAATGTGAACACTCCTCTGCAGGAGTATCAATCCACACAGAATATCATCATCTCTCACAGGAAAATCGGAACTGAAAACTAGTGTGAGAAGCAGAAAGAGAAAGTTCCATTGTTCAGGCCTCAAACTGAGTAAGAGGCAACTTAAACTGCAGCGGTGATGGAAAGGAATTAAGAGATTTAAAGTCATTTGAATATTCCCTGATATTGTTCACAACACAGACAAAGGAAGAAAGCCACCAGCAGCCACGTTCACACAGGACAATCACTCATTGCTGCCACTGGAGATCGGGGAAAACTGCTTCAGTGGCCGTGGCCGTGGCTAAGGCTTGGATCCAGCCACTGGGGACTGGTCCTCCACTGACGTCTATGGGCCCCTTCCCATTCAGCATGGTGGCATGCCTGTCGAGATCCCCTCACGGCCTGGGGCCCATCCTGCCTGTGGGTCGCCCAGTGAGCAGCGTGGGACTGTTTGACTCTTCCACCAGCGGAGGGATGACTTGTTTGACTTCCTTCTGAGCCGCCTCCATCGATGCAGCTTCAGTGTTCAAATCAGTCTGGTAACACTATCTCCTTATCAACCGTTAATGACCACATTGGTATGTGGGAGGCTCTCGTCAGGAGTCGGCTCAGCGTTTCCATTACACACACACAGCTCTGTATCTCTGCAGCAAGCGTTCACTCAGGGCTGACAGGCACCAGCTTGGAAGTCTATAACAAATACATTTTTCTAAGTTCGGGCGCCAGCGAGGTGCCTGGCTTTGTGACTGGTTCTGTCCATGAATCTGTAGTCTGTGGCTGAGCCTCTGGTTTGGAAGAGGAGTTTGGGAGTCTGTAGTGGAGCAAGGGAGCGACTCTTCTGGGAATCGGATGGGCAGAGGGACTCGGGTTTATTATGTTTGCCACTGGCTTGGGCGGGGTTTGGTGCTGAGCTGTTCTGACCTGGATTGTTAACAGCTGTTGGGGCCCCTGGGACTGGGGACAAGAATCTTTTCTGAGGGGTACAGCAAAAACAAGCCAATAAGTAAGGGGCTGGACTGGCAAATCCAGCCACTGGAGTCTTCTCCCTGCAGGAAACGCCTCCCTTGTCTTGGTGGGATCACCTCTGTGGAGCGCAAGGGGAGGAGGGAGTTTGGGCCCCTGGCCCTCCCATCCCTTTCTCTTTCTCAGCTGAAACTCACCAGAGCCATCTAGGTACCAAGAGGAAAGGGAGGCCCTTGATTTTCAGCTGCTCTGAGCTGGCTTTTTGGGCCCCCACGCTGATGCAACAAGACAAGAGACTGCTCTTCCATTCCTAGCCCCAGCATGGCTCTGGAGCAGTCCAGGGGCTGCCATTACAAGGGGCGTGGCGGTGAATGGTCAGCGGATCTATAGCCAACTGCCAAATGACACCATGGAGGCGTGCAGGGTTTATGAATGTTTTTGCCCCAGCAGCTGCAGTGGCTCAGCAAACTCAGAACAATAACAAAAGCCGTTGCCATCTCATTTGCCTCTTTCTTTCCACTCCTGTCAGCTCCCACTAGTGTCCTCAAGTGTGTCCTGCAGCTGCTCGTGGCTGCTCTATTCAACCAGCCATAAATAACACTAATCACACTTCTTTGTTTATTGACGGCAGTCTCTCACGTCACTTTCCATTCTGGAAAAAGCATTTCATAGAGCGAATCTCAGATGAAAAGAGAAAAACAAGCCAGCGCGGTGCAGATAAAAACTGAGAGGTGGGAGGGAGGACAGATGAGCAGAGGGAGGTTACTTTGAGTTATCTAGAACTCAAATCCTATATCCTGACAGGCATGAGACTGCGCGATCCCTCTCCATTCAGTCTGCCAGCAGGAAAGAGGATCTTGCTATGCTCATTTCCCGGTTGCTATGATCACAGCCAGATGTTTCTGAGAGTGTCACGCTGCTCAGTTCCAGGCATTTTCCAAACAGCTTCTACACATCTCCAAATCAAGGGCCCCTTCCTGCAACCTGTCAAAGGGCGCTCGGCTTGAGGAGAGTTGAGAGGATCTGGCGCCAAAATAAAAAATAGTTCGGTGGCCCTATGGTAGCTATTTCCAAAGAGGATCAGGGATTCCCTACTACCATTGTGCAAGAGAGAGCAGAAGAAACAGAGGGGGAGATTTGATACTCAGTCCAGTGAACAAACATTTCAGCTTCCAGTGTACAAGTCAACGGCAGCTGGGATGCCATAGGAGTCCGCCCTGTAGTACACAGACCACCCTGAGTCTTTGTTGCGCATCACAGGACGTGGAGAAATGAAAAGGCAGAAAGTCCCACTTGCTCCTGTGTTTTGTGGTACGGCATCATGGCACGACAGAGTATGCGAAAGGGCCCGTGAATAGCCCCACACTGGATGGAAGCTGAAATTCTAGGCACTGCATTTCTTAGGCATGGGGTGAGACCACGATTTTCAGCAGAGGCACAATATGAAAATGCTTGAGAGTGAAATACAACAGGTTATAATATTAGATAATGGTAAAGGACTTTATTATGCTGTCCTCTACACCTGGAGAGCAACGTTTCGTTACGTAAGCAGTCGTGCTGAAATCAAGATGCAAGCTGAGTCATGAGGAACTGCTCAATGTGAGTAAGGCTGGTGGAAGCAGGGCCTAGGGGCCCCAGTTCAGGAAAGCATTCCTTTTCAGGTCAGCACCCAAGTATGTGAAAAAAGTTAAGCACGTGCTTAAATGCTGCCCTGAGTCATGGCCATGATGTGCAGCACTCATCTGGATCTCAGAGCCCTCTGCAAAGGGAATGTATCTGTTTTATAGGAGGGGAAACTGAGGCACATAAAGGTTTGGTAGGATGACTAAGGCCATACGGAGAATCAGTAGCAGAGCTTTTAACAGAACACAGGTGTTTGTTTTTTAGTCCACGGCCCTATGGATTATGGGAGATGGATTCCATGCAACTCAAGGCTATATTATATAAGGTTGGAAACACCTTAAACCACAAAAGCAGAGCCTGAGCCTTCAAGATGAGCTGCAAACACAACACAAGTCTCTTTGTAAGGCTGCATTTAAGTACCTTGGGATCTGATTAGTGGCAAATTGAGAAATCAACAGAGAACATGGAGCAAAGCTGTGAAGCACAGGGGAAATCTAGTGCAAGATGAATGGAGTGATTTATGTTAAATGGATGCCTAGAGTCTGGAAGGGACACCTCTAGGAAACCAAGGTGAGACACTTTCAAGTTAGGTCGACTTAAGGAGGCTTAAGTCAACCTAACTTCGTCCCTGTCCACGCCAGGCTTTCATTAACTCAACTTAAGAAATTCCTTAATGAAAGGTTAGGTCGACTTAATAATAAGGTCGACTTAACAAAGTCGACCTAGCTTTTTGTAGTGTAGACATAGCCCTTCTGTGCAGATCAGAGCCAAGGATGACCAAAAAGCAGCACTTAAGAAGACCTGAAGCCAGTGAAATGAGACGTTTGAGGACAATGAGGGGGTGACACTGTTGGACTGCATGTTGAACAATGTCATCAGGAGTGAGACGAAGGTCGGGAACCAGAAAGAAGCTGCAAGGGAGGAGGCTGAGGTGGTATGGGCAGGCACAAAGCCCACAAAGCATGGATGAAGAGAATCCTACAAGGGTGGCATTTGAGACTAGCATTCAGACCCGGTGACCTGATGCCACCGAGCCGGGGAAAGGAGGAGAAGAGAGCTCAGAAGAGACCAGTTATCACCGCTTGCAGGCCCCATCCAACTCCCTGTGGAATTGATTCAAAGACTCCCAATCACTTCAAGAACAGCTGGATTGAAGTGCTGGGGGGACACCCCTTGTCACATGCCCCACGTATGGGGTGAAGCATGGCTGTGTCACTTGTGGAGCAGCAAAGGGAAGGCAGCAGACCCCAGGGGAGCACAACTCCTTCCAGTGCTTAATTTGTAATGAAAGAGGTGCCGGGCGCAGCCTGGATTCCTTCCCTGCACGCCCATTGCTCTAGCACGGTAGTAACTTGCTCCTGATCTATCCCCTTGCCAGCTCCCCACGATGGCTGGTGTGCAAGGGGAGGGAGAGTGCAGCGTTGGCTACTCCCCTTCTCACCAGAGGATAGATGGGGGAAGAGAAAAGCAAGTCCACAGCAGCTGCTGCCTGTGCCCCTGTATCCGAGCCCAGTCCAGGGATAATCTCGCCCCACAGGACTGATTTGAATGACAGCTCTTGTCTGAATTGCTACAACAAACCACACCGGTCAAAACACTGACTTGACTTCTTTTTTTTAAAATGCACCCACCCACCTTCCTGTCCACATGCGCACAGAGCCTTCCTAGTGCTCCCCGTGACAGCCAGTTTTCTAAGGGCTGCGACTTAAACCCACCCGCTATGATGCAGTCTGACAGCTGACAGCAAATTGTATTGACAGATCCTTATTGAATGAAACTGCTCAGCAGCACCCAATTGGGCCCCACGGCCAGATTGTTAAATCATTCTGGGCGGCTGCAGCACTGGAAAGGCAGAGGCAGATGACCCCAGGCCAAGGAGAGCAGAGAAGGAGAGAAATGCAGAGGCAGAAGTAAAGGAGATGAGATCCTGGCTCAGATGTAATGGGGAGAAGGCAGAGAGAGGGAGAAAACAGACACCAGGAGCTGCAGAGGACAATGCTCTTGCGGCACCAGCGGTAATGGAATAGAGGGGAAAGGCTGGTGCTAGGGGAACAGAACGAGCGGAGAGGGGAATGGAGTGACACCGACAAGCTTTAGGACAGAGCCATTCACATCAAGCCATGTCCTCAGCTAGTGTAAACTGGGGTAGTTCCACTAGAATTACCCCAATTTACATTGGTTGAGGATCTGGCACATGGTATTTTACCCACCTTGGATTACATTTTTTCCCTGCAGCAATGACTGCCAGAAATGGATCAACTAGAGTAATTTATCCTCGTACACTGAAAGCAGGAAATGGCTCCTCTTCCCAGTGCGTGGTACGCTAACTGCAGTGGCTTGAACTGCCCCAGTCGCACAGATTGCACAATGGCACCCAGCCAGCGCTGTTCATTCAAATGCAATCCTGCTACATTGCCCCCGCCACAAGGGGAAGCTGTTTCTGGGTGCACAGTGGTGTATGAATGTCTCTTCGCAGAAGCCCAGCAGGAGCGTCCAATACCGTCCCTCCCGACTTCCTGCAGCCGGAAGACATGGTCTGAGCAATGGACTGATGGATCATGGAAAGCACATGTTACGTGGTTGGTGCTGGCCTGTGAGCACACAGATGCAGCCGGGAATGCAGCAGACACACAGCCTGTCGGAAAGAAAACTGGCCCTCCAATGCCCCCACCAGAGGGTCTGCAGCCTCTCAGCCTACCCCACACAAACCCGCTAGTGGACTGTCATTTTAGTGGCAATGAAAGGCGACGACCTGACAGCCCCAACGTCTGATGTTCTTTATAACCACACGTGAGCAGTTTCACTGCCCTGCCCACATCCCACTGGGACCCAAGTTAGAGAGAGGTGGCTGACCCGTGGCAGATCAGTCTCCCCCCATGAAGCAGCTCTGCCTTTGACAAACCTCTCCAGGGTCTCTAAGCCTGCTCTGAGTAGATGGACTGGTCTACAGCTGAGGGCAAAGACCACCTCCCTGTAATACCCCATTTCTAGGGAGATCAGCTGTTACCTAGCGTGTGTATATGATGTAGAGGAAACCAGTGTGAGTGGATCTGCTATGGAAGTGAGGAGTCCTGCAGTGCTTTGAATAGCGGGTGTGTGAATGAGGTTCCCTGGCCAAGCATCAATGGACAAGTGAGCCCAGGAGATGAACCTGCGTGGTTCCTGACTGCCGGCCCCGGGAGGGGCAATACTCAGCCAGCTCGTTATGCCAATGAAGTCTCACCCAATTCACTGATGCTCACACTGCCTTACTTATTTCTAATGTACAAAAAGAGGCTCCTTCTGAATGCTCTCACCGCGTCCGCTATCCACAGACGGGATTCCATCATGCAAGCCATGAGAATAGCCCCAAACCGGGTGCCTCCATCCTCCGAAGCTTCAGCAAAACGATCCTCGCAGGCAGCCAGCAAACCTGAGCTGTCTCAGACCCAAAGCAGAGGGCCTCTCGCAGGGAACTCTCTGCCTTCCTTCTGAGCAAACAAAGGGTTTGGCTGGGATTATTAATTACATTCCCATTTAATGCGACCGGCTAATGTCTGCAGAGTGCTTTGAAGATGAAAAGCACTAAGAGCGTGTGGGGTTATTCTTGGCATTTGCTGCTGTCGGTTTTTGCTGAGTCTTGAAACCAATGTTAAAGAAAACGTGAGGCCCATGAAATGAAACACACCACCAGCTGGTTTATTCTCAGTGAATAAGGCCCAGGCAAGCAGGGGAATCTACGATAGGCCTTGTCGGCAATGACAATTGTAGGGCAGTCGCCCACTGTTTCTCTGGCGCTCGTGCAGCCCACACCAGCGCTAGCGACGGTGGTGGCCATAATGCGGCCATCCCCATCATCCAGTCCTGCTCGGAAAAGGGTGAATCACCATTCACTCACGGTCAGTCTACACCAGCTGCCAGGGCCCTGCAGGGCCAGAGCAACAGACCACGGGTGGCCTAACATTGTCGGGGGACGCGGCCCTCGTGTCTCAGCAAGGCGAAGTGGTCAGAAGAGACACCAGCCCAACCCTCGTAGTGGAGAAGAACTCGGTGCCTCTGTGCTGAGAGCGAGAGGCATTTGTGGGTTTGAACGCCAACTTTCGTCAGGAAACAGTCCCACTTTTAGCTTGCCGCTCCGCCCTCCCGATAACATCTACAGTGCCGTGGCGGTGGGGAAGACACAGCGTGTTAGATAAACATGATGATGTCTTTGATTCATTACCGGGCCGTTAGTTACTGTCAGTCCATCCGAACAGTCTGAGTGCTAATCTAAACACAGGCTGAGCAACCGCGCCAGACAGGTCAACCAAACGTGTCCTTGCCTTCCCGCATGCAGAACAAAATCAGGTTTGCACAGCCCCAGACAGGGAGGCAATTCATTCTGCTGAGGAGGCGTGTGAGAGGGACGCAGGCTGTGTGACAGCTTGGGATGTGCCAATCCTAGCCTGCAGAGTACTCGAGAAGGCTCTCAGCATCGCAGGGCTATTACGTTTGGGCAGTTGTTAGAGGTGTGTGCTGGGAGAAGGTGCTGCTGGGAGCCCTGGAAAATGAGGTTTCTGATCCAAAAGGACCATCTGGACAATGGGTGAGAGGATACAGCAGTGCACCCTCCATGCTCATTCCCTAAATGAGAAAGCCTGTACATTTCACTCCGGGAAAATCAATCCGGTTTTGTATATGGGGAAACTGAGGCAGCAGGGAAGAAACTTCCCCAGGGCCATGCAGTAGGCCAGCAGCAGGAAAGAGACAGCAATCTTTTGCTAACTCCCAATCCAATGCTCCATCCTTTAGGCCACTCTGCCCACCAGACCTCCCTTAGGTGACAGCTTTCATTTGGGGAATAGGATTAAACCCCAGTAGCTGGTGTGCGGAGACAGCCTGCACATGGACCAGGGAGTTCTGCACTCCTGAGTTCTAACCCTGGCTCGGCCTCTGCCTCGCTGTGGGGACCTGAGTGCGTCCCTTCGGAGCACTTGTAGCCACTGAAGAGTTGTCTTTGCACAGTATTTTGAAGCTGTGACATCTACAGATTCTGCCCACGGAAGCTCATGCGATAAATACATTTTGTTAGTTTTAAAAGTGCCCCAGGACTCCTTGTTTGTTGTCTCCATAGACAGCAAGTCACTAGCTCATTACAGCTGAGCGACGAGTTCTTTTTGTATGTGCCACGGGACAGTGTCAAACCCAAGCTCTCCAGGGCTGCTGCAGCCCGCTTTTAGTCCTAAAGCTCAACTGGCTAACGCACTGAATGTGGCAGGGAATAATCCAGCACTGGTGTAAAATGGACCCTAAAATGTCTTTCCCATCTCCTTCCGCAAGGCTCCTAAGCCTGCATCCAGAGTCAAAACCAAGCACTTATCTTCCAGGTTCCAGAGTGCTGAAACACAGTTTAACTAACTAACTAACTAACTAACTAACTAACTAACTAACTAACTAACTAACTAACCCATGTGAATGGAGAATATTTTCTAAGCTGTTTGAAGTGAAACCTGCTGTGCTCGTAACTACAGCATAGAGAGGGACGGGAACAAAGAGAGGGAAGGAAGAGGGACAGACTCTATGTCTGACTAAGGGGTGAAGTTCCAAAGGGGTAGCTGTGTTAGTCTACTGCAGAAAAACAACAGAGTCTGGTGGCACTTTTAAAGACTAACAGATTTATTTATCACATGAGCTTTCGTGGGAGAAAATCCCACTTCGTCAAAGCGTCTGACGAAGCGGGATTTTCCCCCATGAAAGCTCATGCGATAAATAAATCTGTTCATCTTTAAAAGTACCACAGGACTCTGTTTGACTAAGGGGTGGAATTTGAAAAAGCAAAAGTCTTTCTATGGGACTGAGGCTCCTCAGTGTTTGCACAGGAACGTTTTACCAGTCACACTGCTGTAGTTAAATGGCCCGAGTTACACCGCTACAATCAGCATGTGGATACTGCTGTTCTGGTATCAGAGTGGCTGCTCTGACCGACCTTAACCCCTTCCAAAGCGACATAAACTAACCATGAAAAAGGCCCTCTTGTATCTCAGTAAGTGTGGCCACAGTCCCAGATTGCATTATACGGCACTTAGATACTACAGTGATGTGGGTTATATACATGGCAGGACATTATTTATACCCCGTTGCCCTGCAGCATGCCATCGCCAGGAACTGACTGTACCTTGCATTTTGACATGCAGTAGACGGCCTGGGTTGCATTATATGCATGGCAATCCAGTGGCAGATTGATTGCACCGCTGCATTATTGACTGACGAGGATTTAAACCTATGATCTCATGCATCATGTCAGCCACGTGCACATCCTACACTGGTCCTCCAGCTGTCTCCCAGCCTGCAGATGTTTCTGGTTTGGTTGGCAAGACGGTGGACTGTAAAGTGCCATTTTATGAAGCATTTACAAATACGCCAGCGAGGCTAGAAACAGCTTATGTGTATTTCATGTAGTCAGTCAGTCCTTGGATTTGCTTTCCCAGCCACAGAAGTAGTTGCTCAAAGCATTCCAGGCTCCTTAGCAATTCTTTCCATGTAGCCTTTCTTGCTGTTTTGGGTGGATTTTGCAATTGTTTCTGCTGACTCGTGGAAGCGAGGGGCAGAGATCTTAGCTGAGGCTGGAGTGAGCAGGCCACTGGCAGACTGCCTACACTGCTCTGCCGGCGCTCCTGCCTGACTACAGCCCTGTGGGATGTCAGTCCACGACATCGATTCACGTGGTGCAGGGCATCGGTTCAAGACCCAGCCAAGCTATTGGATAAAGTTCGGTCCCAGCAGCCTGATCCAAAAAACAGTGGGGTCAATGAGAGTCTTAATGCCCTGTTCAGGGGGCTCTAGGCTTGGGCAGCGATCTCAGTCCATTAGACAAAAGCACTGAACAAGAAGCCTGAGCCAATGAGTGTTGCTCTGCACCAAACAAATACCTTGCACCCCAGGAGCTCCCAGCCTGCTCCATGAGAAGGCAGGGTGACCGTGCCCTGTTTTACGCACAAGGAATCTTAGAGGGAAAGTGGCAGAACTCAGCCTAGAGCCCATAATTCCCACCCCACAGGTCTGTGATCCAGCTACGAGCCAGCTCCCCCGGTGCACCTGGACACTCCCCAATTTCTGCTGCCCACTGGCTGGTTTTAGGGCAATGGTGAAGAGCCCTGTTGCTGGCGTACGTCTCCTACCCAAACAAGGACATCGCACAGGGACATCGGGGGGAAGCTGCTGGGCAGGAGCCACTTAGCAAAGAGTCCCTTGTGCAATTCTGCTTTAAAAACACATGAAGCCCAATTGTCTATCTCCCCTTGCCTGCGGGAGGAGCGTGTCCTGGATGCTGAGCCTGGAGCCAGGCCAGGAGTTCCCATCAGGGATGGGATGGGTCGCGTGATGTAACCGCCAGCTGAACCAATCGCAGCTGCATACCTGGGGAATGATGTGTTCTCCTGGCCCTTATCACACTAAACGAGCTCCTAATCAGAGCCAGAGGCGCAGGCCACAGCAAAGGGCTCCACTTCCAGAGCAACAGATGGCCCTTCTGTGCTTCCACCTGGATCTGTCATCCCTCTCTCTTTCTGGTGCCCTTTTCATCTGTCCCCTCCAGCTCCCATCCAAATCCTTCCATCCTCCCGACCAGCTATCCTTTCCATATCCAGACAGATACGCAGTTCTGATCATTAAAACGATATACACCCCCCACCTGCCCACATTGCCAGGGTCTCTGAGCACTGCACAGCATCTCCTGACCGCGAGGAACACTGTGACTCGGGGGTGATTGACTAGCTGGTGCCAACTGAACAGATCCGCAGGAACGTGCTTGCAACATGCATCCTGAAGGAAGACACAGAGCCCAAACTGAGGGCAGGGGGGTGGTAAATTCTCTATGCTGTTAGCAACTGAGATGGGGCCTGAATGAAGGACCCCGGCAGCCAACGGGCATCCCCTGAAATACCCTCAGTTGAGCCAGGCTGCTGCATTCTTATGCCATTTCCAGAGCTGCCAACCAGCATTTCCAGGGCAGCAATGGCATGCTGAATCTCACGACTCCATGGGATGGTTCCTCACATGCCCACTGCGCTGCAGACTCCCAATAACCTTGGGCATGGAAGCCAGTTTCACCAAGCCTGTGCGTAACAAACACCTGCCAGGGCCTGTGCCAAGAGGCACATGGGATGCAGCCAGCAAGGGAAGAAGCCGAGGCTGCAGGAAACGCCCAGCTAACTCTTGGGATCTGAGTCCGCTGGCCTAATGAAACGCCAGCAAGTTAATCAGGAAGAACAGATCACACACACGGGCCTGGCCTGCCCGATTATAATAGCTTCTTTCATCCGCACACCGTGCGAGTGGCTGGAATATATGGCTGGAAAAACTTGCTGTTCATTCATCTCTGCTCTAGCTGCAGACCCCTCAAAATCAGTCAAGTTTATTGACGGTGATTATTTCTAACGAACTGACAGTGCAGGTACATGTTGAAGGTCTGCGATAACTGAGGACGCAGCGGGTCAGGCTATGAGTGGAGCAGCTCACCCAGCAAGGAGACTGAAATTATGTGGAATGCCTTTTCCACGCTAAGACAAGCAGGCCCCACCATATGGTTACAGGTATCTCTCCCACCACTCTGGCAATGCAGCCACTTGGCAATGCAGCTAACTCTGGGGTGGAACACAGCAGCCTAAAACATCCAGCAACCAGCTAACCTGGCAGTACTGGTGCCTGATCAGGGAGGGAAACGAGAGGTGGAGTGAGGACGAGGTGCCGCAGGGATGTCACAGGGCTATGTGCCGCCACTGCAAGATAGTACGGGCCAAAAGCAGCCACTGTGGGGGGGGGGGGGGTAAAGGATCATCAAGTGCAATAGTAAAAGACTCGCTAAATGCCTGGGAGCTTCTGGGAAAGAGCATCAATGACTCAGTCCCTGGCAGTCACACTCTGCTGAGGCAGCACAGGCTGGGATCCGCAGTGCTGGGGAAGACGTGGCCTCCCTCTGTGTAAAGTTCATTTTTTATCTCTCCCTCCTCCTGGCAACCTCAGATTCTCTCTCCTCCTAGCTGGTTAGGGAGGCAGTCTGGGGCTGGGGCCAGCTCACTGTGGTGGGGCCCCTGTATTCAATCACTTTTTCCTTCATTCTTCCTTCCACAGCTAGATGAATTTCAGTGCTTCGGGTGCAGAGAAGCCACTCTCATTGACTAGAGACACGGCCCGTGAAGGGCAGACTCAGGACAAGTTTTCATCCACATAGCTTTATCCAACGCACCACCGTCCTGACACACTGCAATGCTGGCCCGTGTCCCCCACGCAGCCTGCCAATGCTCCGCTGCCCTGACCGACAAGATCCTCTGCTGTCGCACACCCCAGCCCCCATGAAGCTCTGCTAGCGTCCCACGTGAACGGTGTCCTCTGACTATACGGATGAGGAGGCCAACCTTCTCTCACGCTTGTAACCTACAGCAGGATTTGAACCCAGGATTTGAAGTCAGAGACGGCCATCCCAGTTGGGCAGGCTTGCACTACCTAGGCTGAGAGGGGTGTGGTGTTGGTTTGCTAAATCAGGGACTGGGCTGAAACGATCAACTTCCTGTGACCATGAAAAGTCTTGGGAAATATTTCTCCAGAAGAGTCTGTTTGGGATCTCCTGGGGACTGGAAACAGAGGTCAGAGGATGCAAAGATCCCCTCCTCAAAAACCCAACGTTGCAGGGTCACCAAGTATTTCCAACCATCACTACACTGCAGCAGGCAGCCTGGGAAGCCGAAAGTCCACCCTTAAACACAGGCACAGGGGAAATGCCAGGGCAGGCAGCCCAGACTGGCTTTCACCAGGTTGGGGCTCCTAGTCTTGGGACAGGCAGGCAGGTGATGCTGTCAGCATGGAAACAGAAGATAAGAAAATAGGCATGCAGAAAAATAATATGCTCAATTAGGCCTATGGGTAAAGAGCACGAATAAGCACTTTTGATTGTGCAAGTGGAGTTTCCACACTGGCACATGAGAGATACAGCTCTGGATTTCCCCAAGGTTTCCAATACGGCAGGAGCTCTGCCAGAGGAGAACATGTAGGAAAGGATGCCAGCTCTGCAAACATACCTATATGCAACTGCTCCCCATCTTCCAGGGCAGACGGACAGGGTTGATTCTCCCCAGGCTTGCAGAGGGAGAGCAGGGAGCTTATACACAGCAAGACTGATTCCATCTCCAATCTGCAAATGCACCTTCTCCTAAAAAGTCTCGGTCTGTTCCCTGGCACTGCCTGCTGACACTCACCCAGCTGGAATCCACATGCTCTCTGCTGGAAGCAGGAAGGCCACGACGTCTCTCAGCGGTAGCTTGCTGCCCTCTGTGTATGGTTTGTGCTTTGTCCTCTGTGCTTTAACGCTCCTAAGTTGGCAGAATTGAGGGACAAAGTACAAGCTATACACGGAGGAAGTTGTACTTGCAATGGGAAAGCTGGGACAATCTGTGCTGACCTACCCTGGTGTAAATCCAGAGTGACTCCTCTTACCTTGGACTCACATCCGTGTAACTGAAGCTCTCCCAATGGACCAAAATACAGCCTGACAATCCAGCCAAGTAAATGGGCTTCTCACAGCTGCTCCAGGGATCTGTGCCTGCTTCAGCAGTTGAAAGGGGTTAATGGAACCAGCTGCTAAAATACAGTGTCCGTATTATAAAATAAAAGTGAATTTGTTTGGCTGTGTGCCCGTGCAGTAAAACCTGGAGCAACATTAACGAAGAGGCCATTCCAGAGCAATCCAGGCCAGGATTTCTCCTCCCCAGCTCGGTCCTGGGAGCCAGCTCAGGTGAGCAGAAAGATCTAGTTCAGGTTTCCCTCTTCCTTATTTTACATTAATCTCACAGGGAATCCTCTACCTGTCTCGGGGCAGCCCAACCACTCCCTAGCCTAGGAGTATCGACAGTCACAGGTGAATCCAGCCCCGGCTTTCTCTGCCCAGCAGGAATGGATTCTGCTCTTGATAATTACGTTAGTCTTTAAAAGTGCCACAGGACAGGCTCTCTTTGTTTTTTTGATAATTATGCTTCTGAATCCAGTTCCTTGACAGTGAAACATCCCACCTGCTTAGGGCTCTGCAAGCCCCTTGGTCCTAAACCGGGTGACCAGATGCCCTGATATTATCAGGACCATCCTAATATCAGAGTCTTTGTCTTATACAGGCACCGATTCTCCTCCCTGCCCCGCACAGGACTCTATTACCTCTCACCCTGATTTTTCACCCTCATGTTCAACATCCTGCCCACACACTGCAGACTCAAAGCGAACAGCGAACGAGATGCCAGGAAGCCCACCCTAAGAGATCCTGGCAAATCAAGTGCTCGGGTCCCACAGTGGGGAGCATGAGAGATGGGAAGGAGGGAGGGAGAATGGAAATTCTGAGAGGATAAATGGAGCGTCAGGACACACCATGTCCCCTTTCAGGATCCAGCCCTCTGCAGCGCGGGGGGGACTGGGGGCACACCTCTCCTCACTTCCTTGAAACACAAGTCTTCCTGCCTTATCCCACACCCCTCGGAGCTGGTCCTGTGCCCCCCCACCCTCTGCACCTACTGTGCACAGCGTGGTTACCTGGCTCCAGCGGATCCAGCCATGCAGGTATCCTCATTATCGCTGCCAACCCGCAGCTCCCAGCCAAAGCTCTGGGGTGTGTGTAATTGCAGATGCTGTGCTAGTCACATTTTATTTATGGAGGCACATTCCCACAGGGTTTCCCACCCTGCTGAGACTGGAACCTGCTGCCTGGGTGGGTCAGGGAGGGACGGCACAAGCTCCTTCGTTGTCATTGTGAGATCTCTTTAGAACCACCGCCATTGCACGAGGATCACATCACTGAACACAATCACTCCATCAACAAGTGTGGCGCCAACATCAATATGTTCATTGCAAAGCTGTCTAGAAATTCAGATGTAATAATCTGAATCGTCCCTGTGACAAACAAACCCCAATTCTGCCCCAGGGAAGCCAGAGGAAGTTTAATAATCTGAATTGTCCCTGTAACAAACAAACCCCAATTCTGCCCCAGGGAAGCCAGAGGAAGTTTTGCCTCAGATGCCCACAGGACCAGGACTGGGTCCCATACAATCACCCAACATGCAATATGAACAGGGAGACCAGATGCCACCTACGTGCTTCCAAGCCTAAGCAGAGAGGCAGCGAGTGTGTCCATGGTGCAGCGCTGTATGAGCAGGGCCGTAATATGTCGCACATGGGGCAGAAGTTGCTGAAGGAACTGAGAAGATTTCCAAGTGCACCAAATAGGGTTTTTGCACTTAATGGGACAAATTTTGCTCTAAGTGGCTCCAGTGTGGTTTGCATAGGAATAGTAGAAAGACTACTGACTCTAGCACAGAGCGAACAGCTGGAGAGACACTGACTGACAGTGTAAAAAAGCCCGTATAGGAGATTTAAGCCCCACAGCTGAATGGTGCCTCTGAAAGCCCACATCAGAGCTGTCCTGCATTGACACACGGCAACCCACGCAGACGGGCTTTCCCGGACGGATGACACAGGGATAGGGGTTTCACCTGTTGTCCCATCTCACGTGACAAACATCCTCGTTTGCTTTGACTTGTGAAATGTATTTAACTTTCTAGGAACTTGCCCCCTCGTTGATCCCCTGGATTTTGGAAGATCAAGAGACAATCTGCCACACAACACCCCTCTGCAAAGGAGCCAGACAAACCGTTGCTCAGGGTGGTCCCACCAGCCCTCAACAGCTCTGACTTCAGCAGAACTTCCCCATTCTCAGGAACGCTGCAGTTGGGTGTGGTGGGGATCCAAAGCCTCTTCCCGGCCCCTATTGCCCCATCCCTGCTCCCTTGACCAGAACATCTCTTGCTACTTGCTTTCTCTGTACTCACATCATCATCCTGGACGCTCAGGGGAATATCCAGCATGCACATCTGCATGGGTTGCACCAGAGCCTTCTGCACATTGAACAAAGCTTTCGCCTCCATCTTCCCAGCGATGGACAGATTTCTCTCTCCGTCTCTCTCTCCCCAGTTCCTTGAGTAAGAATGAGTCCCACCCTGGTGATGAAGTAGATTGAAGACCTTCTTTGATCAGGTTTGCCAGTACATCTTGCCAACAGCTGCTGCTTCTGCTGCACTGAGGTCTTATTTCCTTCCTTGCAAATCAAAGAGCGGAGGCACCACACCAAGAGGCTTTCCGTGTGCATGTGCAGCCAGCAACGTTCTTGAGATCTGAGAAACAGCCCTTCGCTGCAAGCGTGCCACAACACGCTCCTTTTCCCCAGCCTCTCTTGCTCTCGCTCGCTGTGATCTGTGTCGCTAGCTCCCACTGCCGCTTTGCACCGGCGCGGGGGGTTTACAGTCTCATCTACATGCATGGCACTCGCAAACCCTGCACATTGTCTCCAAGCCACAACAGGTCCTGCCTGCTGTTGATTTCTGATTGCGATCGAATGGTGTCTGCAGCAGCTACCGCCTTTCCCGGTGGTGCTCCTGTCAGGCAGTCAAGCAGTGCTGAAGGAATGGGTGTGTGCGGAGGGCAAACTTCAGCCTCAGCCTCTCCCTCTTCTTTCCTTCTTCCATCCCTCTCTTGTATTGTAAGGCACATTTCAGACAAATGCCTCGCTACGCTCACACAGGTCACCAAGAGGCATAAATAATTCATGCCCAGTGAGCTCTGGGGGTTCCTATTATGGAAGAGCAGTGCAATAAACGCCAGGTGAGAGTCACAATCATTTCACTCACAGATCCATCAGCCTGACAATCTTTGCCCCATGGGCCAGGCAATGCCAGCCACCAGGGTGCCCTGCCAGCAGCGAGTCCATGGCTTTCTGACCTGCGTTTGAAGAGGGGCTTTGCTAGAGGTGTGTTCTGGGCATGGAACGTGTCCCCTGCAATGTCCATCAGCAGTGACGGGATCAGAGTTTCTCCCACACCCGGAGTGTAGCATTCCCTGACTCCATGGGTAAGTCTCCCTGCAAACCCTCTGCCTAGGACTCTTCTGCTTTCCAGCATTAGGAGCACACCTCTTGGAGTGCAGAGGGGAAAATGAGAGGCCTGCTGGGCAACTGGTCTCCAGGACCTAGCGAAATGAGGCTGCTGGCCACAGCATGGTTCTGTCGCAGAACAGGGCCCAGGGAGCAACCTCTGGCCAGCTCTTGAGTCCCTCTAGCCTTTCCTGGGGTATAGGAGGTGATGAGCAGTGGCTGGAGAGAGGCTGCCCCCCCAGGCTGTGACTTGCACCCTTCGTTCAGCTCTGCCATCCTCTGTGCCCCCACCCCATGCTCTGCGCACAGCTCAGCACCCGACCCTGCAGCAGAGACACGGCCAGCCGGTGCCAAGCCCCACTGCCCTTTCAGGCCTGTTGTGGCTGGTGGAAACGGCCAGTCAGAATGGAGCAGGCCAGTGGGTCCAGTTAACTGGGGTCAGTGATCATGCTGGGAGTGGCCGGAGTCCCCTGGCTGCTCCATTCGAGACTCCAGCAGAGACGATTTCAAACGGCTCTGCCAGGTCCCAGCAGCGAAGGAGCCAGCTATTAACAAGGTTTAAGTCCTGGCTCCAGTACACACAGTCAGCAACCCCAATCTGTTAGGAAATGGATTGGCACTGCGGGATGTCCCAACAGTGACCAGCCAGGGGGCACAGCTCAGCCTCCACATGAGACCCTCCAATGAACTAGTGTTTGTGGGCACTGGAACAATCAACATCTGGAGAAGGAAATTGATGTCAGGTTCAAGCACTGAAGTCTCCTAGGAGTACAGGTCCCAGGATTCGTCTCCTCTGCTCCCAGGCCTCGGCTCTTTCCCATGGGAATGGACGCCTCAGCAATGAATTCAGCACTGGTATGGAGAGCGAGGCCCATTGCCCACCTGGAAGATGTGTGTGTCTCCAGCTCACAGAAAGAGAGGAGCAACAGCACATGGCTGGCATGGGGCCACTGTCTGCTCTGCAGGGCCCAGAACTCAGTGACCTCTAGGCAGAGCGGCTGTAAAGCTGCCACAGAAGGGAAATAACCTCTGAGAGAGAGTCAGAAACCACGCAAGGGAATTCTAAAGGAAAACAAAACATTCAGTCCCCTAGACTGGCCCCAGGAAAGGCTGGTGCCACATGTGACAGAGGAGCGTGGGCTGTGAGAAACTGGGGGAGCTATGGAAGGGAGCAGCCAGCCTGCAGGACCAGCTCACACAGGCAGTAGCTGGATCTGGTGGAAAGGTGGCAGATGGCAAGGTTAGGGGTTTGCTCTGCCAGGGAGGCACCCAGCTATGCATTTGCATTCAAAGCATTCATCAATAGTGCCGCTATGGGGAACCCCACCCAATGTCCTGCTCTATGGCCCCAGACAGCAGGTCGCAATTCACACTCATGACAGATTCCCAGACTTAAGCCAACCCTGCTGTTACTGAGAGCATCTTAAAACCAGAGCCATGAGATTAGACAGGAGAAGGCTGAGTTTTATACAGACACCAATGAGAATCCACTAACTACACTCCCAGCATGCACCGGCCTCAGTGTAAAACCTAGGGTGGACTCTTTGGGAAATCAAACCCTTCCTTGGTCCCCGTCAGGTGTCTAAAGAGTCACTGACAGGAGACCACAATGCTTCTCCATCCATGAAGGACATTTCATTCCCTTCACTGTTCCTCCAACAGCTCCGGTAGGGTGGGGAATCTCACAAGCCCATCCCAGCACCGGCCCAGTAGCTTTGAAGAATGGCTTCGCTAGGGATCTTCAACAGGAGTGCAATGCAGAGACTGACCTTGCTAAGGACAGTCCCCAAGCCAGCCACCTTCCTCAGGGATCCCCCATTACTTGGGAACATGGCCCCAGTCCCGCCTACACAACCCACTGCATCAATGGAAGTTGTGTGCAAAGATCCTGGTTCCTCCGATACCAACAGAGTAAGATCTGACCCAAAGCGGGTATCACCCCACTAGGCCTTGTCCCACATGGAAAGGGTGATCTACAACCCTCGGCACCCAGTCCATCCGGCACTGTACTTTCACACAGTGCAACGCCTTCCAGTGCCCTGCAAGGACAACGCAACTCTGCTCCTCTCCCAGTGCAGGGTGCTCATTAACTCCCAAGGTCCTTTATGAAAACGCTCCCAAGTTTTCAGCTGTAAAACTGGTTGCCCAGTGGATCCCTGCAGAGTGTAAGGAAAAGGCTGCTGCATGAGGTTTGCTCAGGATTAGTCCAACTTAAGGCGCTGAATTTAGGGTTTGTAAACAAAAAGGCCTTGTCTACATGGGGATTTTAGCCACAGGCGTTGCTGTGCTAGTGCAAAACTGAAGTAAAGACACCATTCACAAAAACACGCCTCAGATTTGTGCCAGGTGACTTAACAACTCAGCACAGCCAAGGCCTTAGCGGAGTAGACTGCTCACAGAAGACTGTGCTTACTAAGGACGGCACGCTCTGACCGGAAGACTTTACAAGTCAAACATCAAAGGTTTCCATGAAATTAAAGAAATCCCACGAAAACAATGGGAAGTTTGCTTTCCAAAGGAAACCACAACCCTTGACCCGTGTGCAACCCGAACATAGCAGCATTTTCCTCACCCAGGAGAATGAGAAACTCACCCAAACAACATGAAATCGACCCTTGTTTTCACTGCCCCAAGTTGATAGAAATGTAAATAGGAAATAACACAGCGTGAGGAATGAAAAGTAAACAAGGTGTTTTAGACGCTCTTCTCCTTTGATACTCAGCAGTAACAGAGGAAGGAAATCTGTTTTTATAAACACAGAAATCTTATCCTCACAGAGTCCGCTAAAGAATTCCCCTGGGTGGGCCTGGCAAAGAGCCTAAGGGCCAAACTTACAAAGGTATTTAGGCACCTACTGGGATTCACAGAAGTGCCCAAGTAGGTTAGTTAGGCATCTAATTCACTCGGGTGCATTTGTCAATCCCATTTAGTGCCTGTCTACGCCTTGGTGAAGACACACGTTTGACCATCCCATCCTCATTCCCATCAAAGCTTATTTTTGCCACAGGATCTCCATACACCTGGCCATTTCAGGCCCTTGCATTCAGTTTATGATGATGTGGACCAGCTGACATGCTCCTTGCCTTCAGTCAGAGAATTACAACTGCTAGTAAGTCCCATTGCCCAAACTGTCTCCCAAGTCCATGTAATGCTACGTCTGCACATGACTCTCAACACTCTGCAAACACCCTTGTTCCCCAGAAGATGCACGCATGCAAAATTAATTTGTAATCAAGACCTCATGAAGCACCTTTTAATAAGTACAGAGCAGCAATTAGCAATGCAAACTGAACAGCTAACGAGCATTAAGAGGAGAAAAAAATCAATTCGTTTTTGCAGGATTCCTCCTTTAACCCCGATGTATTTTGATTTTTAAGCTCCTGGGAGGGTGGAGAGCTTGGTCCCTTTTGTACCTAATTCCAAACAGAAAATGAACCGTTGCTTTTGGTCGCCATCAATCAAACCGGTATCTAGGAAATGGAAGAGCAGGCCTCCATCTCCATGGAAACGGCCACATGCAACAACTGCCGAACTGATGGAGGAAAAAAAATCAGATGCAGATGCATCTTGAGCAGCCTGCTTTGTTTTGGGGGGAGGAGGGACAAAAGGGGTGTTTTTAGGAAATGGCACCGAAATAGCAGAGAAGCTGCTTCTTACACTGGGGAAAGAGAGACCGGCAGGTATCCATGGACCTCATTTCTGTTTCTAAATACATTTTCATTCATCAGTTTAAAAACAGGGCTGTTTGCTATCCAGCTGCTTCATTCCACATGAAAATGCTTTATCCCGCTGAAATAAATCCCTCGGGAGCTGGTAACATTGAGCTATCATGAAGGGTATTTCATGGGAAGGAGGGGAAGGGGGGGTGATCTTTACTTGGGGTTGCTATGGTTACAGGATTTATTGAGTTTCCATAGAAAACCCCGCTTCTGAAGAGCTTGTAATCTGCCAGAGGGCATTTCCGTAGCCAGCCCCCCATCTCTGCTGCATGCCATTGGTCTCTGGTGGGGTGACAGACAGGCTGAAATCACACCCGTTCGGGTCATAATCACCGAGGTGGGGTTGAGCGCCAGAGACCCAATGAATGTCACACCACGGAGCACATGCCCACGCACAGCCCAGACGGACAGCTCCCATGCACCCATTCACACACGCCCAAACAGCCCACCGCATGCATGAAGAGCGAGACACCCCCACACGCAAATAGGCAAACGAGCTGCAGGCCTGTGCGAAAAGACACTTTCACATTTCTTCAATAAGCGTGTCTGGCCGTACCATCACGCGCCCTTGCTCCCCAGGTATTAAAAGCAAACCACAGCCCTCCTGCAGCTGCAGGGATGTGTAGAAACACGTTGGACTCTCTGCAGGCGACAGGATCCCTGAGTGCATGAGATTTACCACCTGGGGCTGCTGCGTTATCTGTGGCATTGAGTCAGTTCTACATAACATCCTCTGTATTTGTTACCTTCCCTGGATAGCCATGGAAACAGACCTCCATCCCCCTCCCAGCGCTGCCGACAAAGCGTACTGTCAGGGAGTGACTCACTTCTGGACAGGGCGGTCGCATCTGTCTACCACCTGTTCTATAACAGCCAGGCCCACCGAATGACATCTGTCATGTTCCCCTCCAGCCCTGGGCTTTGCTCACATTCCCTGACAACGCTGCCCCCCAAGCCCAGACATGCCTTGCATTGCTCTTGGGTCACGTGGGGCACCAAGAAGGCAGGAACATGGGTGTCAGCCAAGAGGGGTTGGAAATTGAGCAACCTACCTCGCTGTTTACCCGGAAACCACCTATCTGCCCACATGGTGCAAAGGTACCCGCTATTCACTGTGCTACAGGTCAGATTACTGCCAACCCAGCACAGAGCAAGGGTAGAAACAGACGGATTTTTACTTGACTGTAGCTGGGAGGGAGATTAAGATTCATGGTGGGGAACAGACTGACACGTCCTGACTCAGAGGGCTGGCGAGAGGCGTAATCGGTCAGGGCCAAGAGCTGGGAAGCAGAATAGTGTATGCAGGGGGACAGGAGGTTGTCCTGAGCCATGGAGGGGATCCAGTTACCGTGTTATATGACCCTGCAGAGCTGTTTGTTTCGGTCACTGTACTCTGTTGAGTTCATCACTCCCACCCTGTTTCCCCCATAACTTGAGCCCATGATTCCCCACCCCACCCCACGGCAAATTCAATTTAAAAAGGCAGCCACTTGTTTTCTCAGCTTTAGGGCATCCTGCGCTCTCTGTTAGGGATTTGTGAGCCCCTGCACCCCACATATAGCCTGGCACACGTAGGGATGCTAGACTTGGATATAGACTGGATGTGCTGTTCCATTAGATTTGTTTTTCATACGCCCTCTCCCCGCTCCCAGCCTTTCCTAAGCTATAACATGATCCCAAGAGAGCTAAGGTACCAGACCTGCAGTGTTCGGCCGAGGCTGGTGTTCGGTCTCACAGGCTGGCCTGTCTCACTCACATACACGCTTGGATCCGGGTGAGGGAGCAGCAGCTGTCAGAGAGGAATCCCCTGTCCAAAGCTGGGAGCATTCCTGAGCTGGGTATAAACACCATTCCAGAGCCCTGCATCATTCCTGACTAATCCCAGCCAAGGAAAGGAGGAAAACTGGTATGAGCTCCCTGGCCCTCCAGTGAGCCCTATCCCATCTCTCCCCTCCTGGCTCTAGCACCTGGCCAGCCCTACAGCAGGAGCCAAGCTGGGAATGTAGGACACACCAGTGTGGCAGCGGGCTCTACTCTGACCTGGGTGCTTTCTCAGCTTGCTGCACGGAAGTGAGATCACACCCGTCCTGCAGCTAGACCGTGGGGCTCACTGACACTTCTGCCCCAGATTAACCCCCATCCTCTTGGCATCCTGCATCACGTCCTTCCAGAAGAGGACTTCCTGTGATTCGCTGCAAAGTCTGCCACTGATGTTCCTTTTACAAATCAGAAGGGGTGTTACTGAGCAACAACAGGCACATCCCACGTCCCCAGCAATGCCCAGCCCTTCCCAGTAAAGGAATCCTGTTTGGATTCTCCCCCCCCCCCAATAACAGTGTTCCCCCGCAACCAGAAGACGGGGGTAACAGCAGCACGCGGATGCTGGCTGGCAAGTACCCCTTCGGCTTTCTGTTACTCCCCTGAAGCCATTGTTCCTGGGGATCAGGTGGGGGTGTTGAGAAGCAAGAGGCATTTCTCAGGTGCATAGGATAGTCTAAGCACCCAGGGAGCACTCGAGCATCTCCCCCGGAATCACCGTGATCTAATTCCCCATTGTGCTCTCAGAAGAGACAGGTCACCCCCTTAGGGCCAGTTGAGGCAGAGAAGCTGTGCGGCGATTAGCCTGACCTGTTCGAAATGGAAAAGGCTTCTCCAGGGCAGACGGAGGGAAGAGGACAGTTTCCAAAACAGGCCCCAGCAGGACATGTGCCCCAAAGTCATTGCGACAGCTGCTTTCCGGCTGCATGTGCAAAACAGGGGGCTGCAGTGCAATGCCCTGCTTGGGCCTAGACAGGAGGAGAGAGGGGGCAAGCGACAGCTCGAGGGGGTTCCCCACAAGGCAGCCCCCCCCCACCAATCACCCAGCCAACCTCACGCCTGCAGGAGCTGCTGGGCCCAAGAGCCAGTCTGGCAGCAGGTGAGGCTCTGGCTGCCTTGGCGGGAGAATTCATAGGTGCCCTGGGGCTGGGAGCACTGAGGACACGAGCAAGCTGCCGCCATCTCCAGTTACCAATTATCATTCCTCTGCAAGGGCTCACTCCACCGCCGCTGAGGCAGGATTCCTCGGATGCCAAAGGAACTTGCGGGTGGGGTGACGCAGTTCGAACGCCAGCAGGGCGAGGCGTTTCCCCATGTGCATTAGCGTGCGTGAGCACACGTGTAAATGGCTGTCCACGGGAGGGTGCGTGTGCACGTGAAGGAGAGCGCTGTGTGCGGGAAATGCTTTACTGGTTCCTCTCAGGCAGAAGCATTCACTTGCAGGCATTAAGATTGGCAAGGCCTAGGAGGGTCAATCCCCTCACAGTCAGGGCAGGATTGTTCCCATCAGCACTGGGCTGCATTTTCCAGGGCTAAGTTGAGTTTTAAAATGACCTGAATAAGGAGGCTTCCCCCGCCTCCTACTGGAAACCATTCTACAGCCCTGCCCCAGCTCCCAATTAGTCCTGGTCTTAAATGCATTCCAGAACTCCTAGTTCTTCATCCTTTCTCCACCATCCACAGCCCTACTCCTTTCTTGGTGTTTTACCCCTCCCAGCTATCTGCACTCACTCGAATTCCCCATTTCACAGATGGGGAAACTGAGGCACACTGATGCTAAGTGACTTGCCTGGGGACTACACAGAGAGTCTGCGGCAGAGCAGCAATTGATCCTGAGTGTCCCGTGGCCCAGACTAGCATTTGAGCCACTGGATCATGCTTCCTCCCGTGGGCGGCTCAATAGATGGTGCAGTACATATGGGTGGGGACGCACACACCCCTACATGTTATAGGTGCCTATGGGGCTCTTTTTCTTTGCCTTCTCATTTCTGAGCCCCTAGGTCACATTTTCAAACTTTTCTCCATAGTCATGTGGGCTAAACACTTCTTTTTAATGAAAGCCGAGATTCTCATATAAACACTTGTCTCCAGGAGTGGGGGCTGTAAGCAAATACTGTTACATTTGAGAGCACTCTAACAATATACATACACACAGGCCAGGAGATCCTACAGGCTGGGAACTGAGACACAGAGATGAAGTGACGTGCCCAAAGTCACACAGGAAGGCCCTCCTTCCTCTTAATGATTGCTTTGCAGATCTGGCCTTTTCAACAGGTTTCCATTTGACTGGTGACCCATTCTTTTAACATTTCTGCTTTGGATGGGTGGATGGAAAATGTGCACTGTACAGGTCCATTTTCTAACACGAATTTCCCTTGTAGTGCAGAAAAAATTTAGCTTTTCAACATCTCTCCACCCCTTATTGTGACAAATATTGCTGGAGCCATTTCCTCAGCAGTGCAGGAAGCTGACCCTCTCAGAGACCTTTCCCTTTTCCACCTTGGCTCAGCCATAGCTGGGATCGGAGAGGGAAAGTCACTTTAATTTGCATCTCTTCCTTTCCCTTCACTGCCTGTTTTTATTTCTGTGCACGTCCCTCTAGGAGGGAGGGGAGGCAGGGGAAGGGCATATGGGGCAAGATCCTTACGAGCCAGAAGGGCTGTCTACTTGGGTGGACACAATCCAGGTCATGATTTCCTTGACAGCTGGTGTCAAATTTCAATTCTCCCAGGCCTGACCCCCTTGGAGCCCCAAGTACTGGAGCACAGTAATGCAGCCTGCCACAGAGAAGTCTAAATTCTCGCCCGGTTCCCAACACATGTCACTTCTGCTGCTGCTCGCTGTTTGGGACTGATTGGCTTGCGTCAAAGAGCCCCTCTGGAAACTTGCCACTCAAGCCAGGGAGATTGGTTCCAGATGCTTTATAAACCAACAGAAAGGAAGCCCTGCTGTGAGATGGGACTGCTGCTCATTTAGCAGGCCTGGCAGCTGGATCCCTAGCACAACAAAAATAAGTGCCTGGGCTCCCTGGACTTCCGCACTAAACAAGATGCTGGAAGGCACCCCAGTGATGGTACAAATGGAAGCCTCTGCTCATGGTGCCTTCTGAGAGTCGCTGAGCGCAGGGAGAGTTGCATCAAGGACAGGAAAGCGTTACAATCCTATTAACTAAACACCCTTCCAAAGAGCACTGGAATGAGGATGGCACAAGGGGCTTATGTAAATAGCACAGTCTCACAAAGCCCCGGAACATGCCCTGCGGGCTTTATCCAAGGTGGGTGAATCCCCAAACGTGGAGATAACCACAGGCATAGCTGCAGGTGCGATTGTCTCTTGTAACACCCCAACGAGACTGAGTTCTCCTGGGGAACACTAACTCTTAGCCCCACAATGGGCCAGTGCGATTCATGCTCCTGAGCATCCCAACAGAGTTGGTTAAAGCATCGTGCACCTAGGTGATAAGATACGTCGCATTATTATGAAAGCGGCTGTTTTCCTATGAGATTTAAAGCACTCAGCACCACCCAGTGCAGAGTAAACTCTCTAACATCCCATGCATTTACGCTCTCAATAGTACCGTCCAGTTCTGTATCATCTAACCTCCTGCCACACAGATCCTGTATACACCTGCAGCAGATTTTATTTACTGATTCACAGCACACCTGCTGCAATTCTCAGAGTGCTCTTGAGCCTGCTCAGTAAGGGCTCTTTGCACAAGGGCAACTCGCATGTGTAAGAGTGTGCCGGATGGATCCTTAAATACACAGAGGAATTGCTTCACTTCATGCCCCATTGAAAAGCAGGCACTTTTCTGAGGTGTTAGGAAAGGCGGTCAGTTTCCCATGCTGATTTGATACCTACATGTTTTGCAGGAGGCTATAGATTCCTGTATAAAACTTCAAAAAGGCCAAGTTTCATCATGATAAAGGTCAAAATATTCTGTGACTTTTATAAGTGGAAACAAAATACTTCATTTTGCAAAAAAATTCTGAGATTTCAACTTTTCATCCCCGTTTGGGACAAACCCACATTTTGGAATTCCTCTCTGGATCTATTCTGTTTTACAGCCAGCTCTAGGTGCGCGGTGGAGGAGACACACAGCCACTACAATCACACCAGCAGCCCTACACAGTCGCTTGAGGAAAAAGAGTGAAGGAGAATCCCTGTAACCCAGTGAGCCAACAAGGAAATGTTTCTAGGCAACGTGCAATGATTGCAATTTGCCCACGACACTAGGGTTCATGCCCAACTCTTCCGAAGAGTGCCACACCACCACCTGGCAGCAGGCTGTAATTTCTCAAGAAGTCTCCCATCAGGTATTAATCAGCTTGCCCCTGAGAGATCAGAAAGGGTAGCAGCCCACGGGGGCTGGAGGGGCTGCAGGTCCTTTCTGGGGAAAGTCTATGCATTTTGGTCAATGGAAATAAATTATTCCACCTTCTGGAGAGGAGCAACCAGCTTTTTCTTTAGCTATTCACTTATGCTGGGCAATTGCCAGGCTCCCTATTTTCCAGCTTGGATTATGACTATGGAGGCGTCGGCTGTTCTCTTTGTCCCCCGCAGTGGCATGCGAGGGATTACCATTCCAACCTTCTCCATTAATTGCAGGGCTGGTGCCCAGTGGGTCAAGAGACCAGGCTTCATCCCTCCGAAGGTGGCTCTTTCCACCTCTTTGAATCTGCTCTGAACAAACATGGCTGCAGGCACCTAACTCAGAGCAATGGCATTCATCACCAGGAGCAGATGAAGGCAGGGCAGTGTAACCTCTTGGGATCCAGGATCCGCACTCAGAGGGGGATTGAGTACAGCAGGAGAAGAGACAGAGTTTGATGGTTAAAGCTACTGCTGGGGGCACTGGGACAGAAGAGCAGGAGGAAGCCAAGAACTGGAGCAGAGAAATGGTCTGCATCTGTCCAGGCAGATCTGAGTCCCACTTAGCCTTTGGGATGAAGCATGCCTAATAATGAGAGCACAGGGCTTCATGTCACATCTAAGCTCCGTTCCTTGCTCTGCCATTGGCCCCTGTGGGAGTAGGGTGAGTTGCCGCATCACTCTGTGCCTCGGTTTCCCCAGTGGCAGAAGGGGAATGGTGATACGGACGTGCCATGCGGGAGGGGGGCTGTTTTTGTTTGTAAAGCAATGGACACTCCACACAAAGAAGGGCAGAGTCTAATTATTAATCTGCCTCTTGTCACAACGATCTGGCCTCTGCGAGAGGGTGACCCTGTGCTGGGACTGGGCAACAGAGTCACAGAAACTGGAGTAAGCTGACCACAACACAGCACAGCTCACTCCAGCCCTATTATTTCGGTGCCATTGAGGAGAGCACAGTGGCCAGGAAAGGCCACCCAACCACCATGGACCTATGGAGGCCGATGGAACATTGAACCTCTGCCAAGCAGAACTGGCCCCTTGTGACTCACGGGGCCACAAAGAGAACAGGCAATCCTCGCGTGATCCATCCTCTGCTGTCCACCACCCAGCTTCTGGCAAACAGAGGCTAGCAACACCCTGCCCATCCTGGCTAACAGCCACTGATGAACCGATCCTCCATGAACTTACCTAGGTCTTTTGGAACGCTCTTATGGTTCTGGCCTTCACAGCGTCCCCTGGCAAAGAGTCCCACAGATGGACTGCACTGTGTGAAGAGCCAGATTAATAGTAAGACTCTGTCCTTCTCCATAAGAAGCTTGAAGTCCTTGGAGCTGTGCCCACCACACACTGTTCTGACCCACAAACCCACTGGGCTCTTCCCATCAGGGGACTCCCCATAACTCTGACAATGCACCAGTGTCTCAGCGTCTCTACCCCCTGCTACTCCCGGCCAGGGCTCCCTGGACACAACTGTGCCAGCGTTCCTCCATGTGAACTCGGTGCACTCTCTGCTATTCTAGCCAAGGGCACCTCGACCACCAAGGCACCTCAGTCCTGACTCTCAGTCCCCTGCTATTCCTGCTCTCCCCACAGTTTTACCAGGACAACTCCAGCCTGATCTTTTACACCCAGTTGGCCCAGCCCAGGGCTCTGCCTCATCACCCCCTGTGAAGCCACACTTCCCTGGAGGAGCCAGACCAATGCCAAACCATCCGCCAAAGTCCTGTTCTCTCAAAGCCACTCTCTGAGCCAGATTTCCATCACCCACTGCGTCAGTGCACATCCTCTGGATGGGCCATTTCCTCCTTTCTCAGGGAAGGAGCCAGAGTTCACTGTGCCGGCCTTTCACTGACTTGCAATCTTCCCAAATTTCTGTCACAGTTATTTACACTACGAAAGTCTTCATCCAGCACTCCTCACTGCCTCATTGGGAGGCTGGAAGCAAAGGCCACACAGGCCCATGAGAACAGAGCACGCTGCAGAGTGGCTTTTGTGCTCCCATGGCAGAAAACAGGACAGAACTGGAGATCTTTGCAAGGGTCTGACGCACTCCCCCCTGCACAACCCTGAACTCCTCACGCCCTACACACTCTCTGGTGCAAAGCAGATGGGGAGGTCAATCCATTCTCTTTCTGCAGGACGACTTGGCAGGTTCCCACTCTTAAACACGTACTTTACAGAGTTCACTTCCTGTCTCCAAAAGGGTCAGGGCATTTTTAGCTGGGGCAGCGGGAAGGTTGGAGGAAGGGGGAGAAAAGGAACATCAGATGAGAAATCAGCGAGGAACAGAGGTAGAGATGCCGCTCTTTGCTGGGGAAGCTCAGGAAGATTTGGAGTCCAGGTTATAAGCCTCCCAGAGTTCTGCCACCAATATCCAAAACCTCTCTCAAGCTCCTGAGACTCCAGGAGCAGGTTGGATGTCCCTCAGGTACAAGCTGTCATTTGGCACCAGCTTTCAGTCACGGTTAGAAGCTGGAATTCAGGGTGAGGAGCAGGAGATGCATGGTTGATCTTGTCAGAATATCAGACAATTTAGCTCTGCAATGGGCCAAGTTTTGAGTTGAGTTGATTCTGACTTCACTCTGAGATATTTTCCCTCATCCCCCTTCACCTCCTCTGTCTCGCTACCCCGCTCAAGACACTTCTGTCTAGGAAACATAGTGAAGGTCGTTATTCTGGTTGGAACAGACAGTTCAACGAAGCCAGGGCTCATATCACAGCCATCTCGCACCTACCCTCCATGGCAGACATCTGCCACCCTGGGCTCAGAAAGAAAACCACAGCACAGAACCTCAGCATCCCTTCTCCACCCAGCTCAGTAATGATCTGAGACCAGCAGTAGAGGACTCAGAGACCATCGATTTATCACGGGACTACAACAGCCTCCTGGGTGGATGAATGGCCCCTTCCACACCAAGCCTCCAAGGAGAAGCAGCTTTCTCTTGGAAGCCTGTGATCCAGTGACATGCAGTCGCCAGGCGGCCTTTGACGTCAGCTCGTGTCGGCAAATATTTTGTTTGACTGATGGCCAAAGCGTGCCAGGCAGGGACGCAAAAGGAAGTGGAGAACGGAACATCCGACGAAAAGGAGAAAGCCAGTTGTATGGAGTAACGTTAGATGGCTGATTCCATATCCCTCGTGAGTCGAATATATGGTCATGCCCAGGAACTAACAGGGCCCAGAGAAATGATGCAGCCAATGGCACAGATCCCCGGGGAACGCCGCATCTGCGATCCCAACACAGACTTAACGGGAATTCATCCAGTGACGCTGACTGGGGCTGCGCTGGTCTGACCTTCCCAGTCCCCGCTAACCCACCAAAAAACGTCAGTGACAGATCCAAGGGCTCCAGCAAGGACCAGCTTATTCACTGTTACCGGCAGGCCAATTGCTAAGTGGTGATGGTGGGGGCCGGCTCCATGCAGAGAGGATCTGGGCATTTGGCGCCCTCAGCACATTAATGGCTGGCAGACGCCAGTGTATAGCTCCCTCTTCATTCCCAGGACCTCTTCAGCCACCTTTCAGGGCAGGTCAGTTTTTGTCCAGGCAGTCCGGTCCAGTGGACGGAGCACAGGACTGGGAATCAACAGAGCAGGACTCTAATCCCAGCTTTGCCACTGAGACGCTGCATGACCGTAAGCATGTCATGTGACCTCTCTGTGCCTCCACTTCCCTTTGCCTTGTCCATTTAGATGGAAGCTCTTTGAGGCAGGAACCGTGTCACTATGTGTATGTACAGCGCCCAGCACAGCGGCCCTGGCTCGCAGTTGGGACCTTTAGACAATACTGTATACAGATGACAAATCAATCAGCTGACAGCCTGTACTTCCCATGGGGTTAAACCATGGGTCCCTAACGTAGGTTTCCACTCACACAAGCAAGAATAGATCATGGGTCGGCCACCTACACCACTGATGCGAATAGCAGTGGCCCAGGAACTTAGATATAGAACAGATAAAGACAAAGGCATTTCATGCAGCGCTAACCCCAGTGAGGAGGAATTTTTTAGGGCAAGCTTCGCGTCAGGCCGCCATAAAAATGCACCACCCGACCCCAATCACCAGAGGTTCTCCTGGGGCATGAACTTCAGAGCACTGGGTTGGGACAAGACTGTGATGAGGGCCTTGGTATGGAAGTATGGATATGGCCCTCATTACCATGGTAACAGAGGGCCTCATTCTGAGATTCATGCCCCAGAAAAACCTCAAATGATTTCCGGCTTGGGTGAGTTGGGTACATTCCATGTACCCGTGTCCTCCTTGCAATTGCAATGGGATACAGAATACTCCTTGGCTTCCTGTCTTAAACTAGGAAAGGGTGGCGGTTAAGCAGTTGCTAGACCACACCCCAGAAGTTGCTGCATTTCAGTGTTGGGTGAAGTAACTTCTGTGCATAATTTATTAAGTACTCCGTGGGCTTTCGGTCAGAGAGGTATTTGGGGCTTGATTCAAAACCCATCAAAATCAGTGGAAAGATTCTCCCCAATGTGACTGGGCTTTGGATCTGGGCCTCTATAGCTAAAACCTAAGTGATATACGGTGCTTTTAATTAGGGGCTCTCAAAGCCCTTTACAAAGGAAGGTCAGTGTCTGTCATTACCTGCTTTTACAGATAGGGAAATCAAGGCATAGAGTTGTTCTCCTGACCTCCCTGAGGTCGCACAGCAGGTCAGTGACAGAACCCAGATCTCCTAGCTAAAGGTGCATGGGACAACCACGGACTTGCTTAGTAAATGCAACTTTGTGTGAATGATCACAAACCTCAGAAGCAAAGCAGAGCTTGTCTTCAGGCAGCCAGACCCTTCAGATGCAAAGATCATTCTCCCCAAACTCTCTGCCAGCACATCCTCCTGGTGAGAAAGTCCAGGTCCGGTGCAGACTGGGTCTACCACAGTGTGATGAGGAGAGCCATAGGGACTCCTCTCCAAGATTAAACTCTGAACTTCGGTCACATTTCTGGGTGGACTCCTGAGAGATGACCAGCTGATATTCCACAGAGAAACCAACAGTGCCACCCGGTGGACACTCAAACTCTTTGGGTGCAGCAGGTGAGAGACTTTCGGCATCACTCCGAGGCATGGTTCACTAGCCAGCTCACTTTACCTATTGCCGGCTGGATAGACCTGTTTCTCCTATACCAAGCATTGCTCTGGCACATTTCCCAGCCTCCCCGGGGTGCTTACATCACTGCCCTGAGAAAATACACCCTCGGTTTAGAACAGCCTCTGGGAACAAAAACATCAGAGACAAGGATTGGATGATATCAACAATGGGGCTTGACCCCCAGAGACAAACCCCAAACACGAGGTACATACGGGTCGGGTTCAAACCTCCCGGGTTCAGGCCCAGCCCTAGGGCCCACACCAAACTTTCAAACAATGAATCAGCAGAGGAGAAAACTGCAGACTCTAGCGGGAACCTTAACTGACCTCCCCCTGCTGCACACAGAAGAGCCTTCTCTGCCCTCCAACACAACTCCCACACAGAAAGAGCGCCCGCTATTGAACCATCAACACTGCCATCCAGCTAGAGCCCTCCCATGCATCCACCTTGCCCGCTTTTGCTTCAAAAGATGGGAGGGTCACGGCTGGCCCAAGGGTTTTTGATGCCCTTAGGCAAACTATGACTTTGGTCCCCCCCCACATCTAATAAGAGATAACTTATTAATATATATATTTTCAGATAGAGAAAAAAAATCACTTCCATTTAATTTGTTGCCCCTTAGAGCCTGGCGCCTAGTTCACCTCTATGGTTCGGCCAGCCTGCTTGAGGCAGAGCATTGCTGCTAGACAGCCCTTTGGGAGCCCAGGTCTCCCTCTCCAAGGCGATGGGCAGCTTGCTGTGGATCCAGCTCCCCGGAGGGTGGGGGAACCAGAAAGGGACCAGAAATTCCCCCTCCCCCTTCGTCTAACCTTTTACTGGTGTTGATTTTTCAACCATGATTCAACAAATGTCACCCTCAAGCCTGATTACCCTGCCCGAGGGGATGGGAAGGAATCACACTGAGCCGTCAGCTCCCCCCCTGCTCCATTTATCCGCTACACAGGCTCCTGAGCGGGCGAGCGCCAGGCAGACAGAGGGACACACTGGCTCATGTGCCGATGGCTGCAGGTTGTGGGACCCCCATGATGCAGCACGACCTTACCTGTACAGCGCCTCCCAGCCACGGCCGAATCCAGGCCACGTAGCAGCTGCATTTGTCTACAGATAGCCACTGGCCAGGCAGTCCACGGAGCAGTGGTTTTCAACCCTGTACTGGGTCGCAGACCCTCAGGCACTGGGTCGCAGCGCCCGCTGCTGCCGCCAAAAGACTGGAATGCATTGCTGAAAGATGTCATTGCTGGGTCTCGGCGCGAGGGGGCTGGGCCCTTTTCCCCAGTGTGGTCCCGTCGGGGTCCAGCCTGTGGGGTGGTGGCATCTCCCTGTGCTGGATCCTGCCCAGGGACCCCTGGCTCTCCTCAGCCGCTCTCGACTGCCCCTGGCTCCGGACAGCTCCAGCTCCGCCCTGGCCCCGGGCTGCTGCTCTGCCTCCAGGCTCACCGCCCACGGAGAATGGGCCCCCAACCTGCCCGCTCCCTCATTGGCCTGCCACTCAAGAGCACTGGCCTCCCCCCACTGCCCATGGGGCCTGTCAGTCTTCGAGTCCCCGATTTCTCATCGACCCTTCCCCGTCCTTTGGGCGGGGCCCACACATGGCGAGAGAAGGGTACACTTTACTGGAGGCCCCAGCCCAGGCTGCAACCCCCATTCCCAGGGGGCCCATGTGAGAAGTTACTAGGTCTGCAAAAATGATGCTTGGGCCCTGCCTTTGGGACAAAGCACCCCGCTAAGTTTCCGCAAGGAGCCAACAGCCCCCTTACACGTGGTACCAAAGTCAAACCGCTCAGCCCAGCCGCGAGCCAAGTGGAGATCTGGCGGGCAGAGTCATTCCCAGCCCGGCTCCCCTCTGTTGGAAAAGGCACTGGTGGGCGTTTGGTTCCAGCCTCCCTCGCCAGCTCTTGGAGATCACTGTGTTATCAGAGGCTCAATCTGCCCAACAATCTGCAACAATCGCTCCCCCAAAGCCCCCAGAATTCATCCAGCAAAGAGAGAGGCAGGGATCCCTCTTCAGCCGGCATTTTGTCTCCTGCTCTCGGAGTTAGATTCAATCTAGAAGTCACTTGCAGGACTGGGCCACGTGCAGGGTTGGGGCTTAGAGCGGGAGCATCAATCTAAAATTCACATTCCTGTCTAAAAAACGAGAGTCCTGTGGCACCTTATAGACTAACAGATTGTCTTCGGCATAAGCTTTCGTGGGCTATAACCCACTTCGTCAGATGGGTTACAGCCCACGAAAGCTTATGCTGAAGAAAATCTGTTAGTCTATAAGGTGCCACAGGACTCTCATTGTTTTTTTGCTGTACACAGACTAACATGGCTACCCCTCTGGACATTCCTGTCTGAACATCTTCTCCTCTTACCAGTCATTGCCCCAAACACCACCTACAGCGGTACACAGCTAAGACTCAAGAGAAAAAAGTCCTTCTTTGCCCAATTTAGTGTGTTTACTTGACAACACTCGGTCATTGTTTGGTGGCTCTTTCACTTAGCAACCAGGGAGAGAGAAACATTTAAAAGACAGGGAAATGTGGCAGACAGCCACAAGAATTGGCAGGGCAGCCCAGGGGGCAGCTGTGAGACTTGAATCTACTTTTAACTGGTATTTTGGAACAGACTAGATTTCACATGGTCCCTGTCCCTTTAAACGACAACAAAGCTTCAATCTTCAGTAGTGTTAGTGCTCAGACCAGAGGACTGGAGTCTGGACCCTTGGATTTCCCCCGATACGCCACCTTCCATGGACGGCTTTAATCTTGTGACAATCTCTGTGTGCCTCAGTTTGCCCATTTGTACAATGGGGATAATACACCCCTCCCCCACATTCACTGTTTGCAAGGCCAGCGCTTTGAGATTCTAGGATGAACATCCCAATAGAAATCCAATGTATTATATTCTGCAACTCAGATCGTAGGTCTCTTGACCCCACCCCTCAGGAAGCCAGGCGGTATCATTGTCCCCATTTCACAGACGGATACACGCAGCTCCTTGCACTGAAGTGACTTGCCCAACTTCACCCAGGGGCAGAGCCAGACGCAGAACTGGATCTGGCTCCCAGCCACATTGCCTAGAAATGATCGAGATCCGTTTGCTGACCCTAGCCGTCACCTTTGCCCCTACTCATCCCCAAGGGCGCCCAGGGAACCAGTGCTCTGGCAGGCACCAGAGTCAATTCTTAGCTTGCTGTTGGCCCCCATGCTGGGAACGGCACTATACCCCAACATCCTTACACACTGGGGGGGCTGTCGGCAGCACCCCACAGAATTCAGAATCTGCACACACAGGGAAACAGCAGTGGAAGGGGAGCAGCAGGCTGCTGGGGTAGCTGCCTAGTCCTCTGCGCTGCTGGGGATTTCCCCCATCACCACCCCCTTCCTCATGAGACTCAGATGCTGAAAGGAACAGCTGGCTCTGTAGGGGAGCCCCTGGAATGGCCAGATATCCCAATTTTATAGGGACAATCCCAATATTCAGGGCTTTTTCTTATACAGGTGCCTATTGCCCTCTGTCTCCTGTCCTAACGTTTCACACTTGCTATCTGGTCACCCTAAGAGCCCGGTCGCAACCTCTGTACCTGCTGCAGAGCTGGGAGCCGTGCTCCTGTGACCCACCCTCAGCCAATTCCTGCAGGCCCTCCCTTTGGGCAGAGCATGGAGACCCAGGCAGCGCTGGAAGGCTGACCCCATGGAGGGTGGCACATGCAGGGTGTGCTCCCACACCCAGGCCCACATTCCCTGCTGGCTGGCACGGGTGTAAATCTAGAGGGAACTCCACTGAGGCCAGTGATGTTTCACCAGCCTAGGAGAGGGGAGGATCAAGTCCCTCAGACTCATGGGCTGGTGAGGGAGCTTTGCATCCAGCCGCAGGTATGCATCAGTTTGAACGCTCAAGTTCTTGGGGTTCGGTGAAGGGCGGGAGTGGGAGGAAGAGGCCAGTAGAGCCGATCCGGGGCCCACTGTCCAAAGAGCCTCCTGAATTTTCCCAGTTGCAACCCACTCCCAGAAATAGCACCAATGGATTTGGGGCCCTGTGATTCAGTTGCCTCGGCCCCATTCAGAGGCGGCCTTTGGCTATTGGGGGCCCTAGGCAAAGGCCCATTGTGGGCCCCCCGATAGGCCCACAGGGGCCCCCTTTGTGGCCCCACTCCCCCCCCCACCCCATTGTCACCCTGCCCTCCCTCCTGCCCCAGCTCCCCACTCCATGGCCCTGGCCCCCTGAGCCCAGCTCCTCCTCCTGCTGCTGACCAAGGCAGATGCGGCTTTTGGGGTAGGCGATGGGGCCCCTTACTGCTGCCTGCTTGGCCTATCCCAAAAGCTGCCTCTGGCCCCATTTAACCTTGAGCAGCCCCATGAAGGAGCTAGGAGGATGGAGAGTTTGGGGCATTAGAATGGCACAAGGGGGGCCAGACTCTGGACCCTCATTTGCTGGGTGGCTCCATCCCCTACATGTCATGGAGCAGAGGCTCAGCACCCAGGAGCCTTCACTGCCCACCAGTCTGCCGCCCTGTTCGGCAACAGCTGAAGCGTCTCTTGCTTAAATGCACCTGGGCCCTTGGGACTCTGGATCCTTCCCCTTTCCACGACCCACCGTCTTCAGCAGCTAGAGCTGTCTGATCCAGAACTGCAAAGCTCCCCTGTGCTTACTTCTTACCTACATGCCTGCCATAATCTGGCTCCCTACTTCCACTGTCCATCCCATGTACCCACCCATTCACACCCCATATCAAGCAAGGCCATGCCCCATTCATTGACACCACGTCCTGTGCACGCAGCAACAGACGTGGGGCTTTACCAAACCCCACCGGTAACCTCTGGGATGCCGTCAAGGGGTGGCAGACGCCAAGTTGCTATGTGGTCGGGGTTGCACGTGTACATGTATCTATCGGCAATATATTTAGCACACATGCCTTCTGTAAGTAAACGTGAGCCGTCTCATCTGACTCAGTGCAGAAGACATGCCAGCGTGGGGGCAGCAAAGGTGCATCCATTGCTCTCTTCCACAGCTTCTAATTACTGCAGGTGGCTTCTCCTGAGCCGGACCGTTAGGATGCAGCAGCTGCTTGGTTAGGACCTGGCCTCTGGATTTCCCCAGTGGTGGGGACCCCAGTGCCACCTGGGACGATGCCAGTTCAGCAGACCTAAGCGTTCGTGCCACATCCCGCTGGTCTCACCTCACTGGCACTGAGTGTCAGGGCAGAAACCCACTCACCTGTGTGTCGAACATCATCATCTCCTCTCATAGCCTCTGCGGGGTCCTCAGGGAGAAAGGGAAGCCAGAGGGCTGGTCCCACCAGCTCAGTCGGTCCCTCGAGGATTCAGACAGAAGATGGTTTGGTTGGGAGGGTGAGGGAAGCTGGTCCGAGCCCCCACCTCCAAGCCCGGCTGGATCACGGTCTGCCTTCCATCTCCTGGCGCTGAAAGGAAGGAAGGGATCCCCCGCACAAGCTCCCTGTTCAGGGCGCAAAGGCTCAAGGCGTTGACAGGCTGGGAGAGGCAGGTGAGCCCGCATCTCCGGCACAGGGCTGCCCTGCTCCCATTGCAAACCCAGCCCAGATAATCCCGAGCAGCATCAGCGCCAGCCGTGCAGCAATCTCCAGGAGACACATTTCCTCGGCGTGGGGGGGGGTCACTTTCCCATTGTCTGCAAACAGCAGCCCTGCACCCTGAGAAAAGCTGCTGTCCCTGCCTTCTCTTCCTGCTCCGAGTAAATCCAGAGGTGGAGCTGAGAGCTCGTGGCCAGCTCCCCAACACACGAGCGCTGCGAAGCCAAAAAGGCTGGGCTGAGTGTGTGCTAAGGGGGTGGAGGGGAGGGAATGAATCACGCAGCAGGCGTTTAAAGGGAGCGCCAGGAGAAAGCCGCCTTCCCTGGATCTCTCTGCTGGAGCCTTCTCCAGAACAGAGAAACTTCCCTCCAGCCAGGCGAGCAGCAGCAAGAAGACAAATCATTGCAAATGAAGCAGCAAGGGATCCACTTACTCCAGCGCTTCTCTAGATGCAGCCAGTGTGTGGCTCAAGGAGAGAGGTGGGTTTTCTTCCCAGCTCTTGGAGCTTAGATCCCGCCAGCTACTCACGCTGGCCTGGGGTAAGCGAGGGGCTAGAAGAGTCCCCACAAGGCTGGGGAGGAATGGGGCCGGTTCTCAGCCCATTGGACTTTGGAGGGTTTTCTCTTACAGACTCCCAGGCTTGGCCTGCATGGAGCAAATGAGCTGGTAGAAATTGTGTTAAGCACAACATTTTAATGAGTCCCTTGTCAGGGGCGCTGGAGCACAGATAGTGTAAAACCAGGTTACGGTGTAAAACCCGTTGGGTCACTCCCAGACCTGCAGACACAGAGTCACCCAGCCACATGCAGTTACACTCAGAATCAGTCACCCAGAGACACCAATCACTCACAGCTGCGCAGTCACACACGTACAGTCCCTTGCAGCACACAGAAGTCCCCACGTGTCACTCAATCACACTCAGTGTGTTTCTCATTGCCCTGCACGGGCACCCCAAGGCAGGCGTTCTGCACACCAGCTGAAATATGATCTGTTTGTTATGGCACTACCGTGTCCCGGGTGTCTCTTTCCATCATAGCTCCAGCAGGGAGAACAGAGAGGGGCTTCTCACCGAGAGAGGCCATGCACATGGGATGGCACAGCCCTGAATGACCTAAACGCTGGCTCTCACCCTCAGCCCCACGCCATAAAATGGGTCACATGCCCAGCACCAAGTGCTGATGCTCTGCCAGGGCAAAGCAAAACCTCTTGCTGTCTCTTGGGTTTGCACATATACGTCTCCTCACCAACACCAGGCCACGCAGAATCTGTTGTCGCTTCAGCTCCTCCAACCAGTTCCCTCTTGCCCCGGGAGGGCCTGCTGCTCCCACCGAGGGACCGGCAATCAGCAGCAGATGCTCCTGTTCCATTAGCTCCATCTGAGACTCGGCTGAGTCACGAAGGCGGGCAGAAACTGGGGCTGATGTCAGGGAAAGGTAGGCCTGTAAAGGGCTGAGCGTGTGTGCGCTGTGTGGTGGCACGTCAGGCGCCTCTTCAAAGCAGGGGGCCCAGAGCCATGGGCCAGCCCTAGATCAAACAGGCTGGTGAGGGGTTAGCCCAGTGCTGACAAACCCCAGGACATGACCTGGGTTCTCTTCATCGGGGCTCTGAATCTGAAGAGCCCACGCTGCCACTCGGCTGCCTGCCGGAGTTCAGTAGATGCTGCTCCCTGTCTCTTCCCAGACGCACCACTTCTCACTCCGGTGGCTAACCCCTGCACCCGCTCGCACACAACAGGCGGATCAGGTCCTCAGAAGGAGATGGAAAACCTCTCAGGAAGCTGACACAAAGGAAGACATGGGCTCATACAACAGATGAGGTACCTGGTGCCATGGGGGATAATTTGGGGGGTGCCTCGAGGGATGGGGATTATCCAGTGGTGTGGGAGGTGCACTCTGGAATCCCCATTTTCCTCCTTCATTGCACTTTTCCCCAGAGTTTCCACATTCATCTGCACCCTCCATCCAGCTGGGTCCCTCCGGAGCTGGCTCAGCACTTCCTCCCAGACAGGGCGAACATGGCTAGCTCTACACTGGGAGGGTCTCCATATAAGGCTCCATCGGAGCAGAGACCTACCTCCACTGACTCCTTCTCCACACTCCTGGCTCATGCCCACCTGACAGCCACCAGAAGTGGGGTCCCCTCCCCTGCACCAGGCCCAGCCAGGAGAGGGGAGACCGTCTGCAGGCATTCCTGCGGAGTGCTATTTTGGAAGGCTATCAGTGTGGGTGGGGGGAGTGGGAGGGAGTAGAGCGGGGGCATTAACTGAGAAGCCTCCTGTGATGACTAAAGCCAGCCACATCCCAGCAGGACCCATCTAATTAGCAAAGCCGAGCCCCATCCCCCAGCGCCGTGTGGTATCGTGACTGTGGGGCCGCTGTGCAAACGACATCCACCCCCAGCTGTTTCATCTCCATTCCAACTGACACCTGAAATTGAAGCACGGAGGAAAACGAAGGAGGAAAAAGCTGCTGGAAATCTCCAAGCACGATCAATTTGCTTGAGTGCTGAGCTTTTGATACTGAAGAGGGCTGAGCCCTGCAGGGTTTCCATGGAAACAGGCTGCTTTTTTAACAAAAAGGAGAGCAGCCCCTGCACTTGTAGTTTATGTTTATGAGGCTGGTGACATGTGCCATTTCAGAGCGATGCTGGGAGAAGCTGGCGCTAAGGGTAGAGAAGGCTGCCCACGCGCACAGGCAGTGTGGGACCAGTCAGATTCCCAGGTTAGAATTGGAGGACCAGGCTGGCCGGGTTCCCCACGGCCTTCGGACCTGCAAACTTAGGTCTCAAGCTCTAAGTTCAGTTTTACTGCAGATGGCACCAGGCGAGGCAGCTCTGGAGTCTCTGGTCCCTTGAAACCGACCAACGTACGTCATCTCCAATGCTGTAAGACCCATGGCTGGGGTTGAGAGGTTAACGTCAGTCTCTGCCAAGAAGGGGCTCTGATCTGCAGCACGTAGAGGTCACCTGCCCCCTCGCATTGGTCTGAGAACCTCCCCTAATCTCACAGAGACCACAGAGCAGCTGAATGGTTCTGGATTCCCGCTGACCTAGGCCTCGGTCAAACCAGTCAACGTGTGTGGCCATAGTCAATATTGTGAGATGGCTCAAAGAAAATGCCGGAGGAGAGTTTGTGGTGTCCCGAGCCGTTCCCAGGGCTGAGTGATCATTTTCAGCAGGCATGATCTCGCGGCGTGAGTGGAACCCCACCTTTTAAATCCAACATTGCTACTGACTCCCTCAACGCAAGCCCCTAACCTTCACGACGTCTGTCCCCCGTATGTAGAAGGGGGAAGTAATCCCAAGCTCACTGAGGTGCTGGTTCAGGTTTGTACATACAAACCTCTCGCAGTATCCTAACACTGTCACTTCCAGGCCAGAGTTGTGGCTTTATGCCTCACCCGAGGACCCTGCTACCTACAGCGAGAACTGGATCTCGTGGCTCTAACTGTGCCAGACGTCGCACTGGACGAATGGATGCTTTGCTAAACGGGCAGTCCTTCAGCTGAAACACATTAAGGGTTCTGCTACCCAGCCTTGGTAGCTGGTGCGATGTACAAATGGAAGATGGAACTTCCCTTTTCAATCCCAATAGGGGACGATCCCTGGTTTCCTGGCTTATAAAATAAGCCGTAGCATTTATAACATGGTTGAGCGATCAAAGCACTTTGCAAACATGAATTTATCGTCCCAACACCCTGGTGAGGTAGGGAAGGGTTATCCCCATTTTATAGGTGGGGAAACTGAGGCAGAAAGGCAAAGTGATCTTCCCAAGGCAACCGGGGAGTCAGTTGCAGAACTGGGACTGGATTCCAATTTTAGCATACCATGCCACACTGTACCTTGGAGGCTTTTGCCTCCAACAGAACATAGGCATTGTGACGCTGCATGAACAGGAGAAAGGTTGTTCTTACTCTCCATGGCACTAGATGTCACCACAGAGAAATGCTCTAATTATAGTAACAGGGTCACAGGATCACAGCTGCTTGGTGAAGAAAATACATGTTTGAAAGCATTTGGCCCTTGATGGTCGAAGTTGCTTATGGCAAAATATTGCTACAAAGGCTCCAAACAAAATCCTTAAAAAAGGGTTAACGCTTGTTAGATGAGTTCAACATGGAGAGAGAAAAAGTGAAACTTCCTGGTTCAAAGCTGCTGCCTTACACTCGTTCTGCTTGAAACAATCTGGGTGTGAATTTGTAAACACGCCTGAAAAAGCTTAACTAGAGTATGTGTATTTGGGAGGTGAAGAGGGAGGGTTACTGCACTTTAAAAATGGCATGCTCAGTACAGTCAGCCATCGCTGCTTTCCCAAAGGATTTACTTGGTATAGATCTGATGGCAGGATCAGGCTCTCAGTGTGAAAGGAAGGCGGACTGATGTAATGCACATTTCCCCTACATTCCTGCCTCCAATTCGTGATCACCCCCAAACCTGCCCTGACTGCGGTTGTCACTCCTAGGCAGAGATGATTGTTGGCAAGTCACTTGGAACGCGACACTGCTCTGCAGATCTCCACGCACAGCCCTGGCCTCCTGCAAGGCGTGGCAGGACCCGTTTTGAAGCAGAGCCAGGGTGCTTGGGCAGGAAGCCTTACCATGGCAGCTCTCTGGTGCTGGAGCTGCCCTTTCCTCCCTGCCCCACTGGGGGAGAAATCCCACCCGTGCACCTTGTGTTTATTATTATTTCCATTAATAGAAAGATGGGATCCCCCTGTGCTAGGCGCTGTATGTACATCGAGTGAGACACTGTTCCTGCCCTGAAGAGCTCACATTCTAGCAGATAAAACAAAGGGCGGGGAAGTGGAAAAGAGAAGTGACACGTCACTTGCCCAAGGTCACCCAGGAGATGAGTGGCTGATCAGAGAATCCAGCTCAAAGCCCTTGTCACTGGCTCATGCTGCCTCTCATTGCCATGTATGTCATACGGGCCAGGAGCATTTGTTTACTTGCATTTTCCTAGCCAGCTTTGCACAGGGAACTTACAGCTAATTTACTACCCATCTTCAGCCATCACATCTTCCTCAGAGACCACCTCATTTTCCTTCTTCCCAGCCACTCACCAGCCCCCAATCAAGGGAAGGGCCAGGGTACTATTTTTTTTTAAACTAACTGGCAGCAAGTGTCATTTCTGATGAGTGATGCAGAGCAACAGGAACTCAGGTAGACTCCAGGGGAGGGTCCATAGTCACCAAAATCGGAGCCACAGCGCAATAATAGCATGTCCTGGCACAGAAGAGGGATGGGATTAATGGGATGAAGATGGATGCTAGCTGGCCTCTCACGGGATGCCCTTCCACACCAGTGGTTTCTATTCCCTAGCTCAGACTTTCTTTCGTGACTTAATGCATCTGACAAGTGATCAGCACAGACAAGGAAAGAAAATGCTGGTCAGATGGGTCTTAAATTAGCCAGACAATGCATGAAGAGTCTGTTCCATGCAGCTGGAGGGAGGTGGATGGAACAAGGGACCTTTGAGAAGACTACCAGCAGTTGATCTGAATCTTGGTCTCGGATGAATCTGAATTAGAAATACCCTGAAAGCAGTGAGCCAGCATCTCACCCAGAGTGAACTAATTTCCAGGGAGTGACAACAATTTGCACTCACAGAGGGTCAGATCTAGTATTTTTGTCCGTAATATGGTGCTATGGGGATAATTATGACTAACTAAATTCCACTGGTGGCAGAACCCTGGAGAGAGCAGGGTCCAGCGGTTAGAGCAGGGGGCAGAGTCAGTCCGGTGTGCTGCCAGCAAATAAGGGAGTAGGTCACATCACAGCTGGGTGCCTCAGTTTCCCCCTGCAATGGTAATACCTGGGATGAAAACAGGACAGTGTAGCGCTTTCAGACTCATTGCAGGCCTCAGCCCGCACAGTCCCGTTAGAAGGTAAGCAGATTGCTTATTTGTGTAGAGACCAGGGCCCCACCCTCAGCAGACCAATTCTCCATGGGCCTGGCTCTCAGGCCATCATTTACAGCAGGGAAGAGTGCTGCCACCTGCTTGTAATAATGGCCTCTTAGACCCACTTTGCCCAGGTTTTAATGCTGGCCTGAGCTGGAGGGGAAAGGAGAATCAGGCTCTTGTCTAATTACAGAGGCACCTGGGGAGCGGAAAGATGCAGGCAATAGGCAGACAGACTCCATCTCTCCTCCCGCAATCCACAGCCACCTGCTCATGCTGAGGGAAGGGAGCCTATCTTGGCTCCGCAGGGGTGAGCCACGGAGAGGTGATGGCAGAGGGCTGGTTCTTGTCTAAAGAGGAGATCAGCCAGCATGATCTAATCCAGCCTCTTCGGGCGTGTCTCGCATCACACAGCCCTGCTTCCTGGATGCTCCGTAAAGCACTATTCGCTGAGCAGGCAGCTGTACAGGAGGTTGCTGCTCACCGTGATCACTGTGGGCCTTTGATGTGGCTGGAGGATGGCTGGGAAGCACCAGTTGGCAGCAGACAGAAACAAAGCTGCAGCCTCTCTCATAGAGTTAGATACAGGCACTTTTAACTGCAGCCCCTAGAGACAGCCGTCATGAAAGCAGGTACTATTCCCTCTGCATGGCACTGGGCTTGCCTCTCTCTGTGCATGCTAGGGATGGAGAGGTGACTTGATCACCATCTATAAACCTATGTGGGGAAGAAGATTTCCAATAGCAAAGGCGATGTTAATGTAGCCAGACAAAAGCAAACCAAGATCCAATGGCTGCAGGCGGAAGCAAGACAAAGTCAAACGGGAAATAAGACACATTTTGAGCTGTGAGGGTAACTAACCAATGAAACAACTGAGCACGGGCAGTGATGGACTTTCCATCACTAAGTCTTCAAGTCAAAAGTGGATTCCTTTCTAAGAGATACGCTCTAACTCCACCCCAACTTAGGGGCTTGACATAGGACGCACTGGGTGAAATTCTAGAGCCTGCAGTATGCAAGAGATCAGACTAATTGAGCCCAGTGGTCCATTCTGGCGTGATAACCTATGACTCCATATGTGTACAGCCCCCAGAACAACAGGGCCTGAACTTGGTGGGGATCTGCAAGCCCTACTGTAGTATGAATAACAAATAAGAATAGACGTAGCTCAGGGGGTGGGGGTAGGAGCGTCTAGCTAAGGCTTGCAATAGGATGGGGCTTTTCCTTTGGCCTCCTGGTCCCTGCAGCGCTTGGTTTTGAGGAAGGGACAAGGAGCACAATTATCCAAGGTGGACCCCTTAATAGGGGACAAAAATTTCTCTCTAAGGTGTTTCTCCCTCAGCACATTAGCTCTCCTGAAGAAAATGTAACAGGAGAGCTCCTCCGCTGGCAGTAATCTGAATCTGGCCCCATGTGTCCCATGGGCATTGATTCTTGGGGGGCGGACATGTGGGGCAGTGTTTTTCACTAATGTTTGCACATTTTATGGGCCTCTCAATGGGCTTTCTGACTTGCATCGCAGCAGGTCAATGCCCACACTTACACACCTGAGTGGCAAGCTGAGAACACAAGACTGGAATAGCTTAGTAAGTCACTCCCATGTAGAAATTGGGCCCTAAATCTTTGATTGCTCAATTCATTTAGCAATTTCTGATGCAAGAGCAGGCACCTGGCTTTTTCCCCACTTTCTCTCTCTCTCCTGCCAAATGAGCCTTTTCTGAACAGTTTCCTTGGAAACAGACAGCTTAGACCTGTCACCTCTCTCCCATTCTTGCTTCCCGCTGCGGGAGCAGTGCTGTGCTCCATCATTCCTTGCTGTTTCCCATGGTCTCTCTACCTGCTCCCGTGAAATGAGCGTGGCAAAAACATGCATTCCTCTTTGCTTGCTTGCTTTGGGCACATGTGCTCCGGCGGCGTGTGTGACACCTGAGTCTTAGCTAGGCAGCTACCATTGCATACGATTGCTGTTTTCCTGCATTTGTATTTCTCTTCTCCTTCCAGAGAAGAGTCGGGTTCTGAAGCTCCACGAATCTGATGTCAAACAACCTTGGCTTACCTCTACCTCCTGTCCCACTCCGCTGATTGACACATGCCGGTTATTCATCTGGAGGATGGAGCCCTAGAGTAGAACGTCCAATTTCATGGCTGTATTTCAATTTGCTACAAACTTATGAGGGAAGATTGAAAGAGCTGGGTTTGTTTAGTCTGGAAAAGAGGAGACTGAGAGGGGACATGATAACAGTTTTCAAATACCTAAAAGGTTGATATAGGGAAGAGGGAGAAAAATTGTTCTCTTTAACCTCTGATGACAGGACAAGAAGCAATGGGCTTAAATTATGGCAAGGGAGGTTTGGGTTGGAGATTAGGAAGAAATTCCTAACTGTCAGGGAGATTAACCACTGGAATAAGTGGCCTGGGCAGGTTGTGGAATCTCCATCATTGGAAGTTTTTCAGAGCAGGTTAGACAAGCACCTGTCAGGGATGGTTTAAGAGGGTACTTGGTCCTGCCATGAGTGCAGGGGACTGGACCCGATGACCTCTCACTGGCCCTTCCAATTTCTATGAAGGACATTAAATGTTACTGTCTAGTTCCAGCAAAATTTGTTTCACCATGCCTAGAAAAGCTGGAATGGACTGAAGAGTGGGATATTCGCCTGGACACCTCTGAACCAGATTTTCTTTGTCAGGGAAGACTGAATGATCCACAGAGACGTGAAACAGTGAAAAGGTTCACACTTCTTGGCTTTGGTTGAGATGTGCATGTAGGATTTCAGACGCTGGCCTGAGCTGTATCAGATCTGTTCAGATCTCTTGGGTCTGCAAAATTGGGCTGGATATGAGGAACATAGGAAATACCAGACAGGATAAGATCATTTTTCTGTCTAGCCGAGTATCCTGTCTCTGACAGTGGTTAGAACCAGCTGCTTCAGAGGAATAAACCCTGAGGTAGGCAGCTAGAGGAACACCTACTCCGCGGAAAAGCCTCCTCAAGGCTCCATTCATCAGAGGTTGATTTGTGCCCTGAACTATGAGGGTTTATATTCCTTCCTTGTTTATTCTTTTAAATGTTTATTATAATTGTGGATGTTCTCCTTACCCAGATTAATATCCACTCTTGTTTTGGAATCCTGCTAATTTCTTGGTCTCAACAATACCTTGTGGCAATGAGTTCCCCAGGCTAATTATGACTTGAGCCTTGCTTAGGGTATGACTCTTGGAGCATGCAAAACAAAATCCATGAATGATAAGTGCACCTTTTTTTCCATCCAGGGATGAGCTTTAACAGATTCGTTTTATTCCCCAGTCTCAGACCAAACTAGGGTTTGTATAGTTGTTTTTAAATAGCACGCAGGCGATTTGAAGCTTTGGTATCACTTGGCAAAAGGCCACCATCCAAACATGGGCAGCAGCCAAATTTAAAGGGAACAGGAATCAAGTAGGTCCTTTCCCACAGTCGCCTCGCTGTGGCATCTCCACACCATTCTCGAGCCCCTAACGTCACTCCTCAGCTGAAAGACGCACCGGCCCTTCCCAGTGACAGCTCCACAATCCACCCCAGAGGGGAGTCAAAACACTGACTGGGGGGCTTCCTGCCCTGCCAGCAAGTCGAGGGCCTGATTGCACGGTGAAAGGGGGAAGACTAAACGAGCCCAAGAGGGGCTGACCGATCAGTCCCTTATCTCCCTGTAGTTCTTCTTCACCGAGGCGAAGCGTATCAAGTGCACCTCAGGTGGCTTAGGCTTGGTGTCATCCCACAGATACTCTGGGGAGAGCAGTTTTGAAGGCTTGTGGGAGGCGAAATGCCTGTTGAGGTGGCTCTCCTCCTGCCAGGCCGCCATGATCCCATTGGCTTTGTCTGCCAGGATGGTCATGTGGCAGGTCCTGGTGAACTCGTACACCTGGCTGATCAGCCCGCCGAAGACGGCTCCTCCATAGTAGAAGTCCCCCTGGCCGTCAGGGATGAAGGCTGCAGAGAAGCTCCTCCTCTCATAAGGGAACTGGCTGCGAGGGACTTTGTAGTAGCCAGGGTGTATGGCAGCTACCAGCTCCCCCAAGGTCTCCGCCCCCCAGGGGTTGTAGAACACCATGTCGATGTCGAGGCAGAAGAGGTAGTTCACTTCCCGGTGGCTCATTTCTGCGATGTGCCTGTTTATCGCCTCCATCCTGCGCATGGAAATCTCCTGCCAGTGAGAGTATTTTTTGATGGGGACGATGCTGAGGCGCCGGCTGGGCTGCAGCTGGACTCTGGGAATTGCCTGAGGGTCGTTAGTGAAGATGTAGTAGTTCACCCGATAGCCCTTCATGAAGTGCTTCTCTGCCGACTCCAGGAAGCGGCCCACGAATCTGGTATACCTGTGCAGACACCGTGTCCCAGGTTAATGAGGGTCTTTAATAGACTCTGATGTGGTAGGAAGAGTTTTGCCAAGACACAGCTATAAAAATGGGTAGTTACAAGCACAGTGGTTTGGAAGAGCGCTAGATTAGATGAGGGCAGACAATAAAGAATATGCCTTGGCCAGTCAACTCCCAGAAATGAATGGGAAATCCCACAGCGTACCCCAGCTCTCACAGAGGACCTGGGTTGGACTTTTCAAATTGCTGAGTGGGTGTCTGCATTATCTAACAGCTTGTGTGGCCATGTAGGGTCTGTCTACACTAGCCACAGAGGTACGATTGCAGCGTGGGGAGACGTACCCGAGCAAGCTTTAATCTAGCTAGCTCAGGTCCCAACACAGCAAAGAGGGTGCAGGACGCACTGGCCACCCCAGCCAAGAAGCCAGGGTCCTCGTAACTGTAGTGCCGTAGTGTAGACGCTTTCTACAGTGATGGAAAGGATTTCGCTCTCGACGTACGTAATATACCTCCCCAAGCAAAAGTAGCTAGATTGAGAGGAGCATTCTGCCCTCGACCTAGCTGGAGCTATATGTGGGTTAGTTTGGCACAGCTACAAACACTCAACAGTGCGATTCGTTCCCCTGAGAGCCATAGTTATGTGCACCTAAGTATAGATCAGGCCTGACCTAGCTGGTTATGGGAACCCAGTCCAAGTCTCTCTCCAGAGGAGATGTGGTACTGGACTAGCACAGCAGATAGAATTTTACTGTACTGAACCTGCTTGATCTATGGAGAGGCAGCATGGTCTAGTGGCTAGAGCACTGGATGGGAACCAGGAGACCTGGCTCTGTCACTAGCCTGCTGGATGACGTTAGGCAAATCACTTCATTGATCCCCACCTCAGTTTACCCTTCTGTAAAATGGGGCTAAGGGTGTAACGCATAAAGTGGTTTGTGATCTCCTGATGACAAGTGCTATGTAAGAGCTAGGTACTGAGGATGATGATTCCATCAGTCCAGCTTCATAGCCAGTTGGCTAGAGCCTGTTACTTTTACAAAGGTGAAAATTTGTTAAAGGTTAAATTACCTAACAATGCTGGCTGAGGAACTGTACGAGGAGGCAAACGTGTTGCCCCGCGAACTAGAGAGGTTGAGCGACTCACTTACTTTCCAATGGCAAAGGCTGTCACCCCTATGGTGAGGTTCAATGGTTTGTAGGCATTGTCCAAGATTTCGGAGTTGAAAGTTCCTTCCCAAACAATGGGAGCCAGCCAAGGAGTGAGAGTCAGCACGTCCTGGCGCCTGAAGGAAGAGAAGGGTGGGAAACAAAACGAAACAGTTTCCTTTGGTCTGAGCCCAGTGTAGCTGTGAAAGAGACACTGGATAATGCATAAAAGCAAGGAGTCCTGTGGCACTTTTAAAGACTAACATATGTATTTATTGCATGAGCTTTCGTGGGCACAATCTCACACTGGCAGTTGAATGAAATGGAACCGATGAAGTCGGATTCTGCCCACGAAAGCTCGTGCAATAAATACATTTGTTAGTCTTTAAAAGTGCCAAAGAACTCGTTTGTTTTGCTGAAATAGACTAACACGGCTACCCCACAGGATAATGCATGGGTGAAATCAAGTTAACCCTTCGTAACAATATGATTCTCTCCAGCTACTTCCCTCACCTCATGTCCTGAGGCCTCACTGCAGGATGAATCGAACCCTGACCTTCTGCTCCTAAAGCGAAATTCAGTTCTCTGCAGATGGGCTAAGTAAATGTCCCCGCCTACACGTCTGCTTAAGCCATGGGATCTCTGCACAGGGTCACTGATCGCCACGTAGGGAAGGCCACGCATACTTTCCTTATATTTGTTGCAGGCTTGATACAGTTTGCGGCATCACTAAAATTACAAGAAAATTTCCCTGTTGTGTTGGTTTTTAAAAGGCAGTCTGTGGCGTGACACTAGATTATCTCAGCCTGGAAACCTAGTTTTAACATGTCGGATGACAATTGACATTTTCATATCCGGTCCAGCATTCAGATGTGTAACAGAGCTACGAGGAATCAATACCCTCCTCTACCTGGGCAGACTCAGCATCGGACGCACATGCAACAGAGACCTGTTACGCCTGACAGTAGTGCTCTTGTATTTTTATCCTTCTGCTGCCTACACGAAGGGCTGCAATTTGTTTTATCAACGCTTGCCTGGTTCTGGGCTGCCCAGAATCTACTCCAGACTAAGCCCCACAACTCCTTGTTGTTGAAATGCCTTGTCTGGCCACCGTTTGGAACCACTACGGCAAGACCAAGTTGTCCACCTGCTCCTGGAGCCCAGCCCAGACCCCAGGTCACTGAGGGCATGTAAGAAAACCACCAGCAATAGCTTGGTGGCCAGTGTTGTTTTATATTGTTACCTCATCCACAGCAGATTCAGCCAGATTGGACACAGCGTGGAGGAGCATTGAGTGTGACTTCCTTGTATGTTATACAAGTGTCTAGCGATATAGACTGATGTCAAGAAGGGACAGAATTTGGTTCTGTATGTAGAAAACACAGTCATGTAACTAAGATCTTCTCTCATCAGGTCTATTATGAGGTCTTCTTTTTGAACATCCTGGGAGTAAGATGTTTATCAAATGTTCTTTCATTTCAAAGGGCTTCTCTGGATCTCTCTGGGTGATTCATTCCCCTACCCCCCTCCCCCCCCCATAGCACGTATGACCACTAATTAGCTCCCTTGGAATCCTTTCACACCAAAAACTGCTTCAAAATACAATACAATGGACCTGATTCTCCCCTCACTTGCACCAATATAACTCCATGGACTTCACTGCAGTTTCTCTCCATTCACACCTCAGTGAGTGAGAGGAGAATTAGGCCCAAGCTGCAAACATGGATGGGTACACATGCACCTTAGGTGCTAAAATGGTGGCTAATGAAGGGACCTTAATAGAAGTGTCAGACACACTGCACACATTGGGCTCACTCCTGCAATGGTGCTGAGCACCATCAGCTCCCCGCTGAAGCCAGAGGAAGATGAGTGACTGCGTTTTTCAGTCTGGTAAGTGATCACTACAGAAAAACACTGCAGGGACCCTTTCAAATCTTAATGATGTAACCAAAGAGAGCTGACGTTTCCTCTTTTGGGGGCTTCTGCTGCTGCCCACCGCGGTAGTATCTGAGCGCCTAACTAGTCATTCCTCATTGGCTAATGGAGGAAGATTCGAAGAGAATAAAGTCAAAGGCATCAAAACTAAAATCCCATCAATATGGGACGGAGACACAGCCATCCATTCATTTTCATGAGGCTGTATTCTGTTGCTCTTACTCGTGTGAGCAGCACCTTATTCCACAGGCAGTCTCATTGACTTCAGTTCATCTACTTGTAGAGTAAGCTGCTGTTCCGTGTGGCTGAGGGTATTAAAAGCTGACCCTTCATCTTAACGGTCTGATCTTGAGAGATGTGGAGCACCCCGAATTGAAGTCAGTGGTGCTGCTCGCATCAGCTAGGGGGGAAGAGGAAGATATCAGGGTCAGGCTACCCTGGGAGGAAACTTACTTCTGATCCAGTGATCTTGGCTGAGGATAAAATAGCCTGCAAAGAAGAACAAATACCCTTTGAATAACTAATGACCAGGCTTGGAGGAGAGGAAAACCATTTCAAAGGGGAGAAATAAAAACCAATCGAGGCTTACTGAGGGAAAAGCTGGGCAGGCTTCTCTTCTGCATATTGTAGTTTCCTGGAGCTGCATGAGAGGGAGGAAAGAGGGAAAGATCCATGATCGGTCACTACACCGAAGTGCTCTTCAAAGCACAAATCTTGGTGGCTCCTGCCCCACATGCTGCATTACCTGGGGGCGGATTCCTTGCCTTAGCTCCCTATGCTAGAGAATGGTTCAAGAGCTGTTAGCGAAGCGACTCTCTTAAAATGGCGTCTCGCTACACAACCCTGGTGTGGGAGACAGGGGACTTTCAGGGAGTCATTTACAGCACCCAGGTTCTCTGGGGAAGCAGGAGAAGACGAGCGCTCCAGGGCAATAAGCCAATGGAGTAAGCCAGTGTACTCTAGCAAGAAATTGCCAGAGTGCATTACACCATCACCTCCCCAGCACAACTTGCTCCCCATATGGGGGGCTGGCAATGCTGGCTCTGTTCCCAAAGGGGCGCCCTCATTACTGGAGGTATTTTTGTCTGGGCAGATACAGGGGTCTGTGATGTCAGGAAGGAGCGTTGGGCCGAGGAATCCAATGTAATCCCAGGGAGACAAGCGTTCTCTCTTGGGATGATAGCAGCATTACTCAGTGGAGGTAAGGCTCTCAGTCACATCTGCTAACCAAAGGCTGTTGGTACTCCACCCTGCAAAACCAGAACAGCTACTGGAGAGCAAGTGCTGGCTTCTCCTCTGCACCAGTAACACGGGCTCTAGTTCTTTATGATTGGCGAGAGCACAGGACAGGAAGAATCTACAGATCCCAGCTGCACGGGGCCAGGATTCCAGCCAGGGTGTTTTTATGGGCAGGACGAGGGAGTAAAGAAATCTGGATTACAGTTCCACGTGCCACTGCCCTGCTGTGTGAATGTAAGTGAGTGCTTTAACTTCTCTGTGCTTCTCCTCCTCCTGAACAGGTCCCTCCCATAGGGGTCTTGGGGCTTAAGTCATGTTTACAAAGTAGTATGAGATCCTAAGATGAAAGCCCCTAAAGAGCTGTAAAACACCATTATTTTAATAAATCAAATATAAAAAGCAATGGTTTATTAATTAATTAATATTCTAATGTAATGGCCATTTCCAAAAATCTTTGGGAGCTTTAGAAAAATATATATTAAACCAATTCCCTTATTATGCCCTTAACATAACCAAGAGCTGCAGCTTCTGGAATGCTGGTCCACACTGTTAAGGACACACCAGATTAGATACTTACAAGATTTCTGGGCAAGGAAGGTAGTATGGAAGATAATGGACTGGCCCATTCCAGACAGCCTGCCTGTAAGTAATAGGAAAAACCATTAAAAGATAGGAAGACGTTTTCCACCACTTGATAGGATTTTCCAAGGCTTTCTCAGAATCCTGCACAGAGATTGAGAAGAACCGCTTGATTATCTAGCCAATTCACTAGTGGTATATTCCTCTGTAAACATTCTGGACTATAATTCACTGCAGTTCAGTTGTGAAAGGACATCTGTGAATGGCCAATGTCCAATAGGGATCACCTCACCACTGGTGAAATACAGCCACCTCTGGAGCGGTGTATAACCTCTATTTGAACAGGGCCAGAAATCCAGGCAAATTGCAGCAATAATAAAATACCTGGTTTCAGTCACCCTCCAAGTGGTTTGCGACTAACATGGTTGCCTGTACGCATTCGTAGAGTACAAATCAGTGGGTAAGTCAGACTGGAAGGAGATACTCACCAGATAAAGATGGGAATGATGACCAGGCAGAATATAAGAATAGATTTTACTGCTTTCTGGCGAATCATTTCTCCTAGAGTGGAGCAAAAAAAGACAAATTTTCATTCCCAGAAGCTCTCAGCTGGCTGTGGAAAAAAGATGAGGCCCTGGTCTTCAAACCCGGCATAAAGATCCCACAGCAAGGGAAGCATGAAATGCTGTGCGACTCATTTGATCTCCCAGTTCTAATTCAGCCTCTCTGATGCTGGAAATCCAAGAGAGGTCAGATTGCAACAGATTGAGGGTCCGGCTACTCTGCGGTCCTGTCTCTGCAGCAGTCTCTGTAAGATGGATCGGAGAAACTTCACTATGGCCACAATGCCTGTCTAGTTATACTAAAAATATATGAGAGAATATGAGAGGAATTGATTTCTTCCTGACCACAGCTGCTCATTTGTTTATGTCCTGAAGCCTGAGGATTGAGATTTCTCCTAATTTTATTCTAGCCTGCCTCAAGCTACTTAAAGCTCCAATCCCTTTTTGAGGCTTAGTAAGCAACTGGACAGTGATATCAATCGCAGATACAGCTCACTGAATCTTCACTGGAGAATGTAGACACCAACTTCCACAGGCCAGTAATTGTCTACGAATGACAGAAAGATCCCAGCCCATGTACAGATGAGATGAAGGCAAACTGGGGTCTGTTGTGCCCAAGGTAACACACTCTGTAATATAGAACAGATGAGAGCCGTAATAAGCACTCAATAATATCAGGCATCTCTTTCAAGGGGCCTCTGTATCCCTGACACCACCCTGAGTCACTTCTTAATAGGCAGGAAGGTCCAAGATGGGGCAGCACAGGGTGCTTCCCTCCAGCTTGGCAGGCCAGCATGCTGCAGAGAACAAGGACTGGAGACCGAAGGCTGCTCCAGATAACCACCCTGCCCTACACAGTGTGCTGTCCCCTTCTACTAGAAAGCATGCACCCTGTGCACATTAACAGTTCTTTAACACAGAGGCTGGCTTTATACAATTGTGTGCGAGGCCGAGAGGTCAAGGGACACAGATCCCAGTGGGGCGTAAGAGGGCAGAGCTCCCTAAAGTCTGGTCTATGCAAACTGGATCGAACTGCACTCCTGGCCTGGGCGTGGGTCATCCATTCCTACACAGCATCTGGTAGAAAGGTAGAGAAGACCTATACAATTCCTTTAAGACAGCATCACATTTCACAGAGGATGCCTCAGGCAGACAGAAGTGACCCCCAGTCAGTTTCCCTTTCAGAGTGGCAGAACAGCAAATATATCAGAAATCTCCTTAGACAGACCCCCAATGGGATCGCCTAGGAGCCAGAAGTCCTGCCCCACGCCACCTTACAGATCATGTGCTCAGACTTGCAGCCTTCAGCTTCATCTACACCTCCCCTCCCAGAGGGGCTCTGGCACCTCCATCCCCAGACATCCCTCTGAATGTCAATCCAAAATGCAACTTACAGCACAGGTGGAGCTGCACGAAGCTATGGGGTGGGGAGTCTCCAGCACGTGGCTGGGAGAAGTGGGGATGCAGACATGGATGGAATAATGGGGGGATAATACAAAGGGATCAGAGTATGGACAAGGGGTAGGGATGAGGGCCAGGATTCAGTGGAGACCAGGACACAGGGAAGGGGTAGGGTGGCTTTCAGGATACAGTTGGGGACAAATGTTCTTGGACATGGGGGCTTGGAAAACAGGGTAAAGAGCAGATGATGGGATGTAAGAATGGAACACAGGGGACAGAGAAGGAGGGCCAATGGTAGGGGATGGGCAGGAGAGACTGGTTCAAAATGCATTAATGAATAGATTCCTGGTTGGCAATTCTAGATTCTTACCTGAATGTTTCGCAGCTCTCCAGGTAGGAATCGAAAAAGATTTTCTATCAGCCCTTCCCTTCTCGCTGTTGCTTTGTGCTCTGCCCTGCCTCTCCTGATTACGGTGGTAATATAGCACTTCTGCCAAGGTTGTTTCAAGATCCCGCACAGCAGCCAAGTCGCCTAGCGTGGGAATAACAAATATCACCCCAGCTCAAACACGCAGCCCAGGATTAGTCCTGGCACGATCGTTCATCTCCAGAGCAACTATTTTCAGCATGTTCCATGTTTTAACATCGGGCTGGGAAGGATGACAGCCTGACAGCCCTGACGAATGACTCATTAAGTTTATCCATGTCCTACCTAGCGTCAAGATTTTTTCCACTGTACCATTAAGCTATTGCCTGATGGGAGCCATGGGAGAGGGAGAGGCCGAGGCCAAGATATGCACAGGCAGTCAGAAAGCAAAACCAAAGGTGGGGGGTAAAAAGCTTGAATACATGGGATTTTTTAATTGTTATGGCACTAAGGAGCATGGCGATTGGGGTTCCAGGTATGCTAGTGGGGAGTGTGGGGGGAGGGAAGTAGGGATGGTGTGCCCTTCCCATATTTAGCTTGTGGTCCACTATTACACCCAGATCCCTTTCTACAGTACTCCTTCCTAGGCAGTCATTGCCCATTTTGTATGTGTGCAATGGGTTGTTCACCCTAAGTGGAGTACTTGGCACTTATCTTTATTGAATTTCATTCTATTTATCTCAGACCATTTCCCCAGTTTGTCCAAATCATTTTGAATTGTGATCCTATTCTTCAAAACACTCGCAACCCCGCCCAGCTTGGTATCATCTGCAAACTTTATAAGTGTGCTCTCTATGCCATCATCCAAGTCATTGATTAAAATGTTGAACAAAACCGGACCCAGGACAGATCCCTGCGGCATCCTTCTCATTCTGTCCTTCCAGCCTGAATGTGAACCATTGATAACTACTCTCTACATAATTGTGTGATTTGTTTGTAGTCCTCCTTTGTAATTTGACTTAGTTTCCACTTTTTGTAGGACTCTCTCTTTATTTTTAAATCTGCTCAAGTGACTCCATGGTAATTTTATACGGAAAATTTCACTGAGAAAGTGAATGCACATTTCTAGAGGGGAAACAACAACTATGGTACTGTGAATAGCTGAATTAATGTTCTGTGAAAAATGCATGTAGTTGAGTTCACTGTGAATATTTGAGTGCAGATTAAACTATTTTAGTAATCACCACACTAAATGATCTCTGTAAGCAATAAAGCCTTGCACTCTCTCCCTTGAAATATTACATAGATCAAGAGAGTAACACAATCTTCATTGGGCCGTTGAGCCAGGTTCCCAATTCTTTACTCTGAATCTGGAATAACCTTATTCAGTGGGGTTCCTTCCAATTTTACACTGGAATAAGCAGAGTTCAGAATCTGGCCCACTGTGTGTGAAACATTCACCATCCTTGTCCTACACACATTCATACAATTAGGGCCAAAGAACAGCAAAACTCAAGGACAAAAAAGTGAAACCAACCTGGGGGAAGATGCAATTAATGCAATATTCCACTCCAGCCTCTAAAGTGACAGAAAAATAGCTAACAATACTTTCACAGTTACTTAGCTTCCACAAAGATTTTGCATCAAGTGCATATTGCTGCGCTTTACTTTACTCCTGGTAATCTAACTTGTATGTACATCCAGAGCAAAATGATACATACATCCCACCCGCACCTCAAAAGGAAGTTCTGGTCTCAGATAAATACCTGGTTTTAATGACTTTCAGTGAACCGTTTTCTTCTCAGAACAAGTCCTTCAGGGTTCTGAAAGCTGTGGTGAAAAAGGTTCAAGTTAGAGCACCTTCTAACAAACAATCAAGCTCCGATATCATAGAGTTGTTTTCACCCCCACTGGAAAGGAAGTTTCCTTACTGGACTCTCCCCTTTAACTATACTCCCGGCACTTACTGGAACGCTAAAGTCAGGGCATGGCTAAGCTTTAAAGAGCAGCTGTTCTTTGTGCTGGGCCTCCACTGCGGGGTGACTTTCAACCCCAGTGAAATCTTAATTCACTGAGTTCTGAGTTAATTTTACAGTCTCACACCAATGTCTAGCTTCAGACAAACTATTCAGTGCTTCTCATCCTGATTAGTAACACAATGAGTTAACCTTGTTCTGACAATGACAGTGTGAGTACACTGCACAGCACATTCGTCAGGGCTTTTACTGAACCGGCAAGGTCCAGGTTTCCTTCCATTATTGTGCTTTCACAGTGCATAATGTTTCTAGGGTACCCTACATGAATAAATAAATACATTTAAAAATATTGGGCCAAATTCTCAGCTGCAATAAATGGGTGAACCTCCACTGGAGTCACTGGATCTGCACCTATTTACACCAGCAAAGAATTTGGTCTATTCTTCCCGCTCTGTAAGTGCTGCTGTTGCATTAGTTGCCAGAGCGAAAGCATCATTGAGCAAATCAGAACAGCAAATAGGAGTCTGAAAAACAGTTCTTGAATTTCAGGGGTGTCCAGACTTATCAAAAATAGGGAATATTTGTGTGTTGATTTTTTTTAGACTCACATTTGTTTGATGTTAAATATTATCACCCCTCTCCTCCAAACTGCAGAGACTGCAGGAAGGTGGGACTGGTCAGCCAATAGGAAATCCATTGCTGGAAAACAAGACAAGGATCCACTCCAAAAAAGAGTGAAGGAGCTGATGCTTACAGGCTAGTTCAGGTCAAAATGATAGGGCAATTCACTTGTGTGTGAGTATCAAAGAAATGTTAAGAGTATTAATTCATGTGAGTATTCATTTATTTCAGAGGAAATGTGAAGGATATCGTCTTCACTTCTCTGTAACCTATCGAATGCTACCACATCACATTATGTATATCCCTGACTTTATTAGCCACGGATCAAAAGAGAGGGTTACTCACCTTCTGCAGGAACTGAGGCTCTTCGAGACGGATGCTCCCCTCTAGGCGCAGCTGTATCTTTGCACGCCTGGAGTAGGAAGCGATACTTCTCAGGCCGCATGGATGCCCGTCTCTTCCCTCGCGCAGGCAGGGCAAATAGCGCTGTGCCCTCCAGCCGCCCTCAGTGGCTTCTCTGCTGCAGAATCATAAATTAAGCTATGATACAGGATTGCCAACCTTGCATCTTAATTTTTACCGAAAAGTTGAGGCTTTGTACTGATACCGTAAGCTTTTTACTGATAGCACTAAAAATAGCTCCCCCCAGGCTCCCCCCTCTGCTGCCAGCTCTGTCTAGGAGCGGCTGCAATTAAAGCAGCTCCCATCGCCAAAAGAATGCTGCCATCAGAGGCAAATTCCCCGGCAGGATCCTTCACAACCCATTAACCCAGTCCCCGCAATTAGTTTCACTTTCAGCCGAGTTTCGAGCTTCCAGCGGTTTTTATAGGGGCAGGGCGGGTGTGTCCTCAATGACAGATTGGAGAGATTGTCAGACTAGGTTGTATTGCGCATGCTCACACTGCGCTGCGCATGCTCAGTGATAATGTGGTGAAGCCATGCCCTCACATTCTGCCCTTCCTTGCAGTCACAGTCTGCTGTCCCCTCTTTAGAGGGGGCGGGGTAAAATAGGCCCCATCCGGTGAGGATGATGAGAAATGTAGCATAGGTCCTGTTCCCAATCCTGTTCTTCCTCTTCCTCCTATTCCTCAAGGGGTTTTTCCTTCTGTTGTATTTACGTACGTAGAAGTCTGGACAGAGTTGAGAAAGGGATGGACACTGGGTGCTGTACCTGTTGTGGTGGATAGCTGCCAAACTGAGCTCTATATATACCCCATAAGCACCACCAGGGCCACCTTGGTGAGAAGGGAATATGGGGCTGCCTCCAAGGAGGACCCTGCCAAGACTGAGCTAACTGAGAGGTTGAAGGGTAGGCAGGTGAGGCCAGGTATAGTTGGTCTGAAATTGATGGCACAACGGATTCAGAATCTTTTCCCTCTTCTTTTTCCACATCACTAGGGAATGGAGGAGCAGTCCCTGCAAGCGAGAATGATGCGTAGCTGGAGGAAGGAGGTGGCAAGACTTGTGGTACGGTATGTCTCAGCGGCGATCCTGCCGGATCAGATGCTCTTAGGTCTGGGAAGTATCTGAATTCTTGCGTGCATTGGGTATCCAACTGTGGAATATGCGGCGCTGTGGTCAGCAGGTGGCACTAAAGCTCTGCTTGGAGCTGCTAATGTGGCTGGTGCCAGCTTTCAGCACGGCGGTTTTTTGGCGGTGCTGAGTCTCTCATCAGTGCTGAAGTCCTTGTGGTTGAGGATTTTGATAGGGTCAAAGTTTTTGATGGTGCTGGTGTTGGGCCTGCAGAGGAAATAAAGGGCTGCACGTGATCAGCATGAGCAAAGGGTGGTGCTGACGTTTGGAGATTGGCATTAGCGTGTTCCTCAAATTCTCTACCAGGGACTGAGGGAAGAGGGGTTTTCTTGTCACTGTGACCCTTACTGAAGCTGTTGACAACACAGATCAAGCGGGGATGGCATTCTGAAGGTTCGTGCTTCAGAAACTGAGGAGGAGGTGTTTTTTTTCATGCCTTCGGCCCAGTCAGGGGATGTCTTTCTCTTGTTCGGGTGTGAAGTGAGGGGATTGGTAAATGATCTTGCTGCCCAGAGAGGACTGAGAGCCTGGGTCCATTTCTGGACAAAAGGACTTTTCCATTAGGATAAGCCAGGGGTCAACAACCTATGCCGGCCCTGTCCCCCCCCCCCCCCCTTCCTCAGCAGGTGCCAGTGACAGGGCCAGGAGCCGCGGCACACAATGGCTCCCTTTCCCTGCTGGCCCCGTCCCTCAGCTGGGGAGTAGGGCCTGCAGGGGACAGGAGCCATGGGCGCACATGTGGCTCTTGTGGCCCTAAGCCCCACGGGGTGGGGGGAGCGGGGGCTGGGGGAGGAAGCCTCTGCGGCAGCGGGGGGCCAGTAGCGCTGCATACCACTGTTAATAGGTGGGCGTGCCAGGTGTTACCGACCCCTGGAATAAGCTTTAGTTTAATGTCCCTGTCTTTCCTTGCCTTTGGTCTGAGGCTAAGGTAGTGGGAGCACTTATGGGGAACAGGCCCCTCTCCCAGGCAATGGATACAGTATGCCTGGCAGCGTCTGACGAAGTGGGATTTTCTCCCACGAAAGCTCATGCGATAAATAAATCTGTTAGTCTTTAAATGTGCCCCAGGACTCTGTTTGTTTCTTTGTTAACAAAAAGGCAGCCCCACACACTAGGTAGTTCTTAAACCCAGGGGAGCTGGGCATAGGGGGGAGGGATTGGCCTCCCTACGGGGAAGGGGAAGGTGAGAAAATGAAATGGTACTCTAAACCAGCAATTGTAGAGTGGAATATAGTAGTTGAGAGGAAGAAAAATGTTTTGTTTTGTAGGAGGAAAGGGGATGGGGAAAGAAGAAAAAGACAAAAACTAGTTATCTAATTTAAGGAAAGTATTAGAATCTCTGAAGAGAAAGAAATGGGCTCTGCTGAAGTTCTGTTCCAGGCTGTAGACAGTGGAGAAGGAACTGAGGGTGACTGGAGCACACCAGCATTATGCACCAGGTGGCAGAGGTGCGCACATGTGGCCTAGCAGGCACTGCTAGTGAAGATCTCTAACTCCAGATGTAAAGGCACACCTACAGTGAGTGAGGCATCCATGGGACATCATGCAAAGAGTGTGTTAGTATTAAGATGAGAATTTACTTGATGTCTAAACTTCATGAAAGCTAATGGAATGTTACTTGTATTGTTCTGATGTATCTTTTCCTATTAATGGCAGGCATTTGCACAATGTATATCCTTGTAACTAAATAACCCATGAAATGCAGATAAAGCATTTGAGGATGCAAATGAAGAAGAGGCTAGCTTCAAAGTTAGTGGTCACTGGCATAATTATACAAGATTCAAGATGCATTCCTCACTCCCATTGACCAAGGAAACCCATACTGGTAAAAGAACTGACAGCTTGCTTTTTCTGTGGAAATACTAAAAATATGGATATCTCTGAACTATTTACAGGGAAGCATTCCAGATGCAAGACAGAGATCCCCAAAGTTATTCTGAGTAACCCTGAAGGACATATGGAAAACTAGCAGCTTACTACACTGCCTATCTTGTCTTTGGTGTGAGCTTGAGAGTTTTCATTGACCTGGGGTAAGTGATTGACCATTTGGGATTGGGAATCACCTAAAGTGATGTGATTTTTTTATTTATATAGCCTTTAATCACAAAATCCAATTTGTCTGGATGGTAAGAAAGGCTGGAGAGTTTAAGATGACAGTTTGGGACTCCATGATAAGACTAATACAGTCATGCAGTAGTGCACATTTGTCACTGGCTTGGTGAAATCTAAGCCAGAATATGCCACCAGTTTGGGATGTCTGCCCTATTTTCTGACAGTCTGACCTGACATTGGCACACTCAGTTGTGAGCCACTCCAGACAGTGTGACAGGAGCCATGTAGCATGCATCTTAATTAGAAATCTGCCATCCAATTGTGCCTGGTCAGCCCCAGGGATGTCATTAAAGCAGCATAGTCCAACCTTAGCAAGGGTGAAATGTTTGGAAAACATTTTCCAGGAACACCTGCGCCTCCAGCAAATCAACATTTCTTGACCTGGCTGCTTTTCTTCTGAGCCTAGGGGAGCAAATAGACATTAAAAATGTATCTTAATGGAGGACTTTATTCACCCCTACACAAACAGATCTTAATACAGAATGAAATTCACAACACAAGGCTAATGCCACACTTAGGACCCATTTGAGCCAGTTTTAAATAGCATCTAGTCCTTGTTCTGAATCATGGTGCCACAGTGAATTTCCACCCCAGTGAAACCCTAGTTCTTGCTCTTGGAAAATTGCCCCAAGGAATCAATTCATTGTATACGATCCTTAGCAAAGAGTACTAGCAGAAAGAATGACCTGAGTCCAAAGCAACTCTAAACTGGTATTTAAGGATTGTTAGGCCACTAAAAATAGCTACTGAGGACCAGATGCCAAAGTTACAAATTATGAAACTCTGAAGGGTAGTTTGCACTAAATATGGGTGTGAGCTTCCCAGCCCAGGTAGTGAGACACAACATGCACCTCATCTCGAGCTAGCAAGCTAAAAATAGCTCTGTAGACACTGGGACTCGGTGCAGCGTTGAGCTAGCCACCCAAGCACATACACAAGAGAATCAGATTGGCTGAAAGCCTGAGATCCCTCCCAAAGCACAATGTCCAAACTGCTATTTTTAGCAGGCAAGCTTGAGCTGACTTAGTACAAATCTGTCTACTCTGGCTAGCTCCCAGCTGCAGTGTAAGCACACCCTTGGAAAACATACCAGGGATTGATTGACCATGCAGAAGTGGTCTGCAATTCAAAGCTCTCTGCTAACCTGGCTGCATGAGCAAACACACACTCGGTATTGCATGTGATGTGCCCAATGTCTCCTGAGGATGAGAATCAACAGCATTTGCTATTGCCGTGAGCCTATTTCATAACCACATCAGTAATGTTAGTGTAGTAGCCAACAGCAGCTGCCTCCTGAGTCTTGGATGAAGTGGGGAAAAAAACCTCATAGAGAATAGCCATAAAACCCACAAAACACAAGCCAAAACTCATCTACCTTCTTTATAACCACAGGCACTAATACTCCCCGCTATTTATAATTTGAGTGTGATGCTGGCAGACAGGTGCCAGCTCTTAGCAAAGCTTTAGGTTTCAGCTGAACACTGACAAACGTATTGCTGGAAACCAGCCTGTTTTTCTGGTTAGCATGATTAAGATGGGCAGTGGACTTATAAAAATGTGTTTAGAGTTCATGAAATGCTTGTAAGTTGCTTCAAGCATTAATATTTAAGTTTTTGCTTTATGACTGTAAAAAGTATTTCCTGTGAAACTGTGAACCCACTCAGGAGAGATCCTCTCTTGTCCATTAAGCAGGTCTATCAGGATTAAATGGGCTATTTTGGGACATCGCAATACAAAGACTGCCGATTGCCCCTTATGATCATGAAGAGGTTATGTGCAAAAGCATTCATCCCACCCCCTTGAGTTCTAGAAGAAGGAAATAAAAATAGCTGACAAGAAATTTTTTCATGTCTTTTGCTCTTTGGACTCTCACAGGACCGGAGCCACCAAACAGAAGCAGAAATCCCCAGGGTCAACTTGCATTAGTCCTAAAAGTCGTTCAGAGCTGGCAGATTACTACAACTCTTGTCAGCTTTTGAAACAAGCTGTAACTCATTTGGGTATATAAGCGTGCCTGCTTTAACACTGTAATAACTCTCTCATTTCTTTTCTTAGTTAATAAACCCTTAGGTGATTTAGTAAAATCCTGGTTACAAGCATTGTCTTTGGCTTGAGATCTAAGGTATAAATTCACCTGAGATAAGTGACTGGTCTCTTGGAACTGGGAACAATTAGAATATTTTGTGATCATTGGTGTATAGCAACCACCGATCACTAAGATCAGCTTGCCTGCATGGCACGATAGACTGAAATGCCACGGGCTGTCTAGGACTTCAAGATAAGACTTTTGTAATGCCTAAAGAGTTCATTACTGTTACTGGGGTGGTGGAACCTAATTATAAAACACACCATCAGTTTGGGGTCTCTGCCCTGTTTCTTGACAGTCTGCCCTGCAGCTGGCACTCAGGATCGTGAACCACTCCAGACCACGTGACAGTAAATGTGAAAGAGCTCCAAATAACGGTATCAGAATTGAGAAACAATACTGCAAAATGTACCCTTGTCACTGAGGGCATAACGTGGTCCAGGGGGGCTGTGCAGGGTTAACAGCCTGGAGAATGTTTTCTAGTGATGATGCGTGAAAAGAAAAGAAACCATCTTGATGCTCAGAGACCAAGTTGAACTTGAAGCTTGAGAGATGGCAAACTGAGTGCATTTGACATGGAAATCATCAAGACAAGAACCATTACACCTCACAGTCATTGTTAGTGCTAGAATAAACTTATGTAGTTCCATTCACTTCAATAGAGATATGCTGATTTACTCCAGCTGAGGTTCTGGCACAAAGAGTCTCTTTACAGAGTGGAGCTGCTGGAGTACAATAAAATAAAACAAAACAATTAATGGAGTTCTAAGCAAATGAACAACTCAGCAGCAACCCCCTGCCCTTAGTTCAAGCTGTGCTCTCCAAAATCCCATGCAATTAGTGTGTTAATTAGGTCCTTCTGAGAATACACAAATGCTCTAGCTTGAATGATAGGTAGAACATTTTACTTTCGTATCACATATATTAGTTACAAGCATTGCCAGACTGGATCAGATCAGTAGTGCATCTAATATGATATCCTGTTTCTGACTATGAGGCATTTAGTAGTGCGGGGGCTAGTGTAAGGGGCAAGTAATCCAATACTGGTCAATTATAAAATAACTTGTCTATAGGGGAAATGTCTTTCTAATCTCCAGCAGTCAGTGGCTGTCATAAAGAGATACAAGAACAAAATTATTCTCAGGACAAACTCAGCAAAGATGGACTATCCATGAACCATTTACAGTGACCAATTCTAGGAAAGTTACAGGATGATCATATTTTTTCCTCTAATAAAGTTTTATTTGTAGACCAAAGATACCGACACATTGTTAACACAGGTTTTTATGTAACAAGAGTTTCATACATAGAGCTGCTTTATCTTCTGTACAGATTGTTTCCACCAACCCTCCCAGCGCTGAGCCTTCATTAGCTGGGCTGTTTTTTCCTCCTTAATCTTGGCAAACTCCTCCTCAAGCTTATGCTTATATTTCTGACAAATAATCAAAAAAGAAAAAACTAGTTAAGATCAGATATACCTACCATTTCTTTCAGTTTCTAACTCCATTCCCTGTCCCACTCTGTTAGATGATTGTGTACGGGCCACTTATTTCCCGTATTTGACAATAGAGCTATACAGGCAATTAATTATTCCTTTCTTTTCCTTAATGGGTGCTGAAACAAACAAAATCAATATTTTAGTTTTAATTATAATTTGGGCTAAATATGTAAGATTCTCCATCCCACCTCAATGAGTTCATATGACTAAAGATCTACCTTTTCTAGAAGTGGGAAGTCTCAAATCTGCTTTTGTCCTAGAACTCACCAAGGCAGAGAAACAAGCTAAACTGAGTGATGAAGCTGCTAGGAAGTACATCATCTAAACAGGATCATTAAAACCTCCGGCCCAAATAAATACAGAATTCTTGTTCTAAAAATGAAAACTGTTTTCTTGAATGTACATTGTTTCATTTTGTCTTAACAAATATATCTTACTGTGCAGCATCTATGTATAGACCACATACATGTTGATTAATATCACTCACATTATCCCTACATCTTGCCAGCCTTAGTTACAAGGGTGTTTTAAGGTACATGCTTAGCTACCATTACTGTATAGATAGCACTCTGACATAGTTCTCTATCACTTCTGTAAAATAAATAGTCTGTACTTTCCACACAAAACAGTTGTTGAAATTAATCCCTTGGGGTACAGTCACTTCCAAATTGGCCCAGCAACACTGATCTTTGATTCCCATGAGGATTTTACGAAGTACCTTTCCCCAGCTGCTGATTTTGCTGTTTGATGAGCTATATGCAATGTGATTTGGAGGGCTGAGAAGCAGTCTGGAATGGAATTTTTTCTACTGGCCAAGGTGAAGAGAGTGTGACACTGCTAGTGGTTAAAGGAGAAATCTGTGATAACTCAGGATTTAGAAATGGGAGTGGATCTTACCACCCATTCCAATCCAAAGGAGAACTAGCCTTGTGATCCAAGATTGAAATTGTAGACTTCGGGAAGAGAAGTGAGCGCTATATTGAAAAAGCACAAAGGGGAAATCCTGACAAAAGAGTTACTATCCAAACTGCAACTCTGTTGTTATACGTCAGTGATAACTTGTTCAGGCACCATTCGTTGAAGTGCCTCATGGAAAAGGCCGTTAGCAGGAATCACAACTTTTGTCACCATCGTAGAGAAATGAAAATGAGAGGGAATTTCTAGTCATACTGATTTTGACTCTGATCTTTGAAAAGACTTGCAGAGTCCCCTAGTTTTATATGCAGGTATGTTTTCTTCTCTAAATTAAACCCCTCTCCCACACAAACCACATAAGCTGCATCTCTTGCTTCTTCTGCTGCAACATGACCCAGAGTAGTTTTTGCTGTTGTCACAGAGGCAGTTTCTCTGCAGAGAATATGGTCTGGAACATCTGTGAGCGTAGTCTTAGGTATTCCTGGCCAGGTCCTTAAAATCACAAGCAAAAATAATTATTTTTTGATTTTTTGTTAGAAGGGATGGAAGGGAGAGGAACATTTTATTTCTACCTAAAGAGGGAATATAAATTTTTTATTCAAAAAGAAATCTTCACAAAAGCAGGATCTAAACTAATACTTGCCTGTCATATATTTAGCCCAGGAATGAGGAATGTAGTTATTTAACAAAACTAGAAAAAAATGCTTTGTTTTTTGTAATATGCCAAGCCCTTTGATTAATATGTGGTCACATGATTAAATAAAACAAACAAGGAGTCTAGTGGCACTTTTAAAGGCTAACAAATTTATTTATTGCATGTGCTTTTGTGGGAGAAAAATCCCACACAAGATCATGTGATAAATACATTAGTCTTTAAAAGTGTCACTAGACTCCCATCTTCAAAGTGTCTGACGAAGTGGGATTTTCTCCCACGAAAGCTCATGTGATAAATAAATCTGTTAGTCTTTAAAAGGGCCACAGGACTCTGTTGTTTTTCTGCAATAGACTAACACGGCGACCCCTCTGGAACTTGACTAGACTCCTTGTTTGTTTTGCTGACCTAGACTGACAGGGCTCCCCCTTTGGAATGTGTCATCATGATTAAAACAGGTGGGTTTTGTTGAAGTAGGCAGTAGAGCCTAGTGGACACTCCTGACATCCAACCTGGGCTGTAGGAGTCCAGTATTAACAGTGAGAACTCTGTACTATTTCTATAGCTTCTCTCTGACATTCTTTTCCTTCCCAAAGATGCTTTTCTTGGAGTGCAGAAGATAAAGAAAAGCCCCCAAGCTGCCCAATTGCATTGAGAATTATTTAGTCAATGAGAAGAAAGGACTCAAAGGTTTTTGCCACTCAGGCTCCCTTTTTCACCTTATTTAATATTTGTATGGAACAGATACACATACCTATCACACACACAACATATTACATATCCACAGCTACCATTGTAAGGAAACATGGATCTTTTGAAGTTCTATTTACTTCAACAAGGTATCATATTCAAGGAATAAGGTAATATTGATACTTTTGACAGTCATGATAAGATCAATGGTCCCTTTGTAAAGGCAATCACCATATACACACACTTAAAAGGCCCCCTCTGTGATTAACCAGCCTTGTTCAATATTTGCACCTCTATCTCACAAGCCACATGGGAAAAGAACAACATGTATTAGAAGTTGCTGCCATTTAGAAGTCACCCCTAATTTGAGAACACGAGGGGGAAACCATGTGCAATACCTTGCACAGCTTCAAAATGAAAATACACAGTATATGCATAGATTTGGGAGGCTCACACTTTTCAAGAGTGCTGGAACCAAAAATATGACGACAAAGGCAATAAAACTTTAAAGCATCGTCACATCATTTGCTTCTGTCACTTATTTGGATCAGTTTTTAATCTTTCTTTAAAAACTCCATCCCTCCCTGAAGTATACTAGTTGGTAGAGAAACAACATCCTAATTGTTTTGAGTAGAACTTAGGGAGTTCAAGAAGTGTGGTGACATCAACAAGTGTAGCAGAAAATTGTGTGGACAGCACCTGGAAGCATTTTTGACAGAAGATACACAGAGAAACATTCAATATATAACAACGATACCTGCTGCCACGTTCAGTTAATGGCTTAGTGTCATGGATCTCTAAGGGAAGCCCAGCTCGTTTACGACGGATTAAGGTGGAGGTCTTCTCTTTCGGCAATTCAATTTCTGGGACACAGCAAAGGATAAGCGCAGTAACAGAAAGACAAGATCAAACACATATTGCTCCAAAGCAACTGTACAAAACTGGATATTTTTAGTTTTCAAGACGTAGCTATGCAAGAAGTCAGCGGATCATCCAATTTCTTTCCTTTCACGGGACCCCAGTGTATCCTATTCCTAAACCCAGTCACCAGATCACAGAAACAGCTTTGCAGCTGGTCCTACAGCCCTGTTAGTAGAATCCTGCACTGCCATGTGGTGGGACCGAGGTGCTGGTTTACAGCCTGTGTTCTGTGGACCCACAGACTGTATCTAAGATTTCTAAAGGGGTCTGAATCTCCATTCAAAATATTTTAGGGGATGCAAATTAAAAAAAAAGAGTGAAAACCACTGTCCCAGGGCCAATTCTGGTTCAATCACAAGACCCAAAGTAGGAGGTTGCAGGCTGCTTTGGGCTACAAACTAGTTAACAGGCAGCTGTAATTAGAGCAGCTAGAGATTGTACTAGCCTCTGTGCCAACTTAGACTCTTGAATGCACAAACCATCTTCGCATCCTCATCTCCCTCTCGCTGGGGCCTTCTATGCTGTGTCTCCAAGGGGCACAGAGCAGAACCTCATCTGTAATGTTGGTCAAGGAAGAAGGAGGATGCAAATATGTCTTTCTTGAGTATTTGATGTGAAATTGTATTCTCTTAATTTTTACTTGTGTTTTGATAAACAGTCAAGAGCACTCATTGAAAGCTCTGGGTACTTTTTACAAAAAAATTGCATAACAATTCCCTTGAAACCTTTAGACAAGGAACTATAAAAAGAAATCAATGGGTGACAGCATTTGGTGTTACAAGGTATTCAGTACAGTGAAATATTGCTACAAAAAGCAACAGGCATATGCAATTACAGAAGAGGACTAGTGCAGAAGGAACTCTGTTTCCTCTCTCAACAACGTTTTGCTAGAAGTAGCAAGCAAGAAATGGAGTACTGGCGGAGCATTCCATTCCGGTGACTTACTTGCTACTTGTACATCATCGATGGTGATACTTTCATCTAACTCCAGAAGCAGGTTTTCTGTGAGCCTAGCTAGCGCGGAAACATATTTCTGGGCACACTCCGCAGCACAGGCCTGTGGATACACGGTTATCATTTACGACTCGAGTATGCGTGCAGAGGAAAGAAGTTCTTCCTCCAAAGCAGCTCGCCTCCTTTCAGAGTGGCTCTGAAGAGCTGCACAACTCTCCACCCTTGCTTTTGCACAACAGTTGCTGAGCAGCACTTTATGAAAAGCTCAGAGTGTCTCTCTGGAATGGTCCCAGCACAAACACATCACTGATCAGATTCATGGAAATTATCAAATGGCGTCAGAAGTTCTATGTGGTTAGACAGAATCTGCCCAAAGAGTTCCACAATATGATTAAACAGAAACCTGAAACATAGCTCTGTTTAATCTTTGTTGTGATTCTTTCATTTAAAAGCTTTCATAGGACTTCACAAGAACACCTTTCTCCAGAGTATATTTAAATGAAGATGGAATTTCCTGTCACCCAGAAAAATTCTACTCTTTAGGTTCTTAATAATAAAACAATAAAAATCACAATGATTATTAATTTACAATAATCTTCTTATTGGACACAGAGCTTGCCAAGTCAATTTCTGTCAGTCTCATGAGCACAGTGAGAGCCTTCACAGCACCACCAGATCTGGTCAGAGGGCAGTCATCAGTGATGCATGACATTGTCTGTCTTTGACCATAGCTGCATGTGAGGAGCTCTCATGGCCCCAGGTGTGAAAGATGGTGCACACGGATCCCGGCCCATTCAAAATCAGTTCAAAAGGACCCATGAGCAACATGGCAAATCAGAGTCAGATACACATGGTTGGATCAGATGTAAGAGACTGGTTTCTGACGTCAGGTGCAGACCATTCTTCATGCCACATACAGAAATCTGGGCAGGGCTACTGGTCCCACAATGGGTGACTTGACAACAAGCATGCCCTTCAGAGGTCAAAGAGGTTTGTGTATAAGGGTCGGATTGGGTTTGCCCTGATTTTCTCAATCATTCTGACGGTAGCATCCTCACAACAGATGTGTGTGGGAATGATGTTATTTAACATGTAATGTTAAGCAATGGAGGCAATTGATCAGCATTCTCATTGTGCGTCCCTTGAGTACCCTGTTTATACCACATTCAAAGTTCTTTTTAGCACTGAATCTTGCTCACTTGCCAGCCAGCATTCCTGATGCAATTCCACCTGGCAATGTTCAAGCCATCAAGCTAGCTCTGAGAATACCACAGCTCAGCATTGAGGGATTGTCAGCAATCAAACACAGAATTATCAGCAATATATTATTGAAGCTTCTTTCTAATGTGTGCTACTGGAGACATCCACAAGGAAAACACCCACCATGACTTGCAATTAAGATAGCTGACCAGGAAGTGTCAGCATTACTCCATTCTCACATGCTGTCACTACAATACTAGTTTAAATGTGTCAGTTTGGAACCAAGGACGTTGTCATTATGGGAGCAGACAAATGCAAGTTCATCCCTTTCCTCAGTTTGCACTATGAATAAATACCCCATGGAAACAATAGGTTGGCTACAAATGTAAGGACATGCACCCTGAAGAAGAAAGCATGATCTAATGACAGCACAGAACTAAGAATCAAAAGATATTGTCTTTTATGGAGCTGCCTAACACTAAAAGAACCTTTCCAGTTCATTTTTAATGGGGAGGTAAAATGTACCCTAAACTCCAACCTCTGACCTTGAGTAAGAAATCAAATAGGTTTTAACAAGCCATAGGTTAGTATTTGACCCATACCTGCAGTTTCTGGATGTTAAGGCATATCCCATCAGCTTGGTCTTTTTGTCTTTTTAACTCCTCTTGGCATAAAACTTCCAGCTGTGGTAAATTGTCAGGGTGCCCTAGAGCTGGACGAAGTCTGTTCTTGTTCTCAGCCTTTAATCAAACAAATACATCACTAGCCTTTTCTGTAAGGAATGTGTGACTGTGTCCTAGTAAGAGAGAGGGATGAATAAAAACTCAACTCTTTTTATCTATCAGTTGTAACAGGGTAAGGCATAGCGCCAGCCAACCCAAGTTCCTAAGGAGATACACCTGAGCAGGAATCGCTGATTCCCTTATACAGAAGGGTAGCAAGCTGCATACAGAGAACACCCAGACACAGAGAGAAGACCAGAGTGGGGATGGAGAGACGACAGAAGTGAGGAAGTAGGTTCCAGCAGAGAACCCTGAGACATCAGTGTTGTTGTGATGCTTCCCAGAGGTCTCTTGGGTTGTGAGGCACCTCCCTGTCACCTGCCCTTAGCGTGAGGAAGTTTTTTCTGTGCCCGCTGTGTGTCAGTTTCTTCATGCCACGAGCACTGTCATGCAGGCCTTTACAGGCCTCACTCTGTACAGGTTAGCAATAGACACACACTGATCCCCAAGTCCGCTGAGTAACCCTCTGAAGTGCCTAGCAGCCCCTGAGCCGCGAAATATTCATAGTTTCTAGATTCTCTACTCCCAAAGGGGTAATATATAAAAGTTTACTAGTTCCAACTGAAGATCACCATGCTGTTTAAACATAGCACTTAGATATATTTATAGTGAGAACAAGAATAAGTTTTGGGGGGGGGGGGGTTGGGATCAAAGAACAGAGATTCATATGACAACAAGCAAAAATACGGGAAACAAAATTATAACGTATTCTAAAGCCTAAATTTAGCTTATCCTAGTTAAAAACCATGATACTGAAGCTAGGAAATGAAATTGGGGGTGGTTTAGGAGTGAGTGGCATAAGCAAGCAAATGAAATTAATATAAATTACAATAGCATGTTCTGTCACACAGTGGATACCTTACGCTGAAGGTATTCCAGCATGCCATAAACCATACCTTTGTATTGTTCCATTCTTCCAGCTGTTCTTTGAAGAGGTGTCGGATCTGATCAGTGGACCAGCTGAGTTGCTGCTCATGCTCTTTGAGAAGGCTGTCAATAACCAGATGGGAGACATGAGGGAGCTGTTCTTCAAACAACTTCAACTGTTCTCGGAACTCTGTTGGAAAAAGAAGACACAGGAGGGTTTATGTCACATACACACACTGACATCAAGGAATTAGAAACCAACCTGACTAAATGTATAATGTAAATGTAAAAATGATTGGGATTTTCTTTCACGAGGATAATTTTTTCACTCCCCTTTGAGTCCATTGGCCCAGGACCAGTGGTTGAAGACACACACAGGCCTGACGCATATGACAGGTCTGTCAACTAATTATCTTTGCAACGGTCATTCTCTATCATTTTAGTAGCTGATAGCATCCAAGTTAATTGACCCAATTCTGGTCCCACAGAAGCTTATCAAAGTTTTGCTATTGATTATAGAGAAAACATAACTAGGTTCTAAAACTTTGCACAATTTGAAAGCAAAAATTCTAACTTTTTCAATGATAGAACAGGACCCTAAATTTATACGAAACCTTCTCTGGTTCCTTCTTCCATTGGCTTTGGTCTAAGACTGAATTAAGAAAACTCAGGACTTCTGATCATTTCAGTTTTCCATTCCAGTTGATACAGATGACAAAATATCAGGCCCGAGGATTTTACCTATTAGACAGGAATTGTGGTAGTCATCCGTCTGGCTCTGATAAGACAGGAGCTTCTGCCCAAACACTTCTGCACAATGGTCAAATGTCTCTTGCAGATATTCAGGCCTTGTAATTTGATGCTTATCCTTTCGGTAAAACTCCTTTGGAAGGTAAAGACTTGGTAAAGAAAAGGACTTGACAAAGCATCAAATGTAAGAGTCTCCATGTGAACATATCAGTACTGTGGGTCTGTAGGGCTTTCTGCCTCCCCTTCATTCTTTGCCACATTTATCCTCCCCCACCTTGAGCCTCATCAGCAGTTTTAACCTGAGCTCAGAGAGGGGAATGTTTGTTGAGAATGCACTGAATGAAGATTCATTACCACAGTGGTTCCCAACCTTTTCCTTTATGTGGACCTCTACATCATCATCAAAAGCTTTTGTGAACCATGTTCTAACCACCAAATGTGGAAAAAGCATCGGTTCACATTGATGTCATGCAAAAGCACCACTTTTTAAATTCAGAGAACGCTATATTACAAAGGGATGTTTGTGAAGCAAATTACATTGTGAATAATAATGTAACATTGAATCTGATACATAAGAGGTACACGGGATTATATTATTACTATATTATCATTTTTTTCTTCCACAGACCACCTGCAGTACTCTCACAGACCACCAGTGGTCCACAGACCACAGGTTGGGAACCACTGTACCAGATACGAGGGGGTACTCTCAAGCCTCTTTCCCTTGCAACTAGATCACATCCAGTCTTTGCTCTCAGTTTGCCCAATATCTGCTCATTTAGGCTATGTCTACACTTGTTAATTTAAGTCGATTTAGCATGCCCCACTCAAAAATTAAGTCGACTTAGAGGGGACCCTGCCAAATTGACCTAGAGCGTCCACACTGGACGCCTAGGTCGACTTGTAGGGACTAGGTGGACCTGGGACACGTCCGCAGTGGCAGGGGGGGGCACCCCTTGCCAAGTGCCAGGGGGCTCAGGCTTTGCCCCATTGTACCTTGATACAGAGGGGGCTGAAGGGGACAGGGACCCTGGCAGGGCATAGGAGCAGGGTGGGCAGGGCTCTGTCCTGCCCTGTGGGGGGGCACGCGAGGCTGTGGCTGTGCTAGCCACCCTGGCAGGGAGGGCAGTAGGGAAGCTCTGAAGCCCCCTAAGTCGACTTTAAGTCGACTTAGGGCTGCTCTGCGTCTACACTGGCTAAGTCGATTTTCTAAAGTCAACTTAGCCAGAAAAGTCGACTTAAAACTAGGTTTAGTAAAGTCGACTTCAATTTTCCTTAAGTCGACTTAAGCAGCCCCTTAAGTCGACTTAATTTGTAAGTGTAGACGCACCCTTTTATATTGTTATTAAGGTGATGTTGTAATCTCTGAATTCATGACAGTGAGGTGTGGTTATGGCCACTAAAGGCAGAGGAATTTGGAGTACTTATAATAGTCTGTGGAAAATGGACGAAATCTTTTTCACTTTCATTTTGTCTTAATCTCAGACATTCTCTTCTGACGCTGTTACAAATAACAGAGTTAAAGTTGTATTGGTAGTGCAGCCTATGTTTGTCTGCACCTGCTATTCTGACAAACAGGGATGGTATAAAGTTTAGTTAACATTTGTACAGAACGTTAAGGTATAAAAGCCAATGCACATATTAAGTATTATTTATTATTATTATATGCTGGATGCACTAATAAAGTAAAAAAATTATGGCACTCCAAAGCAATATAGTAGAATTGAATTGCTGAAGTATTACAGAAGTAAATGTGCAATAATCGAAATTGACTGCAGAAATCAAGTGTTCTTACCTCAGCAAGATACAGCAAGGTATCATTACCTTCCCAGAGAATACAGGTGATAATCCCCTTAAAGTGACTGAAACCAAAACACAAGGACAATCCAAAAGGTGCTTGGACTGGGAATAGTTTTGATTTTTTAAATCATTTTATTTCATTTACTATGAAATGTAAATATGTTAAAATAATCGGGAATACAATGTAAACAACATATATTTGTACATGTTATTGTAACGATGCCCAAGATTGCCCTATCGCTCTTGGTACAGATCCTCTTACAGAGCAAGCAAAGACAAGAGTAATATGTATATACAATAAAATAGTCCATATGGAAAATACTAGGTGTAGCATACCAAAGAAGAGAAAACTACCTACATTTCTAAAGACAAACAGAGTCCTGGGGCACTTTTAAAGACTAACAGATTTATTTATCGCACGAGCTTTCGTGGGAGAAAATCCCACTTTGTCAGACGCTTTGAAGATATAAATTCCCCATATCTTCAAAGCGTCTGACGAAGTGGGATTTTCTCCCACGAAAGCTCACGTGATAAATACATTAGTTAGTCTTTAGAAGTGCCACGGGACTCCTTGTTTGTTTTTCTGCAATAGACTAACACAACTACCCCTTTGGAACTTGATTACATTTCTAAAGAACAAACATAATATAACTCTAGAGCTTCCATTGCTACACTTTTGGACAGGTTTCAACCCCTTCTCCTTTTGTGTTTCATCCTTTTTTGTCCAACCACACATGTAATTAACACTTCATATTTATTCCTTTGTCATTAGATTTTGTACAGTTGTCTAATCTAGCTTTACAAAAATAGTGATATCATTGTGTATTGGATCGATACTTTAGTAAACTTACTCAGATTCTTTAGGCCTCTCCCCAAAGATGTGGAACTTTCTGTCAATTCGAGTGGGTCTGGAATATTTCTGCATGCTGAAAAGGCAAAGATTTTCTGCCTTATTCAAAAGAATTCAGATTTTCTATATACATACTCAGCCTCTCTCCTCCTCTCTGGTCATGCTACTACGGTCTTGGAAGATTTTCATGCCCCAAATTTATATTACATGAAAATTATCATCTGATAGAGAAGTTCTCAGAATTCTACTCCTTGTAGTCCCTTTAGATGCCCCTTTCCTGATATCCCTTTAGAACAGGTGATTCAATCCTGGGACCAACACAGCTACAACTACACTACACACAGATTAGCATCTACTCACAAAAATACCCACTTAAAGTGTCTAAGAACCATGCTGAGTTTCCAAAATGGGACATCCAATTTAGACACCCACATAAGAAAATAATATCACTTGTCTTCACACCCATCCATACATTTGGAAATTACACTCTCAGTGTTTTTATATTACTTACACACAAACATACAACTTTGTATAGCATCAACCTTCGTCCCAAAACACTTTGTATAAACTAAAATAGGAGAGGGAGAGAGAAATTAACATGTAGAGGTGAGGGAGGATAAAATTTTCAGGTAAGACTTGAAATGAGAGCCAGCTAATAAGGCACAAATACGCAGGGAAGCTGTTCCAGATGGTAGCACCACTGGGGAAAAAGCTCACGTCAACAGTAGTGTGAGAATGTGTGGGAGGATGGAGAGCAAGCTAGTGTTAGACAAGGAAAGGGAAGTACACACATAAACAGATACACAAGATACTGGAGTTTCTCTTTCCGTGGTCCTTACCTCCCCACTGAGATCTTTTTGTTGATAGAGGTAGACCTCTTGGGTCCTAAATTGCCATAAATAACAGAATTCCGAGGCATTTCAGCATGTAGATTTGAATCAGAACCTCTCTGTGCTGTAGGAACCTGATAAGTTGGTTGATAAATCGGTTGATAAATTGCTTATAAGGAAAGAAGAAGGAAGTTCTGTAAGTCCAACTTGAATTATACGGTATGTGTTTTCATTTCCATGTTGAGTACTCCTAGCATTAATCAACACTTAATGAAGAAAAAACACCAAGAACTTGCATCCAGAAGTCTAGGTGCTAAGCTATGCAGTATGCAGGTATGCTGTCCTAGCAGCTGCCCAAGGAAAGGCTACCTGCATCAACTTTGGGGAATGAAAAGGAATGAGACTGTCCCTCCTGGCTTCCCTCCAGCTGCATCCCTCCTACATGTTTATGGGAAGAGAATCCAGAATCTAGGAACTGCTCTCTATACCAGATGCAGGCCCAAGATCCAGGTATATCTAAACAGGTGAAAAGGGGGTCAGGGGTCTTATTCGCTGAAGGGCTATTTAAGACAAGGGTACAATGCAAGCCACAACAGAATAGTTTATTTCATTGTGCTTTGGTATTTTCACTTCAGGTCCTGAACTAAAGTAGGAACAAAAGCAAGTGAAAAATGGACAGAGAAGTTAAACAAGCTGTTTATGAACCTCAGAAAAGTTTGGATGAAAATATGAGTTGACTTTTATCTTCTCCCAACCAATTTGTCCCTGTCTGTTTCATCATTCTTCTTTCATGAGACACTGGGTTCTTCTCTGGCTATAGCTCTCAGCTTTCATTTTTCACACCAGATTTTAAGTACAGCTTGAAGTATTAAGTGAAATGAGACTGACAGCCTCAACGCAGCCTCTGGTGAATGTGTATCCTCATAAAATTATACCACATGTCTGACACAAATGGCAGTGTCTTCTTACAGGAGACTCAGAAGTGAGCAGGTATGGCTAGACCAGAGTGGACTCTCAATGTCAGAGGCCTCGGATGTGGAAAGAGAGCTTACTCTATTACTAGATCTCCCTGAGGGTTAAGTTTTCAAAGTGCTGCCTGGGGATTAGCTCTAAAACTCATATTAACCTCAATGGTAGTTATATGCAGAGATGTCACTTTCAAAACCTCAGTGGAATTATATGAAGCACTGTCATACACACTTTACATAACCAATATAACCCTTCATTTAAGATAAACAACACCACCACCACAAAGCTATAGAGATAATGTCACTGATTTCTCCTAATGGGAGTGTGCATGCACTAACATAAAGATATAGGGATCAATCCTGTCCCTCTGTTCACTAGCACATAAGGTTGGAAGCACAAACATGTGTAAGGGCCTCTTTCCCACTCATAAGCAGCAGGACAGGATTCATCTAGAGTCTCAAGACAGCACTAGGAATATGGCTATCCAGTAGGTTTTCCTGCACACCGTATCCCAAAGAATGTCCTGATGCACACACCCCCAGCCACCTGGCATGCATGATGCAGGCAGGGAAAAGCACTGGCATGCGGCAAACTGGAATGTATTTTTTGCCTCCTCAGAGGTATAAATATACAGTCACATATTAAGCGTTGCCAGTTAGAATATATATTTCTCTCTGTCAATCCATAAAAAAAGAGAACTTCAGCAACAAAAGAGCTACCTGCATACCTCCTGCTACGGACTGTGAGTGATCATCTCTCTCATGCCGCAGTTCTGGAGATTTCCTGGTTTGCTGAATTCTGAAACAAAAATTAAGAGCTATGTGACTTCTAACTATCCAGCTACCAGTTCTCTACTGTTGCCAGGGTTTGAGAGCATTTTAATCTCTGAGATACTGCCTAATGTTAGGGCTAAATTTACAAATGTATTTCTAACTGCAATAATTTGCATCAGAGCAATTCAAATTGTTGGTGACCCCTGGCGCATCTGGGCAGATGTCACTGTGTAACTCAAGGGGGTGGAAGGCTATAAGTGCCGATGAAGCCCCCTTGCTCCAGGCTCAGGTGCAGCCAGTACAAAACATTCCTATATAGCGAGGTCACTCGGCTCCAGGAAGTAAAGCAGATAACTCATCCTAAAAATACCAGTAAAAACTGGTCAAAACTTGCTGTCTAACTGTAGTCTAAAACAAAGGAAACGGGTGCGGTATTTCCACACTTAACAGTGGAAAAGTACTGAAGTAAACAACCTGCATATATAAAGGTCACTGCAACTGGGTGGGGTGCGCATGATTTGAGACATGCCTGTCTCCGTGTGCCTGCTTAAGATCTCAAAAAACTTGGTGTGCTTCTCTGCCCCGGTGTCATTATTGTGCTACGCACCCCGGGCAATGAACCCCAAACTGTTACTAGCCCCGGCCCATTTCCGGGTGTCCCTACCCGCAACAAAATGAACTGGCACAATTGGAAATTAGGAGTTCCTGCAAACATGCTATTGAAAAGATCTGGAGCTTCCCATTTCACACCAACCACTGCCTTATTAATATTTATACATTTCCCTTATACTTCTGCCCTTATGTAACATTTTCTCCCCTTTTAATACAAACAATGCCCTCGAATCCAAAAAGCTACTCATCAGTTAACATCTATTTTTACAGCACTAGAACTGAACTAGTGAAATGCTATCACTACCATTGAGATAATGAGATATTTTAGGCTGTGAAGAGGAGGCAGAAGTCCCATTGCTTGGAAGTTTTAAAACTAGACTGCACAAAACACATGAAAAAGGCACAGAAATGTCCTGGCTGACTAAAATTCAATGAGATCTTTATGAGTTACCAGAATACAAGTAATAAATATAGCTAGATAGAGAGTGAGTGAGTGAATATTAAATAAGTTAAAAGTATAACATCTTTAGGCAGCAGGAGCATTTACTTACTGGAGTAAGTTTTTTATAACGCTTACAGCTGAATCTTCAATTACTGACTTTCCAATTTTGCTTGGATTCAGCAGTGGAATATTATCCATTCCCATAACCGCCACCCTACTCTCCTCTTTGAGACTCTCTGATCGGACGGCAGCTGCAATAGAGCCCCGTAATGCAAAGTCTGTCTGAGTTGGGATGGGGATCTGAAAGTAGAGGAAAATCAAATCATATGTTACTAATGAGAACAGGCAGTTAGTTATACTATTCCATTGAGGTGCTGCTTACAAAAGCAGATTTCTGGACACCGTGCCAGGCTAGAAGAAAGAGTTTTATAACTCAGAAACATTTCCAATAAGCTTTTCCTCTTTCTGCAGCTATGTGGGGTTGAGAGTTAAGTATTTCTATAATTACAAGAAATCTTCAAATAAATATAATTTAAAACAGTGATTCCTTCTAGTTTACAAAGAAAACCATTCTGTAAGGAAGATGGTCCAACCAGTAAAGAAGATTAATCATCAGATACAAAATTTACTATCTGGTCAAACCCTACAGCAAGTGTATTTGAATTTTTTAAAGAAAACTTTAAAACACGCACATGCACAGCTTCTCATTAAGGATCACACCCTCCAAAGTACAGAGGATCTCCTGAGTAGATATGAGCACCCTCAACACTTGGTAGCCTCACTGATGGGTGAAAGCACTCAGTACCTTATAGGATTGGGCCTTATATCACCACATCTTGGGCAGCTAGTGATGGTTTGAAATTTAATAGCATATGTATGCTTTACATGAAAATTCAAAATATGGATTCCGAAAACCTTATAAAACACAGACATAATCAAAATAGTTTACATCTGAATAGTAAAATTCACTCAAAGATTCCATAAAACAGAGAGTCCAGCTAATGATATCTCACAGTACAGTAAGAGATAATTGTATTTACCAGCAGGCAGTTCAGATACTTGCTCCTTTTTTTCAGTTCTTTCATCACAGTTTTGGTAAAGTCATATAGTTCTTCCGAAGTCACAGCCTCGTTAAAAAGAAAGAAGAATATGGATAATATTTTGCTCAATATGTTAGAAAATTAGATTGTAGCAAACATATTGGCACATCACATCTGTCTGTTGAAGGTATTTCTAATCAATTCCATCACCTTTGTATCTAGGCACATATGGAAACTAGGAGATCTGCTAACAGAAGGTGACGTTTTGTTTTTTGAAAATAAGCTTGAGTGTGAATGCACTGCTCAGGAAAATGAAAGACTGGTACTTGTAATGTCTCTACAAATGCACCCTTTCATGATTCTCATCAGTTGTGATATTCCAGGAGAAGGAAGCACAGAGAAGGAAATATTGATGGAATAAATGGATCCTGAGCGTCAAAGGTGTTAATCTGATCCTGTCACTGAAAAAAAAAATACTATACAGCTTAACATGATTCAGGTTTTTGACTACATAGACCTTGACTTGCTTAGCCCCATGGCAACAAATGTCATTAAAAATCTTTATAACCTTTTATTAAGTTTACAGAAAAAGAAGAGAAACAATTAAACATTTAAAATGTGAAGTATTAAGAATGGCTTTCATTTAAAAATTTTTTAGCTGTAGAGGAGTTTTTATACTAGAATTTCCTCTCTGGCAGCCTTTAAGATGGTATTGAAGACGGTGATAACTGTCCTTTTTGGGAAAAAGAGAAAAAATTAGTTGAGATGCCCAGGAACTGATGTTGTTGCTGTTGTTGAAATCCAGTCCTGCTTCCTTTAAGACTACAGAAAACAAACATACACAAAAGGAGAAAGCAAAGAATAGCAAAGAGAGAAAATGCAGGGTTTGTCTTTGGTGATGAATTTCACCAGCAACCTCACTGCTCCAGAAACACACGGTCTTAACAGGCACTGCAAGACCTGGCAAACTTATTGTTTAAGGCATTGGTATTAGCTGCCTCTAGTCATGGACTCATGGCTGTGTTGTGATAGAGACAGTCTTGGTCACCTTTCAGACTCTTATTAAACAGAAGGCAAAAAGGAGAGAGAGAGGAAAAAGAAGAAATAAAGTGGGGAAGGCAAAGGACACTCGACACATTCTAGGTATTAATGTGTAGATCCCTATCTCTGCCCCAGTCTAGCCAGGACACATCTCAGGATCAGATTGATGAAAGCCCAATAGTATCATGGTGGACTCAGGATCACAGGATCTCTTTTGTTCCCCAGTCATGATCTTAACACAGTCCTTGGATGGTTTCAGTAGACCTTTGCATCTGGGCTAATCCAGTCTGTCTTCAAGTTTTGCTGACTTCTTTAAACAACTTAACCTAACAGGCCGAGTTGGCCTTTTGTTATCTTAAATAACTTAGAGTAAGGCTTCTGCATAACATAGCAAAGAATGCTATGTCAAATTGTTTGGTAGTTTTTTGATGTGTAAAAATGGAGACTCATCTTAGAATAAATTAATTTTCACTTATTAGCAAGGTCAACATTTAGAATTTGAGATCAGTGATCCCCAGGTAAATTGCCTACGCATTTATCTACTGTGCCACATGATCCTGGATGTAGCAGATTTATTATGATGTATTATGAATTTTCCTTTGTTAGACAGTAGACAGCCTCAAGAATCTGATAGTTCATTGTTCCAAAATGAAACGTGAAGAAAGGATTGCATAATTTGTTTTGTGGCCTCCTTACCAAAATTCATGTTTCTCAAAAAGCTTTATTTATATTCTTTGGTTTTGGGGGATTTTTTTTTTACTTTTTAAAAAGATCTTTATATATTTACGTGTGTGAACTTCTCTCCATTGCTAGTTTAACAATATATAGTTTACTACAGTATATCATGTCTTGACTATAATGAACACTAACAGACAAATGCAAACATGCAAATCATACAACTACGTATTTCTTTGCTTCTTACTTCTTTATCTGCAGTAGGGTGAGCACAAGCATCTATTTTCTTAAGGAACTTCTCCAAGTAGGAGTTTAATGTCTGTGCCTGCAAATTGGAGTTTGCCACCTAGAGCAGAAATAGATGTTAGCTCAGCTGAGATAAATGAACACGCAAACATTTATAGAACTATCCAAAGACTTCTCCAGGAGAGAGAAAGCACAGAGATTTCAGATTCTCATGGAAGAGAACATTATTTTCAAAGAACAAAAACACTGAATCACCGGTACCCAAAATGGAGGCCAAATTCACTGGTTCACAACAGCCACACTTTTTCCACAGCCTATATTGCATCAAGCAGAAGGCTGGTCTATTTATTTGTAGTTTGTTAAAATGAAGTGCTCAAACCCAGGTCATGATCTTGCTTGACTTCAACAGGAGCAAGACTGGGCCGTAGATTCCTAGATTCAAAGCTGGCAATGGTGGAAGACAACACAGTGTTTAAATAATAGATAAAAATATTGTACCTATGTATGCCCCATGAGTATGTTTGCCTCTCCAAACCCAGACAAAAATCCTTTTGATGGAATAAGTGAAATATATAAATGATTGAGATCCAACCAAATTAAAGTTCTGGAATTTTTATTCATACCTCTGATTTGATTTTCACTTGTAGATTTGTTAGAAACCGCTGGATTTTCTCCATGAAGAGACGATCCACTGCAAGATTATGGAATTTTGTTTCAAACTTGTTGATAACCTCAGTAGCCTTAAAAACAAATGCCAAAAAATCAGGAGCTAGAATAAGTTTAAGTTTGACTGTCTTAGTCTTTAATAATAGTATTTAGCATTTATACAACACCATTGATATGTCACAGAAACATTAACTAATTAACTAAATCTAAGAAAGTTTCGCAATCAAAATCTAAGAACACAGGGAATTGGAATGGTTACAATAGCTGCAGCCAGGAATTTGAACACTAAAAGGGAATGAAGATCTCATCTGCCCACTTGCTCTAAGTAGTTTGACTCCATTTTCTCCATATCAATCATGATTAAGCCTTCAATGAAGTCAATGCGGCCAGTTTCCTTCTCCAGACGCTTACAGAAAAATTCCACCTCTTCTGGAGAAAAGTTTCCTCCCTCTGAAAATAATCTGAAAACAAAAGGTGAGAAATTAATTGCCTAAGGTTCTACCACTTCCTCAAAAGAATCCTTAGCTGAACAGTCCTTAGCTGAAAACACTATTATAATATTAGCAATACACTTTTTTTTAAGGATAAACTTTAATTTTATTGTGCTGATTTGACAATAAATTACAGAATGTAGGTAAGGAGACAAGGAGAGAGAAATAAAACTATGCAAGGCTGGAGAACAGAGATTAGTACAGTTTTCAGAGAAATAAACCCACTCACATCACCCAGTTATACCTGCAAGCTTTAAGAAAGTCCACGTTTGAATCTCGTAGTTTCCCCAAAGCTTCTTCTAAATAGTTCCGGTAACTCCTCAGAGAAATCTGAATAACTTCTACATGATTAAGCAGCTCTGAGTGCAGAGAATTGCTTAGAGCAACCAACCTAAAAGCAAATAACAAAAGACAGCTTTTACAGGAACATTTATGGAATAATAGACATTCGTTTCCAAAGCTTGCGGGGTCTTTGAGGCACAAGAAAAATGAAAGTTTGATCACCGTGCCTCTGTTTCCCTTCCATTGTGAGTGTTTTAATCCTGGCAGCATACAGTAAACCTACTAGCAAACAGTTAATGCAATATGTGTTCTCGTAACCTAACTTGTCAGTTGCTACTAGTCTACAAGATAGGTAGCCTGGATAAAATCTGGATATGTGAAACAATTTTTTTCTTTTATATTATAAAATTCACAATTCCTAGCAGGAAGATAAGGAAACCCATAAGATGCTTTACTTTTGCCTATCCATATTTATGAGGTAGCACATTAAAAAGTAATGGCATAGAAGCTTTTCGTCTTGAGATATTAACTTCCACTTCTGCCAGTGGGACCTGGGAGTAACTGATCTGACAGTACTTGGTGTTTCTAGGTGTTTACAGTGAGAGAGGAAAGAAGAGAGTCTAACTGAGTTAACCAAATAATTTCTTTGTAACAAAGACTCTCACTCAAAGAAATAGAGATTAAAGTGAGAAAATCATTTCATGAGTCTCACTTGCCAAGGATACCATTGAAGAAAGAACTCAGTATAGTCCAACCTTTATGTTTTTTCCATAACTTGCTGTGAGAAATAGTTGTGAAAGCTAAGCTAGTAAACGCACATGGGGGTGCATGCATGCACACACACAAATGAATGTTAATGACATTTGCCTTTTTTTAATCTACACTTTGTCATTTCCATTCATTATTTCACTTTTGCCCAAACATTATTAGACCTGCCATCTAATATTCTTGGGGATGACAAAAAGTGTTTGCATTTAGTTTTATTTTTCACACCATTGTTCCCTTCATTATTATAATTGTTCCAAAACATGGTTGACAAACCTAAAAGTAGCAGAAGAGCAAGGAAATGTGCCCAACGCATTGTCCTAAAATTGGATGATAAATGTCTCAGATACATGGGCTTTTTGATATCAGTGTGTTTAAGTATCTGTTACTCTACGCTGAAGCTTTTGTTTCAGATTACAGAGTCACATGACTGTTCTTTAGCCAAAAGAACCTAGTAAAGATCCTGCTCAGAGTTATTGACCAGTTCTAGGTGGATGGAGAAATAATTAAAAAGAATCTTCGGACGTAAAATTATTGTACCTCATCAAATGAGCAGCCTGGCAATCAAACAGTATGATAAATGCTTCAAACTATCCAAGTGAGAGAATGGCAATTTTACATGCTGGTGTTCAGGAAAACTGCGATAAGGCAGATTCAGGATGCCGTTTAGGAGTGGGCAGCTACACACATTGTGAGATTCATGCTGTGCTTACTTTTCAGCCTTAGTGGAACTGAGGAAGATGGCCTCCATGTCCTGGATCCTTCTTCGGAAGTTCTTACTGATGTCATTTTGGTCCTCTCGGAGTTTCATAAATTCATTTTTCTCTTTGTTTAGAGCTTCCACCACCCCTTCACAGTGACGCTCAAGACGTTCTTGGTGAAGAAGCAGCTCCACTGAAAAGAAAAGAAGTGACCTGATAGAGCTTGGATTGAGCCCATGCATGATGACATGAACTAATCCGACTTCCAACACAAATGACTATGGCTTATCCTAACAAGTAGCCACTGTATTCACTGGTGGTGTAAAACCTTATAGACTTTGTGTGGGGAAAAGGAGCAGTGAAAACACACCATGCAAAATCTCACATTGGGCATCAAATGAACACTGACAGTGGCAAATCTGCCTCTGTATCCCTGACCTTTCTCTCATTTCTGAAAGTCTCTCTGACATCTCCTGGATCATTTCAAACTCAATATGCTAAAATGTGAATTTATCCTCTTTTCTCCCAAGCTCTCTTCTCGATCTTCCATCTCAGTCTCTCTTCACAGCTCCACTACCCTTCCCATCACCCACACTTGCAACCTCAGCAGAGCTGGTCAGGAAATTTCTTTTCCAATGAGTGTCCAGCAGTTAATGTTCCTTTTGGAAAAACAGAATTTTCTGTGGGAAAATTTCAATTTTGAAAACAAAAAGTAAATTATTTTCCATTAAAAAAAAATCAAAGTGATAGCTCCTCAGCTGCCTGCCTGAAGAAGAGTTGCAGCCAAGCTTGTGGAGAAGCAGGAAGGCTGAACACCTTGGCTCTTCACCTGCCCAGTTCTCCCGTAGTCCAGCTGCCCCTCTGGAGCAGAAGCAGGGAGTCTGAAAGACAAGGGAGCTGAAGTGCTAGATATAAAAGGAAAAGAGACTTTGACATGACCCTTCCAGGCAACCGGACAGCAATTTTCTGGAATGTCAGGCCTGCGAAAAATGTGGAGGTTTTTACTGAGATGAAATTGAGATGATTTTTTTCCCTACCCCTTAAAATTTTCCATGGGGTAAACATTTCATTTTCTGGCCAGCTCTAAATGTCAGTGATATCTTCAACACTCAATCCTTCTCCAGGATTGTATCCAGTCTCTTATTAAGTTTTGTTACTTCTTTTTCTAAAACGCTTCTAAAATCCCCTTTTTTTTTCTTTTGTTTGTCATGACAAAACCGTATTTACTGAATTTCAAAGGTACAGAGCATCTACTACTCCCACTGAATTCACTGGGACCTGTGGATGCTCTGCCTCATTAACAATCAGCTCAGAGGGCCTTTGATGAATCTCTTCTTAGTGTGAACCAGGAGGAAACAAATGGGATCTATGAAAAAGGAAAGTTTAAAAAAAAAAACCACTCCACAATATGTGAGAAGCTAGCAACTTTAGGGTATGACCTAGAAAAGGCCCCTGGAATCCACATTATCTCCCAATATTCAATCAGTTAACACTAGCCACTGCTATACCAGGTTTTAACTTACACCTGGAGAGTTCTAAAAAAAGATGCGTGATGCCCAAAGTGGAAAAATACGTACCAGCCCTGACATTATGGATATCCTTTTCTATGCGCTCGTGCCTCGACTCATGCATGTGAAGTCGCAGCTGCAGTTCTGAATTCAGCTCCTCTTTCTTGGCAGTTACAATGATCCAGGAGTTGGACAAGGATTGTGCAAACCACTTCTCGAGGTGCTCAAAAAAGCAGAGGCGGATTCTATGATTGAGAAACAAACATATTGCTTTGGGATAGAGCGCGCACACTGTGTGGGTGAGGGACAAAGGATTGCATTTTGCAGACAAATTCTTCAAAGATCTCAGTAAAAAACCGAAGCTCTGAGGAGTCTGATGCCACTGAGATTAGGTTTCTCACCAGTCCCACAACATCATGCTACTATTTCAATCAAGCACAGATAATGTTTGCCTGCCCTTCTTGTTGTTTTCTTCTCTTTACGGCATCTCAGTTCAATCATCTTACCAAGTGTTTCTCTAAGACAGTCAGTCCACTGCCTTCGATAGAAATAAAACTGCTGAAATGCAGAAGAGCTGATGCTCCATCAAAATGAAGGGTAAAGAAAGGGAATTGGAGGATGGGAGTTACCCGGTATTTTGGGTTCATGGCGGTACCCGTGCTACGTTGTGTGACTGGACAAGCCAGTAACTTTTCTGTGCCTCAACTTGTCTTTAAAATAAGGATAATACCTTCCTCAAAGATGTGTCAAGAGGCTTAAATATTTGCTGGAAGGCAATATAAAATGTTTCTTATACTTTTGGAAAGGTAATAAAAAAGGGCTGGCATCAGACTATTCAGATAACATTGGATGCTCATTCAAACTCTTCCTCCAAACCTTCTGAGGTTTGTCCATTACTTAGAGGAAAGAAAAAAGGACAAACTATACTAACCGTTTCTTTAGCTCTATAAATAAGCTCTTTGGTACAAGCACATTCTCAAGGTACACAGGAAGTGGTTTTTCTGCAAATCCAGCAAAATAAATCTCGTGGGTCTTTGTCTTGTCTGTCTCCTCACGTCCAAGAACTGAGTAAGTGTTCCCACTACAGGTGGTGAAGACCTCAGTTATTACTTCACAGCTTTCAGCCTCACCATAATCACAGACCAGAACCTAGGAAGGTAATAGGAAGTCATTGTCTGTTATCTTTGCTACGGAAACATTTTATAAGGAAAGACCTATTAACATGGGCCACACACAACAAGTTAAAATGTCATGAATCTATGGCTTTCAAGAACCATGAAGCATGTTCTGGTTCCTAATTTGGAAAACAAAGATATAATCAGCAAGCAAATTTGTGCATCTCAGCATTCTGATATTTTGCTGTTACCTTAGCAGTGTTTGAGCACGGCAAAAAGTAGCCATTCCATTTTCTGCAATCTGCTGAATAACAGGAAGTATCATAGTACTTGAGTGCGGTCAATAGCCAGAGGTCACCAGTACCTCTGGCAGTGTCTCCAAGGACAATAAAAATGAAACCGTATAGCATGGCCAGCAAAAGGTCTGCATCATCTGGATTTTTTTATTTTAAGAACTTTATTAGATTGCTGTGAATACAAATATATCCTTTTTTGGTTATTATTTCAATTCATAGAATCATAGGGTTGGAAGGGACCTCACGAGGTCATCTAGTCCAACCCCCTGCCAAAAAGCAGGACCACTCCCCCTAAATCACCCCAGCCAGGGTTTTGTCTAACCGAGCGTTAAAAGTCTCCAAAGATGGAGATTCTACCATCTCCCTAGATAGCCCATTCCAATGCTTCACCACCCTCCTAGTGAGAAAGTTTTTCCTAATATCCAACCTTGACCTCCCCAGCTGTAATTTGAAACCATTGCTCCTTATTCTGTCCTCTGTTACCCTCGAGAACAGCCTAGGTCCCTCCTCTTTGGAGCAACTCTTCAAGTAGTTGAAGGTTGCTATCAAATCTCCCCTCAGTCTTCTCTTCTGTAGACAAAATAAGCCTAGTTCCTTCAGTCTCTCCTCATAAGTCATGTGCCCCAGCCCCCTAATCATTTTTGTTGCCCTCCGCTGGACTCTTTCTAATTTGTCCACATCCTTTCTGTAGTGGGGAGCCCAAAACGGGACACAGTATTCCAGATGCGGCCTGACCAGTGTCGAATAGAGGGGAATTATCACATCCCTCGATCTGCTGGCAATACTCCTACTGATGCAGCCTAATATGCCATTGGCCTTTTTCACAACAAGGGCACACTGTTGGCTCATATTCATCTTCCTGTCCACCACAACCCCCAGGTCCTTTTCTACAGCGCTGCTACTTAGCTGATCGGTTCCCAGCCTATAGCAGTGCATGGGATTTTTCCGTCCTAAGTGCAGGACTTTGCACTTGTCTTTGTTGAACCTCATGAGGTTTCTTTTGGCCCAGTGTTCCAATTTGTCCAAGTCTCCCTGGATCCTGTCCCTGCCCTCCAGAGTATCTACCATTCCCCCCAACTTGGTAAGCATGCAGTCTATTCCATCATCAAGATCATTAATGAAGATGTTGAATAGAACCGGCCCCAGGACCGACCCCTGGGGCACTCCACTCGTTACCGGTTGCCAACCAGACATCGAGCCATTGATTCCTACCCGCTGAGCCCGTTGATCTAACCAGTTTTCGATCCACCTTACGGTCCACTCATCCAACCCATACTTCCTTAACTTGCAGACGAGAATGCTGTGGGAAACCGTATCAAAAGCCTTGCTAAAGTCAAGGTATTCCCTTGAAACATGTTCTGCAAGTGCTCTAATCTATAGACTAAAGGTTGTCTGATTGCACTAAAGATTTTTAAATTGCCTTTGTAGGTTTTTTTGTTGAAATACTCTTTTGTAACTTCTTGCAGAGATTTTCCTCGGCTATTCCTATGTCCACAAAGCACTATTACAATTAGGAACTAGTTTTATTTTCCGTAAACTGTAAAATGCACATAACAAATAATGATTTTCAGCTGGGACAACTTTTGCAAAATGCCTACTGGTTTCCAGTTGGGTTGACCTAATTTGGTTATTAATGCCACGGGATCAGAAGGATTCCACTTCAGGACTTTGCTGTTGCAATGTGCAGAACACACAGATGGCAAGGCCAGACATAGGATGAGGGACTATACTAATTAGATTGACAATATTAAATAAAGGAAAGAAACAGACCCATGCTGGGAAAGTCTCTTTTCAGCTGGTTTTTTGCTTTCGTTTGGTTTGGGTTTTTTGGAAAAAAGACAGGAAAAGTGTGTGAGGGAATGGTTATGCACTGATATATGGGCTTCACCATCTCATACGGAGAACTTACAGTTTCTTTAAGAACCTAATGATGCTTATTGCAGAACATGACTAAACTAACTCAGTAAAGACCCCTATGTGTTTTCACTGTACAAACATCAACAAGGTATGCATTTGTACTGAAGCTGATCTGCCTTTATGAAGAAATTAGACCTACCTCAGACTCAGGAAAATTATCTTTTAAATAATCCTCTTCTTCATATTCTTGTGGAGGACTGTCACCAGGCTCAAACATATTTACTTCTTCACTCTCTTCATTGTCCTCTAAGTGTTCACTTTCTTCACTTTCTTGAGCTATACTCTCTTCTTCTCCTGGTTTCTCTTCTTCCTCAGCTTCTTGTCCAATGCTCTCCTCATTCTCAACTGTATTTGTTTCTTCAGTTTCGTTTGTGAGACTCTCAGCCTGTTGTTCACCTTCTACACTTTCTTGTGGAAGGCTCTCAGCCTGTTGCTCTGTTTCTTCAATTTCTTGTAGAAGGCTATCCCCTGTTGTCTCTGCCATATTTTCAACTTCTGAGTCTTCAACAAATACTTCCCAATCAAAATAGGACAGAAATGTCATCAGTCACATTCCAAAGAAGCACTGATTAAAAAAAAAAAAACTCGTTCAGAAATTACCTTGCTCTTCAAATGCAGAACCCACCTCCTCTGGTAATGTCTAAAAGAAAAAGAAACAAAAGTACAAGTTGCTTGTTTAGAACCATTGTTTCCAAAGTTAATCTAGTCCATCAGCATTTGTAAGTTCAAAGTAATAATTTATCATTAAAAGGAACTCATTTCTAAAATGTAATTGAGATTTGAATGATTTTTTAATTCTAATTTTTCTGTTTTAAAATGTAGATGAAGTTGTTGAAATGCATGTTATGAAAATGGCCAATCCGAGAACAAGACAGAGATACACATAGTGTGGGTAGATGATACAAAAGGTCTCCCTCACTCAGCTCTGCCAATGAACCTCAGTCCTACGGCTAAAACTCTTTTTTCACTTGATCTAATCTTTGAGTGAACAAATATAATCGATTGTTGAATACAAATTCCCCAACAGTGAAACAATCATGTAGACAATCAGATTTTAAATCATAAAAAGTTGTTTTCTCTGTACCTGTTTATACACTTCCTTCACACCAAAATACTGGGCAACGGACGCACTATAAGAAATCAATTCCTTCAGTATAGCTTCTGGGTAGGACGTTACTTTCTTCATTAGGTCTTGGTGAAAGGCCTCATACCTGTCAAATACCAGGTCATTATTTAAGATAATTCATTACACAATGTAATAAAAGTAAAGGTTAACATAATATATATTGCATCTAGTATATATTTTAAACCTCCAGGATGCTCTTATACGTTCTCGGGGGCAGGAATCAAATAATTTTTCTGCATTTGTTCTGCACCTAGCACAGTGAAGCCCATGTACACAATAAAACAAACAAGGAGTGTGGTGGCACTTTTAAAGACTAACACATTTATTGATCGCATAAGCCACCAGACTACTTGTTTGTTTTGCTGAACTAGACTAACACGGCTATCCCTTTGGAAGTTGTCATGTACACAATGGAGCTCACATGTGCTACTGCAATACTTATAAAATTAAATAAACAACTGTACAATAAAAATTCTTTAAACCTTTCATTATGTCCATAAGCTGACTTGTAGCAGGACAGTGGGTAATGATCCTGGACAGAAGAGAACATTAGAAATACTACTGGAGCTTAACAAACAAGGAGTCTGGTGGCACTCATAAAGACAAACAAGTTTATTTATCGCATGAGCTTTTGTGGCAGAAAATCCCACTTCCTCAGACGCTTGAAGATGGGGGAACTTACAGAATCATTGAAGCTTAGGTATGGTGTTCAAATAGATCCATTGTGCCTGTGCAGCTTGTCATTATAACCTCGTCTGCAGGAAAAATTGCACTGCTGAGACTTTTTAATATGGTGTTACTGTTACTCACAGTGGAAGGTGGCAAATTGAGACCCTGAAGACTGAAGTTACCTATTCATCCACAGAACAGGTACAGCATATGCCAGCTCCAGTCATGCTGGCTTTCTAGTGTACCTCAACTCTGATCTCAAGAGATCACCTTCTGGAAGTGAAAGGATACTTCTGTCTTGTGCCCATTTAAACCTTGCCCTCTCTGCTAAGACTTTTAACATGAAGAACTACTTGCTACTGATAACTGTGAATGAGGCTGTCTATTAGAAACTGTGAGAAAATAAATTGCACTTTGACCATCTAACAATCAGTTAGAAATAACTTTCATTACTGCCATCCTGGACCTGATTGAATTTATGATCTAGAAGTGAAGTTGTTGGCATAAATCAGTTTCCTATTATCCAAGATCTTGAATGACCAGGGCTACTGCCACATTCTTGTGATTAAATCATTGATTTATTCCGCTAGCATGTCCTGAGCTAGCTTAGCCATATGCAGAATACTAATGATGTCAGCCCAAGAAATTCAGACACAAGGAATTTTTAAAAATCCCATATTTATTTGTTTGTTTCCCTGCAACTCTTTTTAAAAAGCTAAGTTTTGCACCAGTAGTTTTTTTACTCACTCTGAGCGTATGCATTAAGATAGGAGGGTACATTATTTTACATTAGTCTTTCTGAAGATGAAGTAGCAACTCTGGCTTTTCGACGATCGCATTCAAAATGCAGCACAAATGGGATTAGGGTGGTATTATCAAGCTTTGAACATCCTTCACTCAGAAAATCTGTCACATTTTCTACTCTCCAGAATACATACCCAGCTCTAATGACATCCAAAGCAGCAAAGGCCTTTCCCAAAAAGTTTTTCAGCTTTCCCTCAGTGCTTTGTGTTCTCAGTTTGTCCAAAATTATATCCAGATTAGCTTCTTTTATCTAGTCCCATATGAAAACAAACAATAAGCATAAAGCTGCAGGAAGCCCAAATATTTCATATCTATTTTAGGATTCGATTGATTAATTTCATATACATGTTGGTTTTTTAATTACGCATTTCACAGTGCTTTAAAGAGGCATTCTTAAGGTTAATAGGCTCAAAATTTGATCTACTTAGTCTCTAATTCCTTATGCCTGTTTACAGACAATTGGTTTCCACCCAAATAAGAGGCATCAATGCCCTTTAAAAAGATTCGGTGGCCACTGCACTGTGTGTGTTTGCCCATGTGTGTAAGAAAGGGAATAATGGAGGAAAAAGAACATATTTAAAGAAACAGGATATCAGTTTCAAGCTTTCAATAACTTATTGTAAATAACTAACTCATGCCTTGTGTGTGTTACATGTATTTATTCCATAACTATTGTTCATATGCAAATACAACATTTGTCACTGGCCCACACAAGTGAAGTGAAGCTCGGGTTACCAAAACTACTCATTGAAGTCAGGCACTCCAGTGACCAGTGAAGGAAATGGATGCCTGGACTAGTCAAGGTGGCCCGTAGTTTCAGGACTGAAATAGTTACTGAAGATTCTAATGGGTAGAGTCTGCCCAGGCAAAAGGACAATGAAGAATTGATAACATGTGAGCCTCTGTGTCAGTTCCCATCAGGGATGTTTAGTTGGTAAATTTAGCATCAAACAGCACTAAGTCGTTCATTTTTCTGGAGCGCTATCAAGCCTGGCAGAAGTGGGATCAGTGGTTGATTGAACAACAGACATCCAGACTAGGCTTCCATATCCAATAATTCATTCATCAGCAGCACCTACTGCTGCCCCTGCCAAAGGCACAGGGAGATCTGGGAAACTACACAAGACATCCCAGAAGGGGCAGATTTATCTTAAACAGAGAGGAGGGGCCATGTTGCTTTCTGTTCAAAAGTTGGTAGGCATGAAGTCATTTAAAGATTCTGAACAGTGCCTTGAAAATATCCTTTTTTCAAGCCACGTGGGATAAATATAATTCGATAATTCAATATACATGCATGGCTCTGTATCTGCATAAGATTTTCCTTGTGAATGTGTATGCACCTATATATGAGTAATAGTAAGGGTATAGTTGCTAAAGCTGGAAAATACCAATTTAGATACAGGAGATCATTCCCCTCAGAGGATGTATTAGATAGCAAATAGTAGATTAATACATTTAGCAGTATGCAGCAATCTTTCAAATACAGAAACCATTAGAAGTACTTCCACTTTAATTTGTACTTGCTATAAGAAGAGATTTTTGAATATCAAAGCATCTTTTAGGCAGGAAATGCTTCCCTTATGCCCCACCAATGTTTTAGACTTTTGATTGTACCTGATTTAGGTTTTCATGTTTCCGCCGGCACTCATTCAATTTCACTTGAAGTTCATTTTCTTGCTGGGATAGTTTGAGTTGATGTTCATCCCAGAGGACAATAGCTTGCTGGAAATATCTGTACAAGTCTTTGCAATCCCATTCAACACATTTAGCCAGATCCTCAAAATCTCTCTAAAACAATCAAATGGATAAAACAACTTATCATTAAGTTATTATTGCACTGTTATCCGGGAGTAAAGGTGCATGAGTAGTAGATGGATGGATAGCTAAGTTGCCAAGACTGTCTGGCAGAATACTACAACTACCTGATAAAGCAGAAAGTACATCAAAAATCAGAGAGCACCATCTTTTGTCATGTCACTACCAACCATTCATTCTTGCAACTATGCTATCACCATCATTGACAACCTAACAATATCATGTCTAGCAGTACGGCTTTCAGGGACATGCTGGTAGAAGATAGCATCATGCTGCTGTTTGGACAGTGGGGGAAACAGCCCAATATCTACTTTTCAGGAATTGGAAGCCTTTAGATACAATGGCAAAGAGAAAGGTAGGAAAACCTGGAAAGCTATACAAAAAAGGATTCCTGTGGCACTATTAAAGACTAATAAATGGCTGACCTAGACTAACACAGCTACCTCTTTGGAACTTGAAAAGCTATAGAGAATCTACAATCTAGATGTGAAAGAACTCCTGCACAGCCTCTGAATTTGGACTACTCTTCCTTCCTTTCCAGTCCTGTAAATTCAGAGAACATTTTTCTTGCCATTGATAAATCTAAAACAAAGTGTCAAAGTGGTTGAGCCTTGATATTGATAACAGAATCAGTGTATGTACAGTAATGCTTTCTACGGCAAAAACTATGGATGGAAAAATAGCTTTCTAACATCAAATGTTCATGCGTAACTATATTAAAACAAAAGCTAAAGCTCAGCTCATTTATCAAAACAAAAATAATGTTCATATTATCTATCATTGGTGGAAGATGTTCATATTATCTGCCATTGGTGGAAACTCACCTCTTTCCCCATATTCTTTACTTAAAATTAGCACAGGATCAGCACATATTAAAAACAATAGCTAGTGTAAAAAATAGAAGAGACCAACAAAATAATAATACATTGCACACATACATCTTGTTCCATTTTATGATCTCAGAGGTCATGCAACACGTTAGTGACAAGAGACAGGAATAAAACTCAGATTGCCCAATTCCTAGCTAGTACTTCATCTAAAAGATCATCCGTCCCTCATCACAAAAGTAGCTACCACAATGTTAAGTTTTGCATGAGTCCTGAATTATTTGACCAGCTGGATCATTGAGCACAACAGGCCAGTTGTTTTCATGTATAGCCATTATAAAAGTAAAACCAAAAGTTATGAATGTCCATCACTGAATTGTCTCAAGCTTCCTTTTTATAGAATAAGGAGTAAATGATACCACAGCACACACTCTAACAGAGCATCATTAAAATAATGACATAAAATGTGAAATTTTAAAGCAATATAGACCGCAAGGCAGATGTTGGATGTAATAAAAAGAATGTGCTTAGCAAACATACATCCATTTGCTCCAGCTCCTGTTCAAACTGACTCTGCAGGCTCCCAACCAGCTTGAAGAAGTCAGGATTCACAACCTTTTCAGCTTCTTTCTCTGTGCAAACTTCTAAACTTAACAGTTTATTCTAGAGAAAAGGAATATTCAGTTACTGACATGTACCTAGTATGCAGTGTTATTATAGCTTTGTTGGTCTCAGGATGTAAGAAAGGCAAGGTACATGAGGTAGTATTGTTTATTCTTTATTAGATCAACTTCTGCTGGTGAGAGAGACACGCTTTCAAGCCATACAGAGCTCTTCCTCAGTTCTGGACCAGAGGCTCTATGTAAGCTCAAATGCTCTTCTCTCTCAGCAACAGAAGCTGGGCTAATAAAAGATATTACTTCACCCATTTTGTCTCTCTAATGTATCTGGCATCCCCTTTAGCATACTGTATGGTTCAACAAAGTTAGCTTAACTTCAAGATGCATTCTTTTCTTTTGAACTGGTAGTTTTAGAAATATTTAAACATCCAACTTCAGTAACTTTTTCTAAAGAAACCCTTAGTGAAGTAAAAATTAAGCTGGCTATAGGCAAGGTGAAGAACTGTGCATCTTCCAACACCTAAGCACTATGTCTTTGATGACATGCTGTTTATAACAATCAGTAATAGTTTCAGAAAATGAATGCCTGAGATATTTGAGTCCTGTAATTGAAGTGTAAATACTACAAACCTGTAAATAATGTATCTTTGTATTTACACATAGTCTTTGTCATCCAAAAATCTCAAATCCCTTTACAAACATGGATTTAAGCCTCAAAACCCCCTTATTTAGCAGGTCAGTAGTATATCCCCGTTTTACATATAGAGAAATTGAGACACAGAAGTTAAATGATTTCCCCAATGCCACAGAGTGATCCAGTGGCAGTTCTGGGTCCTGATTCTCAATCACCTACCCTAAGTAGTGGACTACCTTCCCTCCTCTAAATTTGTATTTTTACTGGTATTCTAAACATTCCAAATATAAATAGCACTTTATGGTGAAGAAAAACACACAACACATATTTGACTAATAGGACAAAAGAGAATTTTGCAAGTAATTTGGGTTATCATGATTCTTGGTCTCAAACCAGACATTATACTGGCTGATACGTTACTATCAAAATCCTTCAATACATCTCCAAATTCAGCAGCTTTCACTCCGTGACACTAACCTTGCATAGCTGTACCTTGGCCAAACATTCCTGGCAGACTCTCTCATACTGGATGCGAATTATCATCATATGTTGCACATTGTGGGTATCTTTAGAAAAGAAGGAAAGAAACTAAGAATCCAGTGTGAAGACCACCATTACACACTGTAGCATATGTGAACATGACTGATTAGCTGTGTCTAGCTGCCCCACTCTATCCTGGTGAAATGCTTGACTTTCACATATAAGACATTACTAGCTAATGGCTTTGGGCTATCTCTACCCAAATCTTTTTGACATTATGCTTAGAAATGGTGAACTGTTATTATTCATTACACGCCAACACTGTGTTTGCTGCCATACAGGCTACATATATCAAGACAGTTCCTGCCTAGAAAGTTTATTGTCTAGAAAAAACACACACAGAAAGACAAGGTGTACTGCAAAACTTAGAGGAAGGAATTACTTTAGATAATTTTCTTCTCTCATTCAAAAGAGAAAAAAACCCAAACAAGAGACCAAGAGGAAGGCAGCATACATATGTACAGGCACATGATACAGTTCTATCATGACATTAGTATTAAACCATTGCTTAAATCCCAAGTCATTGTGGTGAATTCCTTGCTTACCTATATATTTGTTTAAAGCCACAAGAGATTCATACCATTCATTTATCTCAGCTTTTGAATGTGTTGGAGGCAACAAATCACTGTCAAAATAGGAAGCAAGAGACACAGATTCACACATAATCCATTCCAGTTCTCTGAGAGTTAAAATTATGACATAGAATAATAGCATTATTGTTTTTCCACATTTTGTCTGTTAAAAAGACAGATTTTCAGCCAAATCAGCAGGCAAAACCATAGACAGGGATGCAATTTCTGAAAAAAAGCTGTTTTCTGGAAAAGGTCTGAATTGTTATCTATTTGGTTAAAATTACAATATTTTAACAGGTTATACACATACCTATTTTTCTTTTTTAGAATGGAGGGTGTCCCCGATATATATTATGAGATTTCCTTTTTCTCCTGTGCTCATTAGTTACTATATATACTAAAGTTTCAAACCATTCCTAAGAGATGCATTCCTACTTTTCAGACAGGCAATGTTAGGATTATGGGATTTTCACGTACCCATTCACCTGAGTTGCAACTGTTTGTATTATACTTCCAATGTCACCAACTTCTACTCTTCAGAATTTTTACATCAGGCCTTTTCAGAGAAATATGAAGCCTGGTATATCATATTCGCTGGGTCCCCATCCACTTCTATTTCACTTTATTTACATGGATGTTACTGACATTTTGGGGTGGCCCTGCACTCCAGGTCCTGCTACAATTGTCCCCTCCTTTTCCTCTCTCACCCGTGAAAGATTAAAAAGAGGTTGGGGGTTCACTGATTACTGTATTGCTCCACTTTACAGTGGCAAATCAGGTCCATTATTCACTATAACAAGAAACTATTTTTTCTGTCTCTCGCTTCATACCAAATAACTTGCAGAAGCTCCATTCTCCTTCTATTAAGTGAAATCTGGTCTTTTATCATGTTCTCCAAGTCTCTTTTTACAGGTGTGGGTTCCTGAACCTCCTTGCTTGCCATAAATTCTCTGCAGAACACAAGTAATCATTGGAATAAAATATGTTTGGGATAATTTATAAGACCTTGACATCTAATCTAAAAGTTATTTTGAACCATATAGATTTAACCCCGGACACTAAAAAGGAGCAGAAATGTAGCATAATTGCTAGAACACTGTGAGCTTTTAAAAGGGAGCAAAATCAAACAGCATCTTGTAACAGAAACACAAACCGATCATTTACTTTTAGTCCCACTACAAAACACAATATGTTGGAGAATTATGGACCTGAAACTGCGAACCACATAGTCCTTCTGTATGATTTTCCAGTCCTTCACCCTTTCTTGCCACTTGAGCCATTGAGATAGCTCCCTCTTCAGGTCTGCCTCCATCAGATTAACAAACAACTTGGCTATTGCCCTCCGATTGGCTAATAGGGCTTGGTTTATCATCTGTGTATTGGAAGATACAAACAGGAATAAAGGGCGGCATAAACCATACAAAACTTTGACAGCACAATGCACTGAACTAGAAAAGATACGATGGGCAAATGGAGAGTATTTTGTACATGAACACTCCTCTGAAATTGAGATGATGGATATATTTGAGCAACAGCAGTGAACAAACCAAGAAGCCTCTGATTCAGACATAGCACAATAGCCACATGCACTCTGGGAGGGTTTTAGGCTTCCTCTGAAGCATAAGGTGGATAAAGATGACCTTGTCTACAGTCAGCAATTCTCCCAAAGCTGTGAAGTTGTAACAATGGAAGATTTCTTAAAAACTGCCAGCTTTGGCACAGCTTTAGAGGCAACTTACTAGACATAATGACTCACTTATATGATCCAGTAAGGTAAATGCTATAAATATAAAAATATGTTGAAAGAAAAGCTTTCACACAATGTTTCCAGCTGAATTATGTAAGTGAGCAAATGTTCTGAATTTGATCATATCACTGTCCGTGTTTAGATCAAGGGAACTGTGCATGTTAAAAGTGAAGGTCATTTTATAACCCTAATGGACAGTAATGAGGTATGGAAAATGGAATGATTTGTTCACTATTGGAAAATACTGATGTACATCAGAGAGGTAAGACATCACCTGCATGGAGGGAACTGCAGGTGAAAAAAATGTATGAGAAATGATGATTTAGCTCTTGTATCTTTTCATTGTTAAGTAGGTATGATATGTTTGAAAGACCGGTAGAAGAGTCAATAATGCTCCCAGATTTAAAAAAAGGAAGAAAATGAATCACTCATTATAGTACACAGGGAATACTGCATCTTGCTACTTTCTCTGTAGCCCCTCAGACAAAGAATGACTGCATATCGATATGAAAGATTTACCATGGCTTCAGTATGAATGAACCTGTGAACATCAGAGGATGAGAGATAAGAAATATCCTCCAGAATTTTGGTATATTTCTTCAGTAAATCTTTTATCTGGAAAACCAAAGGAAAGAGGAAAAAGAAAGAGCCCACAAAGTCAGTATTTCTTAAGATAAGTGAGTTAGAATAAGACATAGATATTTTGTTTCCTTAAAAAAAATTCAATTGATTGAAATACAGCAACACAAATAGACTCAGAGCTGGATATATGACTTTAAAAATACAAACAATTGTATTTTTCTTGTAAAATTTGACACTTTTAATAAAAATATAGTAACTAATATATTTGAAACCAAGCATATTAAATCAACTGCTTTGTAATATATCTCACCCTTTAGATCACCACAGATAGGTTGCAAGCCAAGTCAAGCATTTGAGTCAACTTTCTAGTAGATATTTGCAGCCAAATCACAGGCCCTGTTTAAACAGTAGCATTGGGCATGCAAGCCTCTGGCTGCTGTACATGCCATCTGCATGAGGTCTTGTCACTAAGGCACAGGGCTGGAAGTCAAACTATCTGAGTTTAATTCCAAAGGGGTAGCCGTGTTAGTCTATTGTAGAAAGACAACAGAGTCCTGTGGCACTTTTAAAGACTAACAGATTTATTTATTGCATGAGCTTTCGTGGGTGCATTATTCCCTCTCCATGACAAAGGTGTTGTGATGATAATACTATCTATTTAAGGCACTCCTATGTACCCCATTAGTAGAGCACTGGAGCACCTCATAAGCTTTAATGTATTATCCTCACAACTCCAATATGAGATAGGGAAACCCTAGTATCCCACTTTACAGACAGGGTCCTGAGGCTCAGAGAGAACAAGTGACTCACTCAAGGGCACACGGGAAGTCTTTTGCTAAGCAGGGAACGAAAGCTAAGTCTTCCAAATCCCTAGCTAGCCCCATTTCCTCTCTTAAACACTTCTGCCACATTTTTATCTGTAGCTTTAAAAGAGCTTTAAATTGCTGGGTAATGTCACTATCTCCATTTTACAGATGGGGAAACTGATGCACAGAGCAGTTTCATAGCTTTTATATATAAGGAGCTATCTGACTGATCCTGATACATGTAATCTATTTTTATTATGAATGGCACTGTATTTCATTTTTGATTCCATGTGCATGAAAGACTGGCAAAACAGAGTTGTATATGATCAGATTGTAATAGATAATAGTGATAACCAAGTGATAATCCAATTTTGACACTTGAAATAAAGCTGTTCACTAGCAGTCCCAGGTGCTGGAAGTACAGATGTCCCCTGGTTGAAGTGATTACCATCATATACAAAATTTGCAGTTTGATTCAATGGCTCTCAGCACCCCTACTCTACCAAGTGTTCCAGCCCCCTGGCTAGCAATGCCACAGGAGATCTAACATACTTCAGAAGATGAGAACTGAAGTGCCAAGGATGATTTTATTTGTCTGTTTACTTGTTTCCGTCATGTTGTTCAGGGAATGACTCATTACAGCTAGGCTTCTCTTTTCCCAGGTTCCTCAGGAATAAGAGAGTTGAGAAAAATATAGCATGTTGAAAGAAAAATAGCAGTCATGATAGGTTGGGAAGATTCTGTTGTGGACATTTGTTCAGACTGTAATAATGGCATGTGTTTTATATGCAACAATTTGCATATGTTCCTATATTGAAGCATTTTATAAATCCACATAAATAAATGATAAACAACCCTTCTAAAGATATTTCTATTGTTTATAAGGCTGGAAATGTTATTCTGGCAGTCACAGTGGCTAATCAGATAGCACACAGAAGTTATCCATGGTGGTGGTATATTTGCATTCTAACAGATATTTAGAGCCTGACCATGGCTTTACCCTAAACCAGTGGTTTTCTAACATTTTTTCTCAGGACCTAGTTAAAAAAATCATGTATGCCCGTGACCCAATAATTACACCTTTGAGCAATGCATTCCAGTCTTGTGGGGACGGCAAGAGGGGACACAACGACCCAGTACCTGAGGGTCTGCGACCCAATACTGTATCCTGACGTGTAGTTTGAAAACCATTGCCCTAAAGCACCATGCAGAGGCATAACAAAGAATCAGACACCTGACTCACACCTGCATGGCCTCTTCATGTCTCTGCTGCAGGTACTGGGTGGGAGGGGAAGAAGGGACTGTGAACATGGTAGACATCTATCCCCACCTGTAGAGGAGCTAGATAATGACAAAATAATCCAGCAAAGGAAGGCAATAATCTCAGGACCTGTTTCTGAATACTACCCAGAGGGAGCAAATGATTTCCTGCTCCTCATCCAGAGTTAATCCTTAATCTAGTAATTAATAGCCATTCAAACTTTAGCTCACTTTCTGAGCTCGAGCCACTTCAAACTTGATTAAGGTTTCATCCATCTCTTTAATCCATTGCCTTCTGTACAAGGATTCCTGGGAAATGGCAGCCCATAACTCCTCAAAACTCTGTAAGAACAAATTTAATGTCAGTCCCATTGAAAAACTAAAAATGAAAAGTAAGGACTGCAACAGAAGGTAGAAAGAGACATTGGATGGATGAATGGATGGATGGCAACATAAAAAGGAGAGACAAGGGCTTGAGCTAGAGAATTAGATTAAATCAAATACATTCCCTTACTTTGATTGAAAAGGCTTCCAGATCAGTGTCACTTTCAATCTTTTTTAACAGAAGTTCAATTGTTCTATCAGATTCTGACAGCTTTGTCAAAAGCAACTTTCCAGGTTCCAAAATGAATGTTTCCATTTCCTAAAACACACAGGTCCATCAGTCAGATAGTGGGTACTAGGTCCTGACCCATGCATAACACCCTGGACTACCAAGTCTCACCCTCCCAACACAGGCTAACTCCTGCTGTAGCACAGCCACTGCTTCATTATGGCGGCCTCGTCTGCCCTCTGAGATTCGTTCAATAATATTGCTGTTTGTCTTCTCAGGAACTGCCAAGGAAGAAAATAAAGATGAAGACTGGATGTATTGCTTCAGAATGTGTAATGCATCCACCAATGCATTACTAAATCTACACTAAGATCTCTGGGCTTTGTGCAGAGGGAAAGATACACAACACAAAAGGGCACAGATCATAATAGCATTCCACAATTCTACAGCACTTTTAATCCAGTGATGTCAACACACTTTGCAGACATTTATTAAATCCCACATCCCCTCCGTGAGGTAAGGGAAATTAAATCCATTAAATTAAAATTAAATACATTTTCTAAAATGGGGAAAATTATGCCAAAGTGTTAAGTGATTTGTGAAATAGTAAAGGACACAGAACTAAACCCTGAAACTACTGACTTATTCCCCTGCTCCAGCCACTAGAAAATGTAATCTTTAATTTTCACACCTGAACAAGTTATTGACTGAAAAACCTATAGGGAACCTCGAACCATTATTAATGCAGTATCACATAATTCTTTGGAGAATATTTGCAGTGGAGAAAAGGCATGAACTGTACGTGACTCACTAAACATGTGAGATATGGGAGCTCTGTGATTAATATTTACCCATTATATTTTTACAAAACAATGGTACAATGCTTTTCATACCACATAAAGTCTACAAAGGTTAATAGTTAATATATACTGTACTTAGTTTAAAAAAAATAAAAGATGCCAGTACTCAGTACCCAAATACCATCACAAAAAAGCCCTGACTATATTGTAAGGAATAGTTATTTGAAGCCAAATATTGATTTTTAATTTGTTTGAAGTACATTAATTTTTTCTATAATGGATAAAAGCATTCAAACCTAGTATAAACATGTGAAACTTCACTGACGTCAAAGGACTTGTGCTTGCTCATACCAGGAAAGAATTTGAATTTGGCTATAAATTCTAAGTGATCAAACAAGTACAATAATACAACAAAACATTTCTGTGGTTATTTTCTATTCTCCATGTGGAAAATTCCTAAAGAATCATAAAGAATTATTTAAGATTAAGGTAGTAAAATTTACTAATGAAATCACTGAGGCCTCTGACTTCCTGGGCTGCAATTACATCTTCACTTTCTTTAGCTTTCCGAAATGTTGTAATTTCCCTGAAATAGAAACAGAGATAAAAGCCTTTACCTCTGTCATTCAAGAAAGAGTAGGGCTCTCCAAAAGTTATTGTTTCACATTTTTGGACTTATCTGTAAGTGAATTTGGAAGGGCGAGGGGTTAGGGTTTCACAGAATGGAAGTTGCTATTTCCCCAGATCAAGTGGGCCAAATTAATCATCATAGCTCATTTGTTGCAAACAATCCAAAACGTTGCATAACAGCAACAAATCCCACACTTAAATATATATATTACCTATAGAGTCAATCTGAAAAAAAGGTAAGCTTTAGGCAAAAGTACCGGAAACTACATTTTTCTGAACAGTGACTCTTCTACGCATTTCTCTATGTGGCTGTTTTCAGAATTAACACTACAGGGACTCAACAGCAACAGGGTAAAAAGAAAATAGTGGTTGGCTAAACTCTTTGCATCGCTTCTAAAAGTATTATGATCTCACATTCTGCTGTGACAGCAATGTCCAGTTCTCAGTTAGGACAAATTTCACTTTCCTCACAGGTAACATGCGTTTGTCAGCAGGACACATCTCTCTCATGTTTTACAAATGCACTGGAGACACAAACCATTCACAATTGCAAGGCCCTTTCCAGCTAAAACTTAGATCAAAAGTTCTCTCTCTAGGAGTTTCTCAGGACCCCATTCCCAGTGCTTTCTCTAGTTGCATCCTTGGCTTTCTGCTTATTCTCGCACAGCTTCTGTGTGATTTCTTCTTCTTCTCTCACAAAGACATACACACATGTTTCCACCACACAATACCTACCCCACTCACATTTGTCTTTCACTTGTCTTTGCTTTGGGAGGTGATATGCGCTGTGTTGAAGTTGCTGTTGTTTCAGCTATCTGATTTGATAAAGGAGCTTAACTGTTTCTTACATTTATCAATAGTGAAAGGTAGCTGTTATCTCCACTAGTTTCAAAGAGGTGTAACCCCAACCACCCATAACAAAATATAATTATTATACTTCCAGTCTATACCTGTACAACACTGGGTTTTCAGTGAAGTCATCATTGGGCAATCCTTCAACCCACTTTTGTTGACGATGTGATAACAGTCCTTTACCCGCACACATTTCCAAGTCTCTAACCACAGGAATCCTTCCATGGTTCATAGGAAACTTCTGTTGCACTACCTTGTTTCTCACTTCCTCCAGAGAGCGTACCAAATGCACCTTCATAGAAACATAAATCAACGAGTTAGAACTCTCATTAATCCACTGAAGGCAGAGAAGATCAAAGAAGCTGCACTGAAAATAAAGGTAGTAAAAGTGGCTGAATAGGAGATAAAATAATAAACAATTCTTTGCACTTACATAATATCCTTTCTCCAAGGTTCTTTACAAACTGGATAAGAACATGCCACTTTTCACATATGGGGAAATGGAGGCATGGAGCGATTGCACAGCTAGTCACTGGCAGAATCAGGAACAGAAAAAGGAAATCCTGACTTTAAGTTCCGTGCTCCCTAAACTTAGGCCCTGCTGATTTTTCCATTTAAAAATTAAACTACCAATTTACATTTGCCAAATCCTTCTGAATCTGGCAAACCTCTGAATTTATCCATCATTGCCTTGTCATTAACATAGCAAATTCTAGCCGTGGTATACATTGTGTCATTCAAAAGACACATAGCAGGATCTCAAAAGATTATTGGGGATGGCATCCTGAAGATATTAAAACTATTTTCTGCTAAAACAAACAAAAAATCCAAAAGGTACAAATTCACTTCTGCTCTAACTCTACAAAATTCATAACAGTAAGAACAAACAGTAAATTTGTTTTGGCCTTGTGCTTCTGTACCTCATCATCGAAGATCTGCCTGTAGACTTTCCCACTGGGGACAACATGTACTGCTCCCACCAGCACCATGTCGCAAAATACTCAGTTCTTGGCTTGTTTGTAGAACAATTTTCTTGTACCAACTTGGGGGAAGAGGATGGAGAGAGACTCAAAAGAATTACATCTTTAAAATGACACCATCAATTTTAAAATTACACATAGGTCTGAAAATTTTGCACCTTTATATCATCACGTGTTACAATTACTATAACTTAATTATCGGTGGTTTCTTTAATTTGAGCATTTGACAGGACTACCCTGGGTTTGAGGATAACTTGCGTGCATAACTACTCTGCAATACCCCAAAAGGGCTATTCCAACAAGGAAGCAAGTTGGGGCAGATTTCATAGCCTTGATCTATGCTACAGAGTTAGACATATGGCAGTTTAGGTCAACCTAACTCTGTAAAACAAACAAGGAGTCCGGTGGCACTTTTAAACACTAACAAATTGATTTATCACATGAGCTTTCATGGGAGAAAACCCCACTGTAAGTGTCGACATCAAAATATAGTTCCTAGCGATATAACTTGCCCACTACACCTAGCACTTAGGTCAATGTAGTCAGGTTGATTCAATGTCAGTGTGTAGATGCTGTTTTGCTTCCAAGGCCTGTTGCTGCTTTTCAGAAGTTGTTCCAAAATGTGCCGTGCTAACAGTTAAAGCGGTGCAACACTCCTGATGAAGACGCACACCACCGGCACAAGGAGCATACTGTGGCCATCCAAAAGTGATTTAATCACTGTGGTGGCTGTATGTTGACGTAATTTGGGTCAATTTAATTCTGTACTATCGACTTGTGCATAGTTCTCTAATCTGTGCCAGATATTCTGGGCAATCCCCAGATAGGAAAAGCACTTTTTCCTCATTGCCTCTCCAATCCCTAAATTTAGGCCCAGCACTGGCACCAGGATAGATTTGGGTATCTGTGTTGTCGAGAATTTTGTCCTTGAAAGACCCTTAATAAACAGAGGAACAGAAAACATTATATGTTCTAAATTAATTTTAAAATCTCTTGACAAACTGTTTAAAGCATAATGAGAAACAGAATATTTTAAAATCAATTAAAAAAATTCAAATGACCATCATCCCATTAAAGAGAAATATTGTTCCTTCCTGAAGGCTTTAAAAAAGGAATAAACGAACAAAAAAATGACACAGGCCCTGATCCTGTGACTTCCTGTGAGTATATCTCTGTCCCTGTGCAGTCACACTGACATCAGTGGGATCCACACAGACACAAGGATCTGCCAGGCACAGTCATCTGCAGGATCAAGGCATTAAAGGAAACGTTATGAAATGCTTCTTTCTATAGAAAACAAAAACATGACAATGACCATAACGAAAACTTCCAATGAAGACTACCACTGTGATTTTGCAGTGTTTCTTCCATGACCATCTTAGAGTGTAAACCAGTGGTTCCCAAACTGGGGGCGTACCCCCCCCCCAGGGGGCTGTGAAGAAAATCCAAGGGGGGCACGAAGCTGTGACATTTTCATAGTGAAAAATGTTTGCGTCAAGAAAACCTATTTGTGGTTATTTTAAATTGTACAATTACTAATTGAATTTTTGTTAAAAGAGGCTTGGACGATGGTAAAAGAGAGGTGGGGAGGTGTGAGGATTTCTCAAAAATCAGAAAGGAGGCGTGATGCCGAAAAGTTTGGGAGCCTCTGGTGTAGAGATAGTTGAGCCTCGCCGATTGTGAATTACAGCATTTTCACATTTCGTAAATAAGCGATCAAAACACTGCACTTTCTGCATTCATTGCCTCTCCCTCAGGTGTGCCTTCCTGCTCATTAGTGAAGGATACTTCAGAGGACGGCAGGTATCCTCCAGGATACAGTGTGACTGCTATGGAGGCAGAGTGCTGTGAGCCCACAAGGGAACGCTCTTCCCATAGCGCAATTCCCCCCATTGTTCCTATAAGGACACTGCCCTCTCTGCTCTTCTCGCATCTTTGTTGAGACATGGGAGTGAAACGAATCAGGCGTGTGGATGACAAGCAGCAAGGCTGGGGTGAGCAGCAAGGCTGGGGTGAGCTGTAGAGGTGGAGGGAATTCTGCACCTCCACGCAGGACCACAGGGGAGGGGGGG
>ML685804.1:9282851-9308073 GCA_007922175.1 Pelusios castaneus
GTGTCTTGATATTTCAGCTAGATAAATTATTATACTTCAAATTCTAGTCGGGGCCTGCTGCCAGCCAAGCTCTTTTATGGTAGCAAACATCAAGAAGATACTAAAGGCACCTGTTTTCCAAGTTTCAGTTTTTTACTTCGGGGGGGGGGGGGGAGGCCAGCTTTATGCTGCTACAATGAGATCTTGTCTAGTGTACATTGATATTGTACTCTTTCAGTGCAGTAAGGAACAGTTTAAGTCGTTTAGAAATCACATGGCCATAATATGTATTAGTGCTTGGGATAGGCAAGCTTTTAGAACCAGGGAACCATTTCTGGTGGCTTAGGGGAAAAACAATTTGGGGGGAGAGCTGGGAGAAGCCCTCTGAGTACTGAGCTATCTAACTAGCATCACAAGCTGCTTTACCAGCAAGGTTTATCTTATGCAAGGAGCATTAAGTACTGATAAAAGCCCATGTGCCTCAACTAACTCTTATAAAACAGAGCTGGTATCTAGCAAAGCAAGTGAGGCAATACCCAAACCCATTTTACATTCAGAGTGAGAGGGAGGGCTGATTACTACACAGGGGAAACTGAAGCTGGGTTTTCCCTCTCCTGCACAGATACTCTAATCACAGGATTAACCTCTCAACTGCCTATACCTAAATTCTTTATCTCCCACCTTGGGCCCTTAACTCCATCCTGGTGCACTATGGACACCTGCAACAGCAGGACTACCTACTTTGTGCCCACCCACTACGTTGAAGAAATCAAGTGCAGAGGGTTTGTTTTGCCATAAATGTTAAGACAACATTCTTGATTCAGATGTACAGTGAAAAATGACAACATATACAAAGAACCCTTTATTTCAGCATCTGCACACCTTCACCCAAAAGTGAATTCTTTAACAACAATCTGGAGGACCTGATTCATCAGCTTACAAGTGAATTTCAGTAATTCTGAGGGTTTCTCTCCCTATAAGACAGCTTGTCTCCTGCTAAAGCATTTCCTGAATTACAGTAACAGTCAATTTGAAATTACTTCTTCCCCTACCCCCTGAGAACGCAGGCTAAAGCAGCAATGAACATAGCTCTCCCTTAAGGTTAAATCTCAGCAACCCACCTCTCACGCTTACTAGTAAGTCTGCCTTAGCTGCAGCTCACCCAGGTGCCTGAGTAGCTGTTTCTAAGCAGCAACAACCAGTTTCCACAGAGTAGCCACATTCGTGATGCTGGAACCTCTGGCTGTGTGGGTTTCTTGTACAGAATCTGTTAGGAGTATGAATTTATAGCATGTGGCCACAATGTACACTTCATGGGCCAGAGTCAGCTTGGGGATGACCAGTTCCAAAGGGATAGCCCTTGTTTATCATGGGGGTGAAGACTCATGAAAAGATGCAGTTTGTGAACACTGGTTCTTTCAGGGTTAGGCTAGCTTCTATGAAGATCTGACAGCGTAGATTCTTCATTGCATCAAGGAGTGACTCAGAAGGGTATTTTTTGTATGAACTTTCTGTACCATAGGTAGGATGTTGCTGCACATAAGCCATACCTGCAAATGGGAATGGAACAAAGTCAGGAAGGGAACAAAACTGCATCAGCCGGTGACTTTAAAGAATGAGGGTTACCTGTGCAGCTCTAGAGCAATCGAATACTATAACTTGAATTTATGGTGCAGCTGCCAGCCACAGATCTCCAAGCACTTTCCATGCCTGAGAGTCCTTAGGTGAACTCACTTTACAGAGAAATGGAGGCCCAGAAAAGTAAGTGCCTTGCTGCAGGTCACAATGAAGCCGTAGAAAGGTCAAATGTTTTCTAGTCAATGCTATTAGTCCCTCCTCACTTTCAGCTTTCCTAGAGACTTAACATGTCCGTGTTGCCTAAATCAGCCCATTTAAACACTGCAGACTGGGCTACATACCAGGTAACTATGTATTGCAGATGCTCGTTCCTCAAGGTCACTCTTGTCTGGCCTCCAATGGGACCCCCGGGAACGGTGCTCCCTATAGATACAATAGAGTGTTCCAAATTAAAACATGCCTAAAGAACAGAATTTGTACACCACCTATCACAAGGGGATCTTGCTCTTTGATGAGGGCTCCAAGGCATTATGGTGATACAAATTAACAGTCTGCCTTGCACCTGACTGTTCTAGAATCGGGTCAGTCTCTTCCCATTCGATTGCCAACCCTCCCCATGAGCTTCTTGAGCCATTTCTAAAACCTGCTGACTCTTCCTAGAGAGCTTGCTAGGGAATATAAAGCTTTTTTTTTTTTAGCAGCATCTGCATTTAGCACAGGTGCCTCTTCCCTTCTTGAGCAGATGCACCTGAAACAAGCTGTCAAACTCTTAAAACTCTTACGGTCAGAAGGGACTGTTAGGATCATCTAGTCTGTCCTGCACCATGTAGGCCAGCCACTCGGTATAGACCCCTAACCTTAGTTTGAGTTATTGAAGCCTCAAATAATGACTAAATCCTTCAATCTATAGAGAATGCCCCATGCTACAGAGAGGGGCAAAAAAACTCCAGATCCTCTGCCAATCTGCCCTGGGGGAAAATTCCTTCTCGACCCCAAATGTGGCAATTAGCTAAACCCTGAGTGTATGGGGAAGACTCACCAGCCAGACACCCAGAAAGAATTCTGTAATAACTCAGAGCCCACCCCGTCTAATGCCCATCACAGGACACAGAGCTAGATTCCTGTCTTACTGAAATCTGCGTCGATAAAAATGGGCTGGGTGCCAGTCACCCTCGCCATAGCCTCCAGATCCCGGTAATGCCAGAGGTTCTTTTCTATGTTGTTTTCAGGCACGAAAGGTTTCCGGGTTTCTGACAACCTCACCAACCCAACAAGGTCAATTTCATCTTGGATCTAAAGGAAGGAGAAAAAACAGATTTCTTTGTTGCTTATGCTTTTTCAAAATGTACTTGGGCCCTGGTGAATGTTTATCCAGGTCATAAAACTCCAGCACTATCCAAAGCCCAGGAAAGGGACAACAGGGGATGCTGCAGGTCAGGACAGAGGTGTGTGTGGGGTAGCAGGGGAATAAGCAGATCAATCTCAATTCCTTATTTTAAAGGACACTACATTCATCCAAACCAATGGGGAAAGAAGCCCACCTGCTCCTAACCCTAACCCATCCCTCCATTTCAAGACACGCATAGTCATGTGGCCATACGTCACATATTAACAGCTCCCAAGGAATTACAGAGCAGACCTCTAACGTGAGGCATTAGTTTCTTCCTCTTACCTGTCCTTTCAGTCTGGTCTCTGGATTCACCTTCTTTTTAGGGACAAATCCTCGATTGACTAAAATTGTGACCCTACAGTAACATAGAAAAACAGAGAATAAGAAAAAATTCTCTGAGCAAAGGCAGAACTCCCGTCACCTTCCTCTACTTCCTGAACAATGTACCAAGGAGACAAGCAAGCTGTGTGTTTAGGGGCCACATTTTAGGCTCTTGTCACAAAGGGGTTGAAATGCAATTAGGAGTCGTGCCTCCATGGACTGACTGGTTATGAGGAAGATCCTTATAAGGGGGGATGAATGATTTATACAGGAAGGCCAACTGCTGCAATTCAACCCTTGGAGGGGAGGAGCAAGTGGCACACGCCTCAGGGTTTCCATTCTCTGGCTATGGAACTGCAGTAATATACATGTAATACTCTAGTATCTGAACACACCCACCCTAGGTCTGTGCAGTGAAAGGGAGTAATGACATTTGCTCCTATCTTGGCACTGGATATCAGCTTTCCAGCATCTCTGGCCTCTTGTTCAGGATCCACCATAGAACGTGGCAAAACATAGAGCTCCTTTGAGTGGTCAAAATATCCCCGGACTTTTACAGGTCTGTACTCCAGTTCCTTCAGCTCCATGGGGCTGCAGGGGAACAGGATGCACTGGGATGAAAGATGTAGTTAGTACCATACTTTCACTTAGCATTTACCTCTTTCCTCCTGTTCTTTTCCCCAAGGACCAGTTTGCAAGATGGCAAGTAAACCGAAGAAGAGCTCAGCCAGCAGTGTAGACTCGTCGGAAAAAGTTGCCTGAGATAAGCTGCTGGCTTCGTAATTTAGTAGCACAAGAGTAAAGGTTACATCCATTGATAGTAAGATCAGTCAGTAGTGTTCTGAGTGCATCACAGATGCAGCTTGCCTCTCTTCCATGCAACTTGCAGCCAAACATCTTTAAGTGACACAGCTATCTAAACACCAACCAGAGAGGAGGAGGATCTGCTTCCTGCTAACACAGACATAGATGCCAAGCCAAGAGGAGACATTTCACTTCCTTCTCAAGCCGTGAACTTGCACAAATTGGAGTTTTTGACACTGTGTTAGATGGCCAATTGATCCCACAACCTTTCTCCCACACTGCTTTCCTCCCTCTTATATACTGTTTCCATGGTTGAGCAGATTCCAGGTACTGCAGGCAAGATTTAATGCCCTCTGAAATAAATGGGAATCTTTTCACTCAGTGGCTTTGGATGAGATCTCAAACACTGTCTCCTCATTAAGTGCTCCCTATGGGGATCTTACCCACAGCAATACCTCCAATACCTTCCTGCCCTGTGCATCATATTCCCTGAATTACACTGCAAGCCAGGGACCTTGCCTCTTTACATGTCTTTAAAGTACTGTGTATATTTACGGCAGGACATGGTGCCTCTCTCAGGGGCATTTTCACAGTACCTATTTAAAATAATGGAACTAACAAGATGTTTACCTTCCCTACTTGCTCCCATTACTTTTTGTGGCATCCTTTCATTTGTATGTTCTCTAGTAAGCTCCTGAGGGCGAGAACCATCTTTAAAGTTCCTAGCACATTGCTGAAGCTACATAAACAAAACAGTAGCAACCCAATTCCCGCACTTACTCTATAGGCAAAGATATGGGCTCTGATGCAGTTCTTGACTCCAAATCTGCTATCAGTTTTAGCTTCCACTTCCGACGCTGAACCTGGGAATGCATAAACGCACAAGGAGCAATGCACAGCAGTGTCATTTATAATGAGTTCCTGCAAATTTGGAAAGGAAATCCACATCATCGTCAGATTTTTTTCCTCCATTATTGGTCACACTGGTCTATTACAGGAAAAGTTGTGATATGAAAAGTGAGACAACTGAATTTTGGGGAGGAAAGTATACTGAAGCATGAGTTTCAGTCAAGACAATGAATCTCCCATTCAAAAGTTTGCACGGACTTTGCCAACAGGCACAAGGAAAACCACAGATCAAATCTGGGGATTGATCACCCTTTATGTTGCCATGACGTGGGCCGTGTCTTTGAGTTAGGGAATGCGTCATCCTGAATAGTTCTGCCTACTTCCTAAATTCTCAGATACACCAAGAAAATGTACCATTGGTATTTACCTGCCATGTGCCAAGGAAAAATGTGGTTACTGGGATCAGGAAAAGGCCCCACTTAAATACGACATCTTCTTCAGATTTAGCAGAAGCTGCTGTGGTACTTCTATGTTTGCAGAGTCTCAAACAAATCTCTGGAATACATTAAATTGAGAAATAAGGTTTGTGCAGTAAAGAGCCAGATAAATCCCTGCAGGGTTTGGATCATCAGAAACAGCAGGTGAATATGCTTCAGACCTATCGCTCTACTGACTTCATGCCAGTCAGCTATTATATTTACATTATACAATGTATCTATTAATAAGATACTTGGAGATTTTCATTTTCAGAGAGTTTTATCAGTAGTTATTCTTCCCAGCATTTTTGAGGTGGGAGAAAGACTCTATTTATGACAACAGCCTTTTAATTGCATTGTGTCTAATACATTTCAAGCATAAAATAACTACCTCCTCCTCTTTTCACTATCCTCGTACCAAATATTGTTGCAATGCTGCATAAGTACAGGGCTGCACAAAATATGTCATTTTCTGGAATAAGGCAAATGGAGTAGGCCCCCCCCAAATTCTTCCATCTTACCTTTATTTTGCTGAATGAGACCAGAATGTACTTTAATAAGAGGATATCCAAAACTTTTTCTTCTGACCAAACCGTTTGGTATCTAAACAAAATCAGAGACATCTTGTAGCCATTCTGCATTTAGTTCCAGCTAATGGCTGTCATGGTGATCTTATAAAATGATTTTACTTGCTGAGGAAATGGTTATTCTAAATTTCATCTGAACCATCATACCCAAATCATTCTAGTTTGGATTACAATAGGAAGAATTTAAAACTGTATTCCAATTGTAGGAAGATAATTCATTAACGACTGCTCTTTCCCTTTATATCATTCTATATTAGAAAGCATATACAGCATCCTAATTTGTTCTTATTTCACCCAACCATTGGGAACATTTCCATAGAATGATAGAAACTGGAAGGGATCATGATGATATAAATGCCATCAAACTTTTGATACCTCACAACTTTTGAGTTAATTAAATTAGTCAGCATATTACCATTTCATGGACATGGCCAGCCTCAAAGCCGTTATCTCCCACCAACATCTTCATGCTGGCTAATAACAGATTGGAAGCTATCAGTCTTTATTTTAGTCAATATTTTAATATTGACTTAATTTAGGTCTGGACACTGCTGAATGACTTAATCCTGGACATAAAATGTCCCATTATCTATGTCAGGGATGTCAAATATGTGGCCTGTGGGCCAAATGCAGCCGTGAACCTCTTCCATCTGGCCCATGACTGCACTCTGCAAGACCATACTGTCCCTAAGAGAGAGAGATCTCACATACCAAGTGCTCTGCAATGCCATGAGTGTCAGATCTCGTGACACCAAGGAGTCCTGGCTATGCAAGACTGAGCTCCATGAGACCACACTCACTCCCTAACAGAGAGAGTAGAATCATGGAACGCAGTGCACATACACAGCGCTCCGCAATGCCATGAGAGCATCCTAGTATTTCAATTTATGGTATGTCCGGCCCACTTGAAGTACATTTAAGTCAAATCTGGCCTGCTATAGCAAATGACTTTGACACCCCTTCAGTCATATCAGGGGCTCAGCATGTAATTCACAAACGTGAATGAACTCCAGTGACTGCAGATGCCGGTAAAGCCACCAGGATGAGCTCAGCATTCGCTTAAGCCAGTGGTTTTCAAACTTTTTTTCTGAGGGCTCAGTTGAAAAAAATCCTTTATGCGACCCAACAATTCCATCTTTGAGCAATGCCTTCCAGTCTGAGGGTCTGTGACCCACACCCTTAGGGTCTAAGGCAGGGGTGGACAAAATTGGCTCACAGCGAGGCGCCAACAATTTTCCTTTTGGTCACCAGAGGGCGCTCTTCTCTTACATTGCTGCAGTGGAGCGAGGCAAAAGGCTACTCAAACTGGTCGCCATGATGAGCATCGCTGGAAGGGCACGGGGCTATTAAGAACAGGGCACCCCCCTAACACTTCCCATGGGCCCCAATGGATCCCGAGAACGTTTCGGGGCTGGAGACTGTGGACGAGACCAAGATGAGGTTAGACAGACAGACCCCCCCGCGGGGGGTTACAATGGGCTGTCTGAAAAGCCTCACCCAGCTGCAACGCGGCGAGCCAGCCACAGCTACGGATCCGGGTCGTTACCTGGCAACTGGCCCCGAGCAGCAGCCGGCCCCAGCCCATCATAGCGACCCGGCCGGGGGTGACTCGCGCCGCCTCTGCCGCTTCCTCTTCCGGTTCCCGCAGGAAGTCGGCTGTCCTGCCGGCCGCGCCTCCTCTCTATGGTTCTGGCGCTCGGGGCCCTTCATTTCCGGCCTGTGCCGTACCGCGCGCTGTGCTGCCCCACGTGGGCGGGGAGGCCCGAGGCCCGGTCTCGCCACTGTCCAGCGCCGCCATGTGCGAGGTGCCCGCGGAGGTTCGGCGCTTCCTGCAGCAGCACCCGGTGCTGCGCCTCATCGAGCCGGGCAACAAGGCGAGTGGCCGGCAGGACTCAAGCCCGGGGGGGAAGAGGCCTGAGGGGACCCCAGTCCCAGGCGGGGAGAGGTTTTGGGGGACCCCAGTCCAGGGGGGGAGAGGTTTGGGGGGGACCCCAGTCCCGGGGGGGGAGAGGTTTGGGGGACCCCAGTCCCGAGGGGGGAGAGGTTTGGGGGACCCCTGTCCTGGGGGGGGGAGGCTTGGAGGGACCCCAGTGTCGGGGATCTCCAAGTTGGAGGAGGTGTTAGTTTGGGGGGGGGGGGGGGAGATGCAGACCTCAGCCTCCTGCACCCTGGTCACGTCTGGATACCGCAGCAGACCAGGCCCACTGTCAGCTTCCTCTCCCTATGGTCCATCAGGGAGGGGTCTTAGGGACCAAAGCGATGCAGACTGCAGACATGCATTGCGGCGAGGTTGCTTGTTGGTATCTGGAGCCAGGGAGGCAGAGTGAGAGTCCTTTATGCCTAGTCTGCTAAGAGCCAGAGTATAGCAAGGGCCCTTGCACTTCTCTAATGGGATGTTTTCTTCTCTCATTATTGGCTGCTCAGGTGAGATGCAGGTTGACGGGCCATGAGCTGCCATGTCGGATGCCGGAGCTGCAAGCTTATACTAATGGCAAGAAGTATCTGAGACTGGTAAAGACAGCAAGAGCATTCGACTACAGCGAGTTCGAGCCGCACATTGTGCCCAGTACCAAGAATCCGTGCGTGTCTGTTTCTTCCTTAATGCTCACATGGAACTCTTGTTAATGGCTTGTTGAATGGGGAGTCATTGCCCCAGTGTTTAAGTGGGTATCTATCTAGTGGGCTTGAAAAATATTTATAAAGTAGCTGTGGCAGCTCTTGATTCTGAATTGGCCACTTAGAAGTGAAAAGACTCTAATTTCTTTTTGTAATAACTTTACTAAATTGCGTGTCTGTTTTTTATTCTCTAGCCATCAACTATTCTGCAAGCTCACTCTCAGGCACATCAACAAGCTTCCGGAACATGTGTTGCGTCATGTCCAAGGGAGACGCTATCAGAGAGCGCTGAAAAAATGTAAGTGCTTTTATCATCTTCAGTGTATTTTCTCTTCCCTTTCTGATCTTTTAATGTGCTGTCCTGCTAAGCATGCATAGAGTGTTTGGAAGTTGTTCTACAGTGTGTCAGGAATACAGAGCAATCTCCTGCATGCTGCTCCCAGTCAAGAAGGGTGATTACAAAAGTAGTGAGCAATGGTTTCCTTTAGTGAACAAACTGGGGTATCTCCTTCAGAGCAGGGATTCTCAAACCTTCTGATATGGTGGGTCACACTTTAATTCAGGGATTGTCTTGTAGACGTGTTTCCTTCCATTTGTGATTCTGTGATCTCCCCGTGGCCACTATCACTTGCATTGTAAATATAAATAGGGAATTAAACACCTGTCAGGCATGGTTTAATGGGGATACTTGGTCCTGCCATGAGTGCAGGGAACGGGACTCGATGACCTGTCATGGTCCCATCCAGTTTCTGTGATTCTATTTAATGCCCTTTAAATGCACCTTTGCACCTGGAAGCGAGGAGGAACTGGTACCAAATGACTGGACACCTGTCTGCACACCACAGTTTGGGATCATCTTTGGGCTTCACCCATGGAAACCTGACTAACAGCTCATATCCGTGAGGAATGGTATTAAGACTCGAGTTAGTTCAAGACTAAATGTGTCTGACTCTTGACAACACAGTTAATTTCATTAGCAAAGGGACTGGAGATTGCAGGTGATTAGTGCCAATGTTCACCTTTAGGTAACCTTTTCAAATCCGACCCAGGTCAGTGGTGCCTGAATGTCAGTAGCATATGATGGCTGCTTAATGGCCTGTATGAAATGAGCTGGTGAATCCCAGGCCAGGTTCTGGGGAGCAAAGAGCCATCACCACTGCAGTTATGGTATTGGTAGGAATTATTGGCACTCGCTGAGAGATGCCAAGACTTGAATGAATTAGGGATTCCTATGCTCAGTGGCATTGCTGGCGAGGACTGCGGGCTGAGGACCCAGAGCCCAGCTGCTGGTAGGAAGCAGCAGAATCTGGCTGAGGGCCTGGCTGCTGCTCACCAGTGGGAGGACTTGGGGACCCAGGGCCTGACTGCTGCTCGCTGGTGGCAGGATCCGGTCCTGGGGTCTGGCTGCCACTTGCTGGTGTGAGGATCTGACTCCGGGACCCTGGCCAAGCCGCTTTCCGGTGGCAGGATCCGGTCCCAGTACCCCAGCATGGCTGGCAGGAAAGAGCCCAATCTGGCACCAGCTGGGGACCTGGGGCCAGCGGTGGCTGGATTGGGCCTCAGGGGCTGGATCGGGCCCTGGGGGCGGAGCCCGGGCCCTGAACCTTTTCTCGGGGCAGCAAGGCCCTTGCCTAAGCTGCAGGGGTATGGGGAGATACCTGTATTGTAGATAGCTCCCAGTTAAAGTTGGAACAGTGGGTGGAGCCAGCCTGACTCTGTTCTACAAGACTGTCCAGCCTGATGCCTTTCACAAACACACCCACTCTTTGTTGCAGCTAGAAACAGAACAATGGGTGGCCTGACAAAAGCTGAGGCTCCCAGTTCACATTCATGTCTCTCTAGGTCTGCTCGTAGATGCTGTTGAATTTTGTACCACACTGACATGCTACCTAGCACCATGCTCTGCTTCTGGTCTTAACAAGACCACCACATTTTTTAACCACTTGCTCTGTTTGTGAATGAGCTGTGCCTGGTTTATTTTTAGATGAGGACTGCCAGAAGGAGGGCGTGGAGTACATCCCTGCCTGCCTCCTGCAGAAGAGGCGGCGACGGCAAGATGGCCAAGCTGATGGGAGCAGGCAGCGCTCCAGCCAGGGAGAATTTTGGGAGCCTATGTCCAGTGAAGAAGATGGAGATGAGACAGATGACAGCCTGAGCGACCTGTACCCATGTGAGCAAGAGCTTTGGTGTTTTCTGACAGTCTTAAAGGGACGCTATCAGAGTCTGTTCCCCTGGTTCTCGTCGGTCGGCTACCTGCTGGAAAGTCACAAAGCCAGCTCAAATTTAATGTCAATTTAATTTTGTTAGCAACATGGGGGAGGGGTGCATGGAAATACATTATTGTTGGTTTCAAACAGAAAAGGACAAAACCCTGGGAAAGGCGATGCAGCTTTTCCTTTCCTAAACGTTAGAGGACAGCAGCAGGAGTGGACCAAGTCTGGGCTTTTACTGGTGTACTGCCAGCAGAGGGAACCTGCAGCGTGTCTGTACGTAGGAAGGTGATGATTCCTACAGAGAGAATCCAGAGTAAGTGGGGGTTACTCTTCTCCAGATCCTGAGCGTTAAATGCCAGTTATCACTGAATTGCCAACAAGACAGAGGTTGTACGAAGGGAGCAGCGCTAGTCAGCACGGGACGTCATGGAACCTGCATGCTCACAGGCAAACTGCACCCCATTTCCTTTCCCAGTACAGTCCTAGAACCTACAGTCCCACACACCTTGCAGAGGGTTTCCTACCAGGTAGAGTGAATTCCATGGAGTTCCTGTCTAAAAAAGACTGCCTTCTTGGAGGAGAGGTGGGGTTGGAGGAGTGTGTGTGCTGGATATCCACTGGAGCCAGGCTGATAAGGGCACTTACTACTGAACTTCTAGGGTTATGTTTGTCTTCCAGGCGTCTTGGGAGTAAGGTGCTGCGTGGCGGTCAGGGATATTCAGCTGTTGCTGCTAACAGGACTGGAATCTGGTGCTTCAGTTTTGCCAAGTCTTTATTAAAGTTGTGAAGCTGTTAGAGTGAGGCTAAATCAAAGCAGCAGCCAGCATACAGAGGAAACTAATGCCAGGTCGGGTCTTACCTTGTGTTTTAGCGGAACTTTTCCCAGAAAAAAGGCCGGAGGTGCAAGGAGACGAGGGTGGTGAGGACGTTGTGACAGACAGCGAGGAAGATGGGGCCAAGTCAGCAGAGGAGAAGAGTGACATGAATGGAGGGGACAGCGAAAAGTTGGAAGAGACCAGACAAGCTGGCAATAAAAGGGGAAAGGTGAGTGCTGTGCTGCCATGCCCAGGGAGAGATTTGCAGAATCAGAGGTGACTCCAGCTGTGTGGAGCCAGGACTAGATTTACTGCATTAGACCAAAGAGCTACCTCATCTGCTCTCCTGTCAGAGGCAGCTGCTAGATAGGCTCGGCATGTGTAAAACCTTCCTGAGGGGGTGTTTCCTCCTCACCCTGAGGTCAGTGGCTGGTTTAGACCTTGAAACATGGTTTCTGTTCCTTTAGTGAACTTGTATCTTGGCTAGGGTAACTGAGAACATTATTACCCAGAGACACATCTACTCTTGGTTTGAATCCCACTGCTTGTTGCCCCAGGAATAGGACTCTTTGGCCAAGGAGACAGTTGTGCACTTTGGCTTGTAAAGTCCCTTCCATTCCTCCCTCCTCTGATCACCTTTAGCATGAAAAGGTTGATAGGGTTCAGTCTGATCCCGTTGCCCCCATCACTCTTGCGAGCCCCAGGCCTGATTTTTACCTGTGGATCTCTTCGCAGCTGACAGCTTCATCTTGATCTTGCACTCATTGTGCATTTGGAAGCAGCAGGAAATCATGAATAGACCTGTGTGTGTAAAGTGGGGATAAATAGGTCCAGGGACATCCTTGATGAAAAGGATAATTCCAGAAGACAGCCCAGCTGGGAGGATGAGCATTTCCTCCTTGTCTCCCTTCCTCTGCACCTACCTGAGGAAGATCTAGAACTGCAGTATTTTATAGCTCTGAGGCAGAGCATTTGATACAGACCCTGTCTGTTGAAGGAAGGGAGGGGATGTTAGATTGTAGCTCTCACACCAGGGCTGAGCTGAGCTGGCGATCAGGTCTTATTGCTCAGGGGCCTTGTGTCCTCAGTGACCAGGGTGTGGATTCTACTGATGTCCTTGGCCTGAAAAAGAACTTGGTATGATGCTGTGTGCTGGGATTCTGACCCCGGCCCCATTCACTCTTACGCTGGGCCAGAGGCATGAGGAGGTTCTTGGAAAGACGGTGCAATTTCTCTTTCTCCACAGAAACAGTTGGGTCCCTTAAAGAAGAAATTTAAGAGTCACCATTGAAAACCCAAAAGCTTCAAGAAAGCAGCCAATGGCAAATAAACTTTTCTAGAAAAGTGTGAAACACGACGTGGCTGGAGTTAGCCAGTGTCGTATTCTAAAGGGGACATGGAGCTCATACCAAAAAGCCTGATGTCGTCCCTTGGCTGTCTGTCACAAGGTTTCGCCCATTTGTTTCGGAAGGGGGCTTCAGGGTGACGGAGCAAATAAATGGTTGTGGATGGTAGGGTTGAGTCTGGTGATGTCCCTTAGCTCTTATTGGGGTGCCAGGGAAGCCCTGACTGCTTCTGTGATTGGGGTCCCTATAATAATGTAAGAAACAGTCCCCGCCACTTCATTTTGTGCAGACATGGTTGTAATTTTTATTCCACTGACTGACACATAGGACAAAGCTATACTGAGGGCATTCATACCAAGTGTGGGCCGGAGACCACCCTCCCCCAATGCTCAACCAGGCACTCCAGCTGGATACAACAAAGATGCCATAGTTTTATTTTGGTGGTTTCCAAAAATCAAAACATTTTCAAACACAAGTCAGGTACAAAATACAGCATAAAATGAGAATTCATACTGATTTCTCTTTCCACATCAAGCAGAAAAAAAGTGAATTCAGAGCACTTTGCAAAGCCAATGGGTAGATAACGGTCTGCGTCCGAGAACATCCCAACTGTTAGAGAAGTGTCTGCATCCGTTCTGGGAGACAGGTAGTACAGCAGTACTCGGGAGACGCAGCTGGCTCTGTTGCAAAGGACTTTAAGGGCTGAAAAGTCATGATTTGGGTATTCATGCTGTTGGGAAGAGAGCATTGTATTTAAAAACAAGTCTTCCCCCACGTGCTACTGTGGCACTGTATTTGTAAGATTTGATTCCTACAGCAAAGGAAAAGGACATTTACCTTTCCTAAACCTTCCTTGTGGTGCCTGACCTTACGACAGGGCCTCTGAAGGAGAGAGAACTTTCACGTATCACTGTCTGGACTATTAAACAGTCCTTCCAAAACAATCAAGCTCCTTAGCCAGGCAGAAGGAAGGAATCGACCGTGAGGGGAGTTACAAAACCTGTGTCTCCCTATTAACTTATAAATACCAGATTCATATGCTAGAATGTTTGGAAGAGACGAATCGCTGCCCGAGGGGGTGCATGTATTCTAAACAGTAACTGCAGTATGAAAGTCAGTTATAGCCTTGATGTTCTCACTGCTAGGACGACACTGAAAGACCTAGTTTCCTGCATGATGAGTCAGGCACTATGAGAGCAGCCGAGGCAAAAAAAAAACCCAACTCATGCAAAACAAGCTCAGAAGAAAAAGAAAAAGGCCTTTGGAGGCAAATATTAAACCCTCTTGATTTTACATGAATTCAAGGACTCTTTCCAGCAACAGTATACTCTGTCACTGCACAGGCCTTTCTCCCTTACAGTGATGTAAATGGCAGAACATTCTTGGAGGCCTTTCTGTTTATGACCAGCTGCTCAGAATCCTGTTTTGCAGAGTAAAGGCAGGAGCGTTAAGCTGCACCGTCCAGGTCAGTGGGCTTGCAGCATTCCAGGGGGAGGAAAGTTCAGCAGCTGCTAGCCTGTTGGGGATATGTTGTGCTGCTCTTTGAAGTGAAGATGTAAGCAGCTCCTCTGAACTGAGCCACTGATGCTGGAAACCAGAGCAGTTAGCCTTCCTACTTGCTTATTAAGGTAACAGGGTTAGTGGCTCTCAGAATCCAAGTCAGTACGAACAAGAACAAAAAAATCCACCCCCCTTAGTCCACCAGCAGAGGGTGAAATGCCTTTTCTCAGCAGGGAGGGGCATGGGGTGAAAGAGGTTACACTGATGGGGTCAAAGGCAGAGCTTGTTTCCCTTTGACCCAGTTAAGTTGAAGAATCATTTCCTCTGAAATGCACAGCAGCAGGTCAGAAGGCATAAGTTACCTCCCCCAGCTGTTCAGACATTGTCATGTTTGGTACTTTCACTAATTCTTAGCTGCTGCTGCTCAAGAATGAGGCAGATGCCCCTTAAGATACAGAACTGAGAATCACTGCAATGAGGATTGGATCCCCACGGCTTTTTTTTTTGTACAGTCTAGTCCAGGAGCAGTGGAGCCTACTCAGGAAGTGTTCACTCCCTCAGCCCATAAGAGTGCGTTGGATTACCAGAGCAGGTGCTTTTCTGGGAGAGTTCTGCACCGTTTATTGCTCAGTGGGAAAAAAAAATTTTTGTATCTACAAGACACTGGCAAAAATTGATCAAGAGAGCAAAGGATGATGTAGGCCAGAAGATCAGACACTGCTCTGAACCCACTGAGGAGATGATGCAAACCTGGGTGGGGTTTATGAAATGCTCAGCTTTTGAGTGCCAGGTATGGGGTCTTTCACAGCTTCATCAATACTGGTTCCACCAGGAAGTGCTCAGATTGAAAGAACCTGGAGCCATATTTACATAAATGCAGGTTGGTTGCTGAAAGGTGTTTTCTTTGGGAATCGCAGCCTGGCTTGCTCCTCTCTGTGGGTGTGGAAAATGCTGAAAAGGATTGATTTTGGCACAGAGCTTTTTCAAATGACATCTAACTGGCTTGATGAGACCCTTCCCACTAATCCACCCCAAATCTCTCTTCCGCCCTCTCTGTCTTTGGGTGCGGAAAGTCCTTCCTTGAACTCAACCCTGGGTAATAATACTGTAATTTTTAAACACAATGTCTTTTAGCATAACTCTCCACTTGTACAAACAACACTAACCAGTGGCTGGCTTTTATCTACACTGGATTTCTGTATCTGAGTGGAATGGGGAAGGTGATGCATTTGTTAGAGTTAAAAAGGAAACTGAAAAAAGACTAAGCAGCACACAGCAGTATCGTTCAGTGCATCTGCTTACAGTACTTTAAATTTAAAAGCCATTACTGAAGGATTCAGTGAAACATGGATTCCATGGGTTAGTTCCAAATCTAAGAATTAAAAAAAAAAAAAAGAAAGACCTAGGCAGCGTTCCTCGAACTAGTAGGATTTATCTATTATCAGATTATTGGTGCCACTGTAATTAATTTCTCACGACATCTGTGCCTTTAACAAGGGGAGGGATGCGTATGCATAAAATGCTGGCAGTTTTTGTTGAATCCATAGAGAATCAGTTCTGGACCTAAGCCGTCATGTCCTGAGAAGCCACATCGCTCCCATTACCACTCCTTTTTCTTCTCGTCCATGGAGACACCGCCGGGACCCAGCGCTACCACCAAGAGGAGACCTCCAATGACAGACATGGTTTGGAAGAAGTCGTACTTGAGGAAGTCATGCATGGGTTTGTAGGCTGGGATGGTCCAGAAGGCATTAAAATAGATGTTGATGGCAAACAGCCAGATGACCAGAGTCAAGGCAGCCAGCTTGGTCTTAAAGCCAATCGCCACTAGGATAATTAGGGCTGTGCCCACGATATTCTGGAGAATCTGCAGCAGCAGAGGGGAGAACAGAGTCAGGTTATACACAGCTCCGTTAGGACAGGGCTACATTTGTGGTGACGTTAAGAGCACAGATATCCGTAGTCGAAGTGGGGGGAGTGTCCTACGTGCCTGAACACCCGGGTATAGCACCTGGATGGCCCCCTGCATACCCAAACTGCCTCCCATGGAGGGTGATCCGATCTCCTGATACTTGGAGCCGTCTTATACAGGCACCTATTACTCCGACCCTGTCCTGATTTTTCACCCTTCTCCCTTATCAACACCGTTAATTTCAGCAGCGTCATGAGCCCTGCTCCAATCCTTGTCACGGTGAAAACATCAGGCAGCAGGTGGTATTGGACTCTTTCCCCACAGCTGGAGCATTTCACTGTGGGCTGTAGTCGCACCTCTCTGTTCTCTGCCTACTGCTGGAAGCCTAGATGTAGCCTTCGAAAAATACACGTGTATAAATGCAGGTTGTTGTGATGCAGATAACCTGCCCCAGCCTATCAGTAGGTTATTTGATGTCTCTGAGTTCCTCCAGTTATCTTTTCCTGCTACCTTTACTCATGGGATTCGTCCCACTGAATACAACGATGCAGCAGCAGAACTTAGATGACTGATGGCTGCAAAGGCCAACCCTCAGTAGTCTATGTGGGACCCCTAGAGTAGATTTATGGGTATTGGCCCTTGGAATTTTGTTTGGGAGCTTCCTAACCCAAATCTTGCTTACAAAGTAGTGACCGGTTTGGGTGGTGGTTTCTCTGCGTCACTCAGAACTGATACCTACTGCTTAACTCGAAGTTACTGATAGTTAAAAGACAAACTTGATCCTTCACTAGCATCTTGTGCTAAGCAGCTCAAATGCTTTACAGACGTTAAAACAAGCCCAGGAGGCAAGAACACCGTATCTCTAGTCTACAGAGCCCAAATCTGGCAGTCTGCCGTAAGGAGCGCTCGTGAAATTGCCGAGGACCCGTGTGAGGATTCGGCCCCACCTGGACAGGAGCAGAGCAATGGTGCCCATAGCCGCCACTCCCACTTCGATGCCGGATACTTACAGAAAAGAAGCTAACATCAAAATGCAGCAGCGTCATGAACATGAGGACCAGCAGCACGCGTCCACCCAGTTGCATGTACTGTTTGGGGGAGCTTTCCCGCATGGTGGGGACCCCAGCGAACATGCTTTTCCCCTCGGACCGTGATTCAGCCAAGAGCAGCAGTAAGCCTCCCCCAAGGGCAAGGTTCCTGGGGAGACAGATGGGGGGGGGGGGGGGGGACATGGAAGAGAAGACCAAATCTATAGGTTAGTGTAGGAATAAAGCCTCACCACAGAGCTCACTGGGTGAGCCACGAAGACCATTCAAACGGAACGAGTGAGAACACTGCCAACAACCTCGACTTGGTTCTCGCTCTGTCCCACAGGGCCCCATCCTGCTCCCCACCGATTCAATGGTTCTTATGGCTCTGCAGATACACAAGGACCATGCTTCCAGCGCTTACAACCGTAGTGCAGAGCTGCGCAGGCGCTAAGTTCTGTCAGAAGGCTGCATGGGTTTGTTTAAGTGCAAATATTATGGGATGGAAAGAGTTGCACACTGGGGGATGAACTCTTCTCCCACTCATCCCTGTCCAAAGCATTTCTGCCCTACCATGCATTGCCAAAACTTCCCAAGGACAATGTGCTAGCTAGTAGTGTGTTGCACACTGGGATACCTACCCACGGTGCACTGCTCATGCACAAACAACGTACTACTAACCAAAGCAGCTTTATGCTAAAGTACGTTGTGTGGTCCAAAGTTTGTAGTGCGGTCATGACTTGAGAGCTGACCCTTCTAAAGAGCTCTTCGTTCCCGTCTCGGTGACATGCACAGAAATGAGTTTGTGAGCACAGTACAGAGAGGTCAAATAAAACTGGGACCTACCTCATCAAGAACTTCAGATCCCATAGAATGCTGTATGCAATGGTCTGGGAGGAAAAAAAAACAACCCACAAATATTTAAGCCATTTCCACCTCTCTGAGAAGGAACAGCTTTTAGAGACGTCTGTGTGATTAAATGCAGAACATACCTTTTCAAGATGCTATTGATTTGTATTGGGGTTAGTAAGCCGTTTGGTGTGCTGACAATAAAGAGCTTCCATTAGAATCCATTTTAGATGCAGACAATCATGTTCACTCTTTAGTCTGGGTGCTTTTTATAGCACAGCAGATCTGTGGCCCCCAGAGCCTTTTGCAGACACTGTCATTAATTAAGTTTCCACAACCCCCTGGGGCAGTCAAGGATTCATCCCATTATACAGATGGGGAAAACCGAGAGGCAGGAAGATTAAATTAAATGCTAAGATCACACAAGTAGTCAGTGGCAAATTTGGGAACAGAATTCCTAGTATTCTGCTTTAGGCCAAAAAAATGTTAACAAAAAAAATCCTCTTTCCAATTTTTTTTTTTTTTACATTAAGCTAAATGTGGATCCTTTCACTTTGGGATATTCCTGTAGCAAGCACTGTGGGGAGTCAGAACCAAAGCATTTATAGCAGGGGTCAGCAACCTTTTTCAACCCCCATGCCAGCCCATCCTCGCTGACCCTCAGCTGGTGCTGGTGGCCACCTGAAAATTCAGCAGCAGCCACAGCTAAAGTGGGAGGAGGCACTTCCCAGGTGTTCCACTGAAAGGAGCCGCAAGCTGCCTGGAGAGGCTCCTCTTGGGGGTCCCCAGGCACGCCATGGAAAGAAGGTGCCAGGAATGGCTCCTTCTGGTGGCAGCACATTGTAGAGAGGAGTCAGCCCGGGCAGCTCCTTTACGTGGGATCCCGTGTGCCCCAGGAAGAAGTCGCCTGGAGTGGCTTTCGGTGGCAGGAGTGGCAATTTCTGTGGTGCCACGTGCCACTCCAAATGGGTTCGAGTGTCACTGTCGGCACGCATCCCAGGGGTTGCCTACCCTTGATTTATAGGTCTCATGCAGTAGGCTGTTGAAGCTCATGTGAGTTGCAAAGGGGACCTCCTCCTATATACGACAAGATTGGCCACTTACTCATTGGATCCTATCTGCACCAGCATCCAAGGAAACACATCTAGCCACTGTGCAAACAGCTGTAACCATAAGAGACCATGGCCAAGTGAAGGAGGATACTGGTCAATGAGAAGGGCAGTCCATTATTCTGCCTTTAACTTAGACAGATCAGTCTCACTGGGGTTGGTGGGCAGGACCTGGAGGATAGGGATCATACTTTGGAAGACTTGAGGCTTCCTACCTGTAATGCTATAATTCCAAACAGTCCGAAGCAAGCATACTGCACAAAGTTTCTGCTTAGCACCAGGATGCAGCCACCTGAGGAAAGGAAAGGAAAGGAAGAGCATCATCACGTCTCCAGCTCACAAAGGAAGCAGCCGGTTTTGGTTTAAACTTAAGCGGGTTAAGGATTTCATTTAGCCAAGTCACTGAGAGCCTCTGCTAGGAGATACCTTGTGTCCAAACACTGCTGGTTTGAGGGGCGGTCAGCTTTAAAATCGGCATTCTGCAAGGAGCTTCTCTATAGCAGACACTGTCTTACAGCGCCAGAAGAATCTCGCTCTGTTATTGCGGCAGGTGACGTAGCAAGGAGTATGCCTTGTTTAGTCCCTGACAGAGTACTAAGTTGGCAGCTGCCATGGAAGGGTATTGCTACTCCATGATTAATAGAGCCACCGCGTGGCCTCAGCTGGCCCAGCTCAGTTAACTCAAGCTTATGGGGCCATAGATTTAGGCTGTGGGGTTATAAAACTGCAGGATGGACATTTGGGCTCAAGCTAGCGCCTATGCTCCGAGACCCTACGAAGTGGGTGGGTCTCAGACCCTGGGCACTAGCTGAAGCCTGAATATCTACACTGCTTTTAGCTCTGCAGCCTGAAGCCTAGTCAATTGACCCGGGCTCTGAAACTTAGCGCTGCAGGGTTTTTATTGCAATGTTAGTGACACAAGAAGTTAAATAAGAGGCAGCCGAGTATGGACTGCATGTTGCCTTCCTTGGGGTGACAGCAGGCGGCTGATACCGCTGTTCTTTTGAAAATACAGGATATAAAACCAACAGATGCTTTCCTTTAAATCTTGCATCCAAAAGAAGACTGAATGCATTTCCAGCAGGCGGATCTCCACACTGAGTGCTATTGACTAAAAAGAAGTCTATTAGGACAGTTGTCTACAGGGGAGAACATTGAGCAAATGAAATTTTTGCTTGGACAAAACACCAAAGCAAAACTCGGATACCGGACTTTGAAAGACTAGGCAAGTGGAGAGTTGTGTGTCTCAGTTTTCAAAAGGGGGACACAATATCAACAGAATTTAGTTCCCCTTTTCACTGTTCATTCTCAGCAGGGACGTAGATGCTAGACTTAAAGGGGTTTCATTTCCTAGCCCTCATAAACTAACACAGTGCTAGTGTGTTTGTGGACAGGACTGGATTTAAATGCTTCCCTACATAAAACAAGGTAAAGTATTTTCCCAGTTGAAAGTGGCCTCCATGAGATCCAATATTGGGCTCAGACAAGAAAAACATGGCATATTTGTCGTCTTTATATACTGGAGCAATTCCTCTAATTTTTTAAATACCAGAAGCATTTTATTTACAGAATTCACCTCTCAAGATCTGAGTACACATACAGAATTAACTAGTGTCATTTATCAACGAAGGGAATCCTCAGAGTTGTCACTGACCGAGAGTTGCCATGTGGACTCCAACTTGAGCAAAACATGGGAGGTCAATGAAAAGCCTTTATTCAATCTACGAAATATCATCAAACTATAAAGCATTTGATGAGTAAAGAAGAATAAAGTAGACTTCCCATGCTCACATGAGCCAGAAACACCGGTGTGGTTTGGCATCTGCCCCAATGGGTCATTAAGAGCCACTTACTCAGCTGTCCGAAGAGATTTAGGAACACGAAAATGGAGGCTAGGAAATAGCCACAGTTCCACGTGGCATCAATATAATCCCTCTGCTCGCTCCACTGGAACCACATGCGGATGCCATCCTCCAGGAAAGTGCTGATCAGGCACAGACGGGCCACGTGGGGAAGGTACTGCTTCGTCACTCTCAGGAACTACATGGGCAGACAGTGCAGTGAGCAGGGCAAAGTCAGGAGTAACAACGTCTAAGGTGAACAAGAGCCATGCATCTCTGCAGACTAACTGCAGGACTGCGACTGGCATGTGTTCCCCCCTCCCATCCCCAGCCTCCCACTGAACACAGATGTGCTGGGGGAAATCAGACATAGCCAAACTCTCTCTCTCTCTCACTGTGACTCAGAACACGTGCACCCTGACATGTTTCCTCTTCTCACTGAAGTTAATGGAAATTCTGCCATCGATGCCAATGGATCAAGATCAGGCCATGCATTTCTACTTAATGGGTGCCGTTCTTACCAATACATTCCGGCATAAGGCCAAAGACTCTCCTATACAATAGTAAAAGGGTTTGACGGTAGATGAAAAATTACCTTGATGTTTGTTGATTTCATGAACACACAGACAAACTAGGCAGTTATATAGAACTGTAATGCAACCTAGGTTTTTTTGTTTGTTTGTTTTTTAAATCACCACCACCAAGATGCAAGAAAAACAGAGTCCTGTGGCACTTTTAAAGACTGACGGATTTTATTTATTGCACAAGTTTTCGAGGGAGAAAATCCCACTTCGTCAGACTCTTTAAATAAATCTCAGTCTCTAAAAGTGGCACAGGACTCTGTTTCTCTGCAGTAGACTAACACAGCGACCCCTCTGAAACTTGACAAGATGCAGAAACACCGAGCACACAGCTTCTCCTCGTGGGAATGAAAGTCGTGTCTGATCCTGCGAACAGAATGCTGAAAACTTACCCTTAGGTCGCTCTGCCATTATGATAATTATAGATCATACAAGGGCAATTACAGCCAAGCAGAACCAAGATATACACCCCAGGGAGTCTAGCTTCTTGTACAAATTAGGCACATCCAAGAGAGATAGAAACATGCAAATACTGCGCCCTACTTATTTAAAAAAAAAAAAAATCTAGTCAACTCTATTCTCCAGTGTGCAGCTAGCGTATCATTTAAATCTCTATTGATATTTAAGCAATTATAGTACAGCACCAAAGTGTATCCTGATGGGGATTAATAACTGGTTGAAAATTTAATGCTCTGACACAAAGCTAAGCCTAATGGGCCACAATTTTGGTGTGCAAAGAGAGCCATCCAGTAGGCACTTAGAAACTATAGGAAAAACCAGCGATTTTGTTTGTGCTGGCAGTTGCCATGATTAGACGTACCTTCTGAGCAAGCTGGCATTCATGTGGGTGTTGCACTCTATTATTGAAAATTTAGAACCACTGCATTGATTCTGGCGTTATCCCTCCACTGACCCCACCATCCCTTTGGTACAGAAAGGTATTAATAAAGGTTGTATATTTCCTAACAAAACACCCCTAGAAACCTGCAAATAGTATGTTCCACTTATATAGAAAACAGCATTGTTTGTAGGCAATATAGTAGTACCAGGAGATATCTGGTAATAGGAAACGCCTGCTCGCTTGAAGTGAGGTGACTGTTTATTTTAGGGCCCTTGAGAAACATCTCTAGGGTATCAACATCAGGTGCAGAATAGCAAAATTACTATTATTTCACTGTGTCAGGGACACAATTCAAGTGACATCTGTCAGGTGTTGTGTGTGGTCAACTCTGAGAAGCAGAAGGTTCCTCTCCAGATTTTATGGGTGGTTTAGGCAGAGCAGCATCACATCCAGATGCATGCGCACTCCTTGGTCCCGATGCAGAAATGCTAGGTTTCGGAGAGACTCTTGCTTTAGCAGTGAGGGGACCATGTGTTATGGCCCCCCTCATCCACCCACAGTACCCTGTGTGTGTTAATGTCTTATTCATAGCACTGTGTTTGATTCAAGTGTTAGAATCCAAACTAAGTTAGGGGGCGGGCCCGGGCCCACACAATACCAAACCAACTGGCGTATAGATGTTCTTCAGGAATGCCATGAAGAGGAAATACACAATGAAAATAATGCATGTGTCTCTTGTGCTGATCCTCTTGCACTAGTGTTTCTTGCACCATTGAGTAGGGAACAAGAACTTTAGGGGAAAAAAAGTCACGCCCACACTGACCGTGTTCTGTTGGTGCAAGTTGGTTTACTTCAATGCAGGTGCACCAGTTTATACTAGCATACAAATTAGCCAACTGAGTCAACAACCTAACAGGTAAAAATGTAGGTTGACCAAAAAAAAATTCAGTTAGCTTCTTGTTGTTTATGATGTTCAGTTATTACTGTTTACTCAGCGTAGGCAATATAACTAGACCAATCAGTTTCACTTCCTGGTTTTACTTAGTATCTTTTGCTGCTTCCCCAAAAGCCGAGTGAGGGGAGATGAAAGGCACTGCTAAAAGCTTATTCTCATAATTAACTGATTAATAGAGGATGGTCCATCTTCTGTGCAAACTAGAAACCTTCCTCACTGGCAAATTCAAGGGCAGCATGAGTAAAAACAGAGCAGAAATGTTAACATAGCAGACATGCCAAATAGTTAACATCAGAAGAGCAAACTACACTTGTTCTGGGTCATAAGCACCCTGAGTATAAAGGGTCAAGTTTCGAGTCAGTGAAACACACTTTGACCACAAACTCAGCCAAGTACAGATTGAATGTTATGTTTTGGGACTTTTGAATGTAATATTCGCCCCCTCCCCCAAACAGCTAGATGAGTGAATCTTGACAGATGCATTTCTTATGATCTTTGTCATTTAGTGAGACACAGAGTTATTAGACACACATCAATACAAGGGAGATGTAGCCTTAATTAATCAACGTGAAGTTTAAAAAAAAAAAAAAAAAAGGAGAAGAAAGGAGCTTATTTGCATGGTCCAAAAGAGCCGATTAAGAGGCCTTCAAACCATATCTGAGTTACTGAAGGGACTCAGACAGGCACCCCAAGAGGAGAAAACAGAACAAACAAAACCTTTTAAATTGATCCTTATTCTATGTAACAAAATTATACCTTTTATCCAAGAGTTCAAGCCACAAATTTGGCATACTTTAAATGTTATCATCTGCAGGTAAGTATATTGTTTATTTTTAAAAAAACTATAAATGCCATGATTTTCCCCCCATTTTTGGAAAAAGAAAACCTATGTCTGAGCCTTGAATATGTCTATCCTGTTGTCCCAGCCTCTCTGCACGTTAATAAGGCCTATTCCCAGAATTAGGCAATCATGTTGACTTTGCTAACAAACCAAAGCCGTGTGACTTCCATGAAAGAGCAGAAGATTGTCAGAGAAAGAAGAGTTACAAATCAAACTTCTAAGGGACTTTTGACAATGGTAACTGATTTTGAGAAGACTCCTTTTCTGTACCAGAGACAGAAAGGATCACAAACAACAGATACTCCTGGGGGAATTCTGCACCAAAAAGTTAAAAATTCTGTACAGAATATTTTAAAGTTCTGTGCACAACTGGGGCTCCCACTGTCAGCCCCAGGCATGGTGAGGCTCTGACTGCCACATGGGGGGCTGACAGCAGGAAGTCACGGATTCTATGGGAAAAAATAAAATTCTGCAGGAAACATTAATTCTGCACAAATTCTGCATTGTGCACTGGTGCAGAATTACAGCAGGCGTAAACAGAGAGACAGGCACAAGGGGAAATGCCTATTAAAAAAGTACTGGATAGAAAGTATAGAATGCCTACAGTAAAGTACCAAAGGGGTAGCCGTGTTAGTCTATTGTAGAAAGACAACAGAGTCTTGTGGCACTTTTAAAGACTAACAGATTTATTAATCGCATGAGCTTTCGTGGGAGAAAATCCCACTTCGTCAGACGCTTTGAAGATAGGAAAGTTACAGAGTGGGAGGAAATTAAATGCAGGGGAGTGTATG
>ML685804.1:9313073-9350989 GCA_007922175.1 Pelusios castaneus
CTCATGCAATAAATAAATTTGTTAGTCTTTAAAAGTGCCACAGGACTCCTTGTTCGTTTTGCTGAACTAGTCTAACACGGCTCCCCCTTTGGAGTAAGAAAAAAGTATAAGTAACTAAGGAGTTCTAGAGGGAAAGGAGAAAGATTATTTTGTTGGTTAATTATGATAATGCGTGACTTTTATCAGACATGTCTAGTGATTTTAGGACTAAGAGTACCTATATACTACAGTGATTTATCTGGAAGAGGCCATTTGTAGTGATGGGACTGAAGTAAACAGAATGCCAGAGCCAGTCATCAAACTGTGTATGTTCTCGTCCCCATGTTACAGCTTGGGCCCCTCTCTAGTAATCATGATTTATATACCTCATTTCAACCCCATGCAAACTATAGATACCATCATTTCAAACTCTGGAGTGCAGCTGTTTAGAGTAACAGATTAGGATGTTAATACCTTATCCAACTGAAACGACACAGGAATTAGAACCACACAGAATGTAATTACCTGAGAGTCACAGACACAATACACTCAAGATAAGATTAAATTGTTCAAGTGAGAGAAGGGGACAATATTAATCTTGTAGTGCATATGCAGCTCCACATACTGATTATTCAAATGGTTTCTTGTTCTGTGCGTCTTGCACTGACCCCCAGGCTGACGACTACATCTCACACAAGCCAAAGCTCCTGGAAAAAAACTAAACAAAATTATATAAAAGGACAACTGGTTCTTCACTCCCAGCCAAGTTATTAACAAACACAGTGGAAGGGCTTTGTGTTGCCTTTTTCTATTCTAATGAGGTAAACCAAGCCCTGTGGAGGACACAGATTTAAATACTCTTCTTAGCTTAGGAACATACGCACACACTCAGGGAACCAGTGTTCCCTAATTCAAGTCCCTTCTCAAAATCTCTGTCCTCAAGGAGGCTATGTAATCCTAAAAACCAATCAAAAAATAAAGAACTGTAACTTTTGACACACCCACATTACTCCCTTAAATGATTTGCAGTGTTGTTGAAAGCTTGTCTCTTTCATCAAGGTAAACTGGCCCAATAAACGATCGTACCTCACCAACCTTGTCTTCTTAAGTGATTGCATTGTCATCCTTCCCAACCACATCCCTTGTTATCTTCTACTGTCATCTTCTGTCTAAGTTGTAAGATCTTGAGAAAAAGAGACTGTCTCTACAGACACACCTCTAAAGCATCATGTACATTTATGACATTAATGAAGTAATAAGCAATAATGAATGCAGCAGCTAGGGATACTATAGAAAGGTTATGTTTTTAAGGATGATGCCACAGCGTTGGGAGTCAGAAGATCTAGATCCTATTCCTGATTCTGACAGAGACTTCTTATAGAGACATGGTGGTACCTTTTTTATGATTGTCAATGGGGACATAATACATTCACAGACTTCTTACGTTACCTGGGCCAAACCTAGGTTTGTATTTCATCTATGTGCTTATTTATACTTTTTGATCATGACTGGGAGCCGTAGATATTTTACATAAGCAACCTTTCATTTCACCAAGCTTCACCGGCAGATCTCGTCTCCAGAATGCCAGAGGGGATACCATGAGCAAAAAGAATGCTCCAAAGATCATAAAGAAAGAGGCTCCTCTGTTTATTCCTAAATGTGACGGTAGGATCAAGGTGATAAAAGGAGCTGCTAAGCAAAGAGCACGGAGAAGCTTGGACTGCAACATGCCATTTACGGTCTCCCGCTTCTGATACAGGCACGTGATTCATCCTTGCAACTCTGATGTGGAGTCGCTCTGTTTCTCTATGGAAAGAGGCATGATCCAATGGCTCAAGTACAGGACTGGGAGCAAGGAATGTTGGTGATCTGATTTCAGGCCTGATATCAAACTCTACTTTGGCCTTGGGCAAATCACTTCTTCTGTCTGTGTTTTAAGTCCCCCTCTATGAAGTGCGGATAATGATACCTCCCCCTCACAATGAGTCAGTATTTAAAATGTGTTGGAAGGCAGCACTTGAATAGAGGGACTCTGGGCACAGTCAGTCATTTTAAAGAGGTGAAAGGGAGACAAGAGCATGCTAGAAACTTTCTGGCAATCTTATTCTTTAGAAAGTTTTGTTGTTCTGAGCTCCTTTTTACCATCTCCCCATAGCACACTCCATTCTCCCTTTTTCACAAGCCTCTCAAGTAAAATTCACACCGACGCACAACACTCTGGTCTCCATGGGGTTCACGGCACACAGAGCCTTCTACTGCTTGCGGTCTGCATGGAGGAACACCTCACACTTCCAGATTCTATCAGGAGTAGATTGCCTGTCTTATTAAAACAGGATCAGTGAACTTATTTGGACACTCCAGGACCTTCCAAGCTCAGTGAGCATCACCGGAAAATAAAAGGACCAGGTTTAAAACCCAAAAGTTTCTTCCCCTCTCCTGTTTTTACATTCAGTATCTCAGAAAACGAGAGATTAGAAGGAAGTGAGCTGATCAGTTTAACACTCACAGGCACCTGGGATGGAACATTAAAAAAACTCTGCACTGATTGACCCGGGAACATGGTTTGGGCATCACACTCATTTCTTCTACCAGCTGTGATCATCTCACCCATTCACAACGGTTGCATAGTCTTCTCACACTCCTGTTTGCTTAGTGGACGTGCCAAACAACCACCTTCTCAAGTGCTGCCTGGCCAAATGGAAGAATAGCCAGAGGTCTGCTCCCTCAGAGAAAGACAACTCCTCCTACAAATCTGGGTAGTTACTACAGGCTGAATGCAGCACCTACGTCAGCCTTGGATAATGCAAACCGTATCTGGTGACCCATTTAAAGGCCGTCTTCATTTTCAAATAGAAGTTCCCAGCACTGATCCTTCAAAAGCTTTGTTCCCTCTTATGGAGGTCCCCACCTCCTCCTTTCATGCCCAGGTTCCATTGGGATGTGAGCCTCATTTAGGCTGTAAGCTCTTTAGAGAAGGGACTGCATCTTCTTTTTGTACTGGGCACTATGACTAATTATTCCTCAGCCCATCAAACCAGGTAAGCTGGTTCTACCCTAAGCTGCCCACATCTGCCAACCAGCAAAGCCCCCCAATGTAAAGCCCACAGTTAAGAAAACACCCAACAAAACAGGTGTGTTTTGTATCACGCATTCATCTAATAGCCAAACCAGCTCTAAGGAAAAGACCATTTCCAGAGCCAAGGTCAATCCCAAACTCAATCTATCTCCCCTTCAGTACACATCGCTAGCTTTGTAACACACCTGTATATGCCATGTTCCCCTCTAATGGCTGGACCACATAGGTTAGCAGAATTACTCCTTTAGGGGCAGGGGGTCTGTGTTTTGGGCACTAACGGTAACAGGTCTGATCCTCCCTGATAACCAGTGGAGCTGGTCATTTTACATCTTCACCCACAGGAAGAAAGCAAGAGGATTTTCATTAGTCTCAGCTGTTATAACAAGTAATAGGTCAGAATTAGGCTTCAATGAGGATCCACTTGAATCCTAGGGTGTTAGTCCAATGTAATTAATGAAACCCTCACAAAAAGCTTCAGTTTAAATATTTTTTTTCCAAATGAGCTAAGGGCTTCCCTAAGACAGAATGCCAAGCATGCAGAATATCCCCGATGTTCATTGTTCTGTAATCTCACTCCCACACTCTTGTGGATTTGTGTTTTAGCAGTGTAGGTATGGGAAATTATTTGGACCCAGAGTTAGCAAATGAATTTCTTACTTGCAAAACCTAAAGAGTTGTTTTGCAATCTGATGGCTGAGTGTCTGCAAACATCAGGAATATGCTGCAGCTAAGAATAGTCACTTTAAATAAAATGGAGTCAAAGAGAAATAAAGTTGTTTAGTGGAAGTTATTCCAGGAGGGGACAGCCAGGGCTTCATGCTAGACAAAAAGGCTTTCAGTAGTTCTTAAAAAATATTTAAGATACCAGAAATAGCCATATGGGAAGAAAGAGAGAGGTATTTTAAAAAAGAGTCAGTAGCAGCTAGGAATAAAGTGTCATAACATTCAGCAAAGAATATGAACACAATACAGTGACTGTTTATCTTGTCCTCCAGTTTCTGGTGGATCAACAGGGCCTTATGCTGCGACACCCTTATTCAAGCCGAGTAATACCCCACTTCATTCCACTGAAATCAACAAAGATAGCAGAACCTTGCCCTAAACAAGCCAGCTATCTAGAAAAGACAGTGAATAACAGGTTTTCCAGTGCTGATCAGTTTCAGGCATATCCACTCTAGAGCCTGTAACACGCATCATCCAACCCCCGTTCTGCTTCAGGAGTCTAGAACCATTCACCAAGCCAACAAAGATCTTGCTTTACCCCACTGTCATGCGGAGTGTGAATGACGACTTCGTCATTCGTATTATTCTGATCACTCACAAGATGAACAATTCTAAGCTTTGACTTATCAAGAGGTCTGTAACACACAGCAGCGCAAGAGGGTGCTAAGCTTACATCGACATCAACAAGGATCGTTTATTTAAGAATCCTGGTCGATTTTTGTTCTGAACCTAAAGCAAAGAAAGATACCTACAGTTCCTCCTCATTTCTTCCATTTAACCATTGTGGACATGGTCTGTACAATCTAGGGTCAGGATTTTCCATGATCATTTCACCCACTCCCTGTTGCTCCATGCAAGCTGGACACATCTTGGAAAGAGATAGGAAGAATGGCTTGGCCTGCCCCGCCCCCTTAAGGGACACTTTACAGATAGGAAGGAGTCAGACTCCAAGGAGAGAATGGTTGTAGCGCTGATCTGACAGTTTCATTCAAAGCACAGCACAACATGTGGGCTCTAGGGGGTGGCAAGATCAATTCCTTCCTGGATAAGAAAAATGACTTAATACTTTGTTAGCTGGTGGGGAGCAGGATTACCATCCCACCCCTAGAATAATGGAGGATAATGTCTCATGTCCTGTTCAGACTATTCACTGCTGAGGGATCCCCTTATTCTTGCAGGGGAGGAAGTAGGGGGTAGACTCATCGATTTTGTGGCCAGAATGGATCACCATGATCTAATCCAACCTCCTGCATGTTGCAGGCCACAGACCCTCAGCCACCCACTCCTGCAGTACACAGGACTCTGTTCATCTGCAATTGACTAACACGGCTACCCCTCTGGAACTTAGCCTCTGGTTTAGTTACTGAAGTCCCCACATCAGAGAGCAACAGGATACACATGGCTGCGTGATCCCTCCTTTATTCCCAGGGTGCAGGGACAAACCTCCTAATCCCCCTGGGATACAAACCCCTGACTGTTTTCCTACGGTGTTGGCCTATTAGGCACGCACCACTGACCGATCCCCCCATTATCCTGGGAGAAGCAGGATAATTCAGGGATACACACAATTCCTGGCAGGATTATTCAGGGATACACATGATGAGCGGATCCACATTTGTTCTGGGTCAGGGAAAGTGGGGACAAACCCCAGAGGTACCTATCACAGACCAGTTCCCCCTTGCAGAAGGGGAACCCTGGAGGGATACACCCTCCTGCCCCTATCTATGGGGAGGAGGCCTCCCTCCCAGGGAAGGGAGAAGAAGGAGGGTTGCACACCCACCTGGTCTGCAAAGTCCTCAGCCGTGCTCATTAGATCATTCTGGCCCATGGTCTCAGCTGGGGGCTGCAGAGGGGGATTCCTCCAGGCTGGGTGCTTGCTTGCTGCCCGGACTCTCTCGCAGCCTTGCCTCTGGTGCTGCTGCAGTGCAAAGCTCCACAGGAAGTGGCTCTGGTGCTGCTAAAGCTGCTCTCTCCTGCTTCTGCCACGTAGGCCAACTCTTAAAGGAACAGCGTTAGCAGCAGGAGGATCCCTGAGAAGGGAGGGAGGCGTTTGCATGTGCACAGAAAGGGCAGGAGAGACAAGTTTTCCTATCTCTAGCATGCCTCTCAGTCTTAAAGAGACCTCAGCAGGCAGCTCTGGGGAAGGGAGGAAGAGGATCTCTCATGCAAATCACTGCCCTGAAGTCAGAGATGGGCAAAGCCTGGTTGATTTGGGGGTTTGGTTTTGCAAAACCTTGTTTACCAAGACGAGGTGAGGGCGGTTGGGATCCAGGACACGTTATGTGGGCCCCCGGGGAACATCCAAAGTTCACCAGAGGTGGGGGTTGGGGGGCTGCAAAAGTGTGGGGGTTTTCAATATGCAAAATCCTCCTTTGTTTGGAGTTTGTTTTGTGATTTAGAGCATAGAATCATAGATCAGAGTTGCAAGGGACCTCAGGAGTCATCGAGACCAACGCCAGTTAAAACTATTCTATATTAACAAAGAGGCCTGTGGCACTTTGAAAGACTAACAATTTTTTTTATCGCATGAGCTTTTGTGGGAGAAAATCCCACTTCCTCAGATGCTTTGAAGATGGGGAATTTACAGAATGGAAGGAAATTAAATGCAGGAATCCCGTGTCATACATTTTCCTGCATTTAATTTCCTCCCACTTTGTAAGTTATCCATCTTTTTGGGTGTGCAAATATGCTTTCTCATCCCAGGTGCTACAATGCCCAGTTATGGCTCTGCTCCCCAGTACTGAAAGTGAAGCAAGCAGGGAGGTTTTGTTTGGTTTTGTTTGTCTGGGGCTGTGGTTCCCAAACTGGGGAGCGTGCCCCCCTAGGAGGGCGTGAAGAAAATCCAAGGGGGCGCAAGGCTGTGAAATTTTCATAGCGAAAAATTTTTGTGTCAAGAAAACCTATTTGTGGTTATTTTAATTGTACAATTATAAATTTAATTTTTGTTAAAAGGGGGTTGGATGATGGTAAAGGAGAGGTGGGGAGGCATGATCGTTTCTCAAAAATCAGAAAGGAGGTGTGATGCTGAAAAGTTTGGGAGCCTCTGATCTGGGAGGAAAAGTTCTAGTTTTGATCCATCTCTTCCTGAGATAGAGGTAGTTGCAAAATAGGATGGCAGACTATGAAAGGAAAAACCTCATCATCAGTGCCTGGGAACTTCACTATGCCACTGGAAAACATTCCTGCAAAATCAGCCAGCTTGTCCCCTTCTCCCCCAGTGTATTTTTCTAAATTCAACCATGTGTTGATCCAAACCCCTTGAACATCTGTTCCATAGTGCAGATTTACCCAGCAAACCCAAGGGTGAAGAGGACATTGATTTGAAAATGCATTTTAATATAGACAGATTTATAAAAATATATCTGGGTGCAATGTAGTAAAACTAAACAGAGGAGTCCTGAAATAAATGAGCAAGGAAGGGATGCAGGTGTTATTGCAGAATTAGCTTTGAAGTAAGAGCTGGTCAGAATAGCTGCTAAATCTGGATCCACAGAAGGGCCCAGTTCAGGAGGTCCCCACACACTAGGGCAAGTTGCTTGGTGGTGCGATGTTCACTGTGAAAGCTGTGTGATACTATGGAGGATAAAACAAAAACTGCTTCTTGCTACCTCCAGCAGGTGCATTAATAGTTTGTTCTTGTTGCTTTTAAATATCTTACTAAATACAACATACAAAGCAAAGATCAGAAGATGAAAGCATTCCCCAGGCCAAACAGATGAGTCCAGTACACCCAACAAACAGAGAAACGTGTATAATGCTCTGTGTAAAACCAGCAGTTCCCAAAAGTAAATTGTTGTGTTTATGGAGTGACCGTGAGCACAAGTGCTCAAACTGATGTGACGAGAGCTGTGCAAATAAGCGGGCAGAGCAGCCTGCTCCTTGAAAAGTGATATTCCTTTGATATTGTTTGGAAAGGCTTTTTCTGTTCAAATGCAAATTTTCCTGTCAGCAATGTTACAGCCTGTTGCAGTGTGTGAAGGAGCCTGATCAAAGGACCAAGTTCTTGATCCTTAAAAGTCTTATGCACATGGATGACTGTACGCATCGTGCGTAGTCCCACTTGGCTACTGGTAGCATGCATAAAAACGAAATGTGCAGAAATCTCTGCAGCATCAGGGCCACAGCGGCATAAAAATTCTTCTTCCTTGTCCACAGGACTCCTTTTTTGTTTTGCTGAACTAGACCAGAGGTGTCAAATATGCAGCCTGGAGGCCATTTGTGGCCCCTGATCTGCTCTGCTGTGGCCTGCACCGCCCAGGATTTCCCCCCTATCAATCTGGTAGGAATAAGTTACATTTGATCATATCAAATGACAGACACATAAAGATTTACTCAACTTCATTAGAGTAATTGTTTCTTTTCCCCATACCAATGATCAAGAGACTACAGACCATGTGTACAAGTAGTTGCTGTGAGGTTTATTTTTTATTATCATTTTGTGACCCGCCAAACTGAATTGTTGACAGAAATTGCCCCCAAGGCTGCATGACTTTGACACCCCTGAATTAGACTAACACTACCCAGTTAGAGCTTGTTCCTTGTCCCTGGCTCTCTTTGGCGTTTGCTGGTTCAAGGTTAGCTGGAATCCCAGTGGCAGCGTGGGCCATTGATAAGTAGAGTCCTGCCAATCCGCAGGGGTCTGCTCTCTATCCCAGCTGGGCCATTTTTGCAAATCCGGTGTGGATCTGAATTGGGCACAGGGTCCCACTGACAAGGTTTCCGTTGCATGGTGAATCGTGCTGCATTTCTGAAGGCAGGAGGGGGAGGGTTAAGTTTGGGCTGCCCAAGGGAGGCAGGGCTGAAAGGATCTTACAATAGCTGCACTGAAAACAAAGCATGTGTGTTGCTAAGGCCGGGGACGGAGGGTGGAGGGACGACCGGTCCCAGTGCCCAAGAGTTTTTGGCACCCTAGGCAAATTCTGATTCTGGCGCCCCCTCCCCCACAGGTTACAAGCGATAACATGCGTAAAAAATCCTCTTCCATCTCATTTGGTGCCCCTGAAAGCTGGTGCCCTAGGTGCCCGCCTAGTTCACCTGCATGGGTGGGCTGGCCCTGCCCGTTGGACACGCCCAGGATCCACCTGTGGCTTCTCCCATCTCCCAGGGCGTTGGCAGGGTGGAGCTGGCCCTGCTGCCATGGACCGATACACTGTGAGCGGGAGGGCGGCTGGGAGGGTCAGACCCCACCGCGGGGCGGGGCGGAGGGGGCCCGTTGGCCATGGGTTGAAGGGGGGCTGGGGTGTGCCCGTTGCCCGTGGAGGGGTTGAGGGTGCCCTTGGGCTGAGGGGGACCCACTTGCTCATGGGGAGGAAGAGGGGGCTGGGGGCCACTCGTTGCCCACGGGGGGTTGAAGGACACCCACCATTGCCTATGGGGGAAGAGGGGTTGGGGTACTCATTGGGCTGGGGGCCCCGTTGCCCATGGGAGGGGTGGGAGGGTGCCCGTTGGGCTGGGAATTGCCCATTGTCCATTGAGGTTTGGGGGTGCCTGTTGGGCTGGGGGGCACCCACTGCCCATGGGAGGGTTGAAGGGCACCCACTGTTGCCCATGGGGGAAGAGGGTTTGGGGTTTCTGTTGGGCTGGGGGGCACATTGCCCATGGGGGAAGAGGGGTTGAGGTGCCCATTGGGCTGGGGGGCACATTGCTCATGGGGATTGAGAGGTTGGGGGGTGCCTGTTGGGCTGGGGGCACATTGCCCATGGGGGGAAGAGGCGTTGAGGTGCCCATTGGGCTGGGGGGCAGCCATTGCTCATGGGGGTTGAGAGGTTGGGGTGCCTGTTGCCCATGGGGAGCCAAGGGCTGGGGTTGTTCCTTGTGCTCAGTGATGGGGGCTACCCAGCAAGGCAGGCTCTGAGGTGGTTTTGTGCCCAGGTTCCCCCACGTTTATCAATGCCTGCCCCCCCATAGGTGCTGCAGCAGCTGGAGCCCGGGGCTCTGGGCACAATGCTGCTGGTGGAGCTAAAGACGGAGAAGGAAGGTGCTGGGCGGAAATACGTGCTGAAGCAGGTAAGAAGTTGGTTGCCGTGACAACGAGATGCCACTCTCAAGCACCTGGCCCTGGGGGCGACACAGACGGACATGCCACCCGACAGGGACGCTGAGTCGGGTCAGCTTGTTCTTTGAATTATGCCCCTGTCTTGAACCCCAGTAGCGTTCAGATCGATTACAGGAGCATAAAGTGCCACAGGACTCTGTTGTCTTTTCTACAATAGACTAACACGGCTACCCCTTTGGAATTTGAGGAGCATAAAGGTTAAAGGTGGAAAAGACTTCCTGAGTCCTTCCCAATCTATTCTTCCCCTGTCTCTCTGCCACTCTCACAGTGCAGGGGAAGGAAAAGCTGATCAACGGCAGTTTTTTATTGCTTTTGGGCCCAACCAGCAATACATTTGTTGTTCTTGCCAGGAAGATCCAAGAACCAAACACAGATACTGGAGTTGCAGTGTATAGTTATTGTTGATATAAAAGTTATGCTAATTTACATACAACTTGAATGCACATCTCCTTCTCCTGGTGAGGTCACTTATGTGATACTCAATGTCATGGAGCTTGGCCACCTCAATATTATATTCTCATCCTTGTTTTTTATTATATTAAAAGAAACAAGGAGTCCTGTGGCATTTTTAAAGACTACCAAATTTATTTATCACACGAGTTTTCATGGGTGAAATCTCACTTCATCCGATGCATGAAATGGAAACTACAGTGTATTTTATTATTATTATTTATTATGATGATTTTCTTATAGTGTTACCTTTGTGTTTTGTTTGTTTGCTATAGGTCGAATGCATTGATGAACAACAAGCAAATGATGCCCTGAAGGAGGTAACGCTGCATCTTTCTTTACTAGTCTCATTCAGATGGAGCAAGGCCTTTTCTTAAACCCTAAAAAAACTTTATCAGAAGCAATTTGAAAATATAAATTGCCCTACTAGATGTGGGCTTTGACTGCCCAACAGAGAGTGTCTTGTCTGCCTTCTTCATGGGAGCCCGGAGCAATTTTATAGCCCGAGTCCCACGAGCCTGTATCAGCTGACATGGGCCAGCTGTGGGTGCTTTATTGTAGTGTAGACATATCCTAAGACTCCCACAACTCAATGCAGCCTATGAATTCTTATTAGCAATCCTTAGATCTGAACGGGTGGGTTCTCATGGCCAGTTATTCTCAATGGATGGCCCTCAAAGCCTGTGTTTACCTCAAGGCACAATGCAGAACCCATCTGGTTGGTTGGTCATTGGCCTGAAGGAGGGAGAGTGGTCTGTTGATAGTCCTGTGTATAACTAATGACTCAGGATCCAGTTAGCTCATGTTATTTTAATGTTGGGTTCTTTGCCAATGGACATCCTAGAACCTTCTTGTTGGGGATGTTTTCATTGGCCTTTCTCTTCTATGTTACCTGTGTTGTGCATACTTCCTTCTGTTCTTAATAAATAAGAAATAATAAGGCAGCAATATTGGTAATATGATAGTTATGTTTCCAGTAGAACACAGATACTCACAGATATTCTATCACAGCTGGTTTTCATTACACCTAGCATTTTCTGTTCAAAATGAGTGGGAACATTTAAAGCCTATTAATACGTGGTTCTAGTCAGAAAGTAACTAAAAATGGCCTAGCCTACTCAATATCTCAGCCCCCGGCATGTATTCAGAATGAGATCTGCTGACTTTACTGAACCAAATTGTCAACTGGTGTAATTCTGTTGAAGCAAATGAAGTTACGTTAGCTGGGAATTTGGCCCTTTGTTTTCATTCCCTTTTACTCCAGTTAGCTCTGCAGAGCCATGAGCACAGCTTTGGCAGAGCAAGCTGAATTGTGTTTCAGCTCATGCATAACAACATAATTTTTTAGTTGGATATTAGGAAAAACTTTCTCACTAGGAGGGTGGTGAAGCATTGGAATGGGCTATCTAGGGAGGTGGTAGAATCTCCATCTTTGGAGATTTTTAAGGCTCGGTTAGACAAAACTCTGGCTGGGGTGATTTAAGGGGAGTGGTCCTGCTTTTTAGCAGGGGGTTGGACTAGATGACCTCGTGAGGTCCCTTCCAACCCTATTATTCTATGATTTGCAGGATCTCACCTTGAGACTTCACTTTGTGGCCAGATTTAGAGAGGTGGCCACCTCGTCCATTTTAATTACACCTGTGATACACTGTTGAGTCAGGGTTACTGCAGGTGATGTGTATACCAGCAATAACCCGGCTTGACTTTCAAATTCCAGGATTAGCTTGCGGGGCTGGTAATTAGGAAACAATCTTTTTACTTGAAAATTCATCCACTGGGAGATGACAAATGTGGAGCCCCACAATGCTATTGGTACAGAGTTATATTTAAAGAAGAGCTTCACTTAAATACTGTATTTCTTTTCGTGACACTTGAAAATAGGAAATAGAACTTAAAAATAAAAAGAATTGGGCCTGGGTTCTTAGACAAGGACATGGCATGAAGGACAATCAGAAATCTGCTCTTTGTGTTCTGCATTTTGAAGACATTTTCTTAATCTAGGAGAAACGTGGATTGTAACGAAGGGGGGTAAACTCTCTTCTCTTTCCAACAGGCAATGGATCTACTGAAACTTCAGCATTCAAACATCTGCATTTACAAAGAATTGTTTATCACCTGGGATAATAAGGTGAGAATGAAGTGGTGTTTGTTAGAGTGGGGCACACCATAGTTACTGGCATGTCAGAGTTTCTGTAGGTAGATCAGGGGACACCTGGAGTTTTTGGGCCTGTGACTGAGCCTTCTGTGAAGGCAGCTCTGAGTTACACTACCGTTGGGGCATTACAACATGGTTATGCTGCACGCAACATACACAATTTTTAATCTGCTGTTTTCCTTGCATGTCTAAATAAAGCACCTTAAAAACTGGCCTGTAAGAAGCCAGGAGGCCAGAGCTCTTTCTTTTTGGACCCAATTCTCCACTCTACTTGGGCAAAACTCCAACTGAATTCAGTAGGATTTATGTTTGAGTGGAACTGCCCATATGGTTTTGAAGGTAGATATTTTCCTGTTAGAAACAGATGCTTTATGTTTAAGTAGACAAAAGTAAATATTGATTCTATGTAAAATAAATAAGCCTGTCACAAACGTCGTGGTGAGCACCAAATCTGTTTGCACAGCCACATGGCCCAACTGCTGATTTGTATCTTTGTTTATGTTATTACCTGCAAGTGACTGAACAATGTTGGCTTAATCTCTGTTGCAGATTTCCTCTCTGTTTCTTTGTCTGGTGATGCAGCACTCAGGCCAAGGAGACCTTTCAGCTCTGATCAAGGCAAAAAGAAAGAAGCGAGAGAAAATAGAAGATGTGGTAAAAAAAAAAAAGAGGAGGCATCTTATTGAAACGCAAAGGAATCTCACTGCTTTTAAAAACAACAGAGTCCTGTGGCACTTTTAAAGACTGGACTCTGTTGTTTTTCTGCAAATAGATTAACACGGCTACCCCTTTGGAACTTCACTGCTTTTAAGTTTCCCTCCTACCTACTGTCCTTTCCCAGCTCCTCCCCAGAGAGATCGTAGCATAGAATTTATTGTTTAAAGCAGGAGAGCAGGAGTTAAAACTTCTGAATTCTCTTCCTAGCTCTGCTACTGAGTCATCGTACAGTCATAATAATAGTATTTAGCATGTGTATAGTTTTGTGCTCTTGAGCAACATAATCTTTCCCTGCCTTAGTTTACGTTTCTGAAAAATGGAGATCACAACACTGCCTAATTCACAGGGATGATGCGCAGGTTAATTGTTCTTCAAAAAGTGGAAATAATATTCTAAGAAGTCTACATATGATTTGACACATCTTATTTCACCATGTAGTTATTCTTCATGTACTATATTTTCATGTCTATTTCTGTAAATAGGTGATTCAGAAGTTCCTGGGGCAGATGGTGGATGCTTTGTTTTATATACACAAACAAAATGTTTTTCACAGGTAAATAGATATCCCAACTTCTTTGACTGCTAGACCTTTGCCTCTTTATAGCTGAACTATGACTTACTTCAGGCCAACTATTCAGTTGAGAAGCAAGATATTGTACATTTTGGTGGCGTGGTGAGGAATTTCAGAGATAAGACGGAGTATGAAAATGAATTTATAACAGAGACAGATGATCAGTAGATTTACTGTGTAAGTCTTAATCAATGCTCTTCTCCTCCCAACATTATTTTCCTCAGTGTCAGGCTATGTCTACATTGCGGTGATAAATTCACCACCGTTTGTTCAATTTATCTGGTTTGATTGAGCAGTAGTAAAGAACGCTCAATCGATCTGGAAGTTGATCTAATAAAACCGCCTCCTCAGGTGGCGTAGTGCTGTGTGGATGGGAATGCATTTCCTGTCAGTGCAGTGCAGTGGAGTCGGCACATGGAACAGGAGTTATGAAGTCAGGAGGAGTTACACAAGCTCCACAGAGTAGCTCGTGTAATTCTTGTCAACTGCTGCTGAATTTCACCCGGCCTTGTTTGACTTCAGAGACAGTAGTCTGAGTATGAACTTATTGATTAAAGCAGGGGAATAGCAGTTACGCTCCTGGATTTCATTCCTACCTCTGAATATTGTGCAACTTTAGGCAAGTCATTTAACTTGTATGTTCTCCCCAATTTATTCATCCACAAAATGGGTATAACTGAAGTATTGACTATTTGTAAAGTGTTCACGATCCTGTAGTTCATTAATACTGCCACACTGAATCTTAATTCACATTCATACTGCAGTCTGTAATGATGCATAAAACTTACTGTGGGAAATGGGCTGTTCCTTTTATAAACTAAATGAGTGAACAAACTTAATAGGAATAAAAGAGTAGTGTCAATCATGTTCAATGTCCAGATGAAGTTGAGGCTTCTGGTGTCAATTTTTATAGCTTTTTGCCTAATTCACAGTTAAAAAAAACCCAGCAAATTAATGTATTTTATTTCATTATAATTTGTAACTTAAAAACAAAGCCCATCTTTTTGTTATTAAAATGTCTCAGAGGTAAGGAATCTGTGGCTCTACATCATTACACTCTGATTTAACATGTTGATAAAGCCATTTCTGTATGTTTCAGAAACCTCAAACCATCTAACATCATTTTAGTTGACGAAGTATCCTTCATGCTTTGCGATTTCAGTGTAGAAACCCTTATGACTGATGAAATGAAATGGAAGATAAGAGTGGAGGAAGGTAGCTGTTTAGTTTAATATTTTAATAGTCTTTGTTTGAAAGAGATTCACCTGGGGTTTTTAACAGTTTAATTTTATTAAAAACCAAAGGAGGAAAACAACTGTTTTTGCTTACTACATTTTGTTTCTTCTAAGCAGCAAGCAAGATCATTGTAAAATATCAACAATGAAATAGATTGCTTGTGATATGAAAACTTTACATGCTTACATATTTGATTTGAATCTAGCTGAACATTGGTAAAAAGTTGTTACCATCTAATGGCAATTTTGTAGTCTGTCCAGTTCCAAGTGGACAGATGCCCACATCACACAAACCACTCTCATAAGAGGAAAAATAGATTTAAAAAAAAAATATTTTGAGAATCATGAGATGGCTCTAAAATAAACTGGATTTGTAAGATTATTTGCAATAATATATAGGAAGTTAAATCTTGGATAATTGTTTGTAATTAACTGTAGCTTGGTTCTTCTTAGAATCTTCTGTGGCATGTCACCAGTAAATATCTAACTCACTCTTGAGTCTTTACTTTGATGTGAAACTGCCATCTACATGTCACACCCATGCAAGCAAAGCAAAACATTACACAGTTTCAAAACCATTACTTATCTGACATTTATTTCAACAGATCCTGATGCTAAATCTTGGATGTCCCCTGAAGCACTCTGCTTTTCCTTTAGTGAAAAAGCTGACATCTGGTCTTTAGGATGTATTCTACTTGACATGATAACCTGCTCCTTTCTAAATGTATGTACTATTGAGAGTACCGTGAACATTTCATTGCAAATTTAATGTGTCATTCATAAAACCCCCAGGAGATCTACACAGAGACTGCATGCAGGTTCTATTAATATTCTGTTCTTTACAGGTGAACGAGACAATTTCATTATTGCGGGATATTAAAAAGAACACTGATAGTCTTGAGAGAGTTCTGAAGTTGATGCAGAAAGGGAATAAAGATACTTTGCCTTTGTCCTCAATTTTACTTATGATGATACAGATTCAGCCCAGTGTGAGACCCTCAGCAAAGTGAGTTCAGGACATTTTGCCCAGCTCTATTCTCTCTTTTGCTTTTTTTCCTCCATCTACTGTAAGAACGAGTTTTCTTCAGTGTTTAGATTAGGAGACTGAGAGCCAGGGCCCCTAGATTCTGTTACTGCCTCTACAACTCACTGTTCTACCTTGCGGTAAGAAAGTCACGTCACCTCTCACTGCCTTGGTATCCCATCTTTGAAATGAATGTTCTAGAAAGTGTACGCTGACCATGTATTCTCTAATCAGAGAGGCTATTCGGTTTTGTTGGAGAATTATGTTATAAAATGAAGCTAAAGACAATCTTTTGGAGGCTGGGGTATTGTCTGTATGCAGTTCGGGTTCTCAGAAAATGTCTGCATTTACTAAAGTTTTATTTTTATAAGAGAATCTAAAAACTCTTTACAAACATTAATTAATTAAGCCTCAGAGCACGTGATGAAGATTGTTAGTGTATCTCCACTTTCCAGGTAGGTAAAATGAGGCAGAAGGGTTAACTAGCTTGTCCAAAGTCCCAAAATCAGTGGAAGGGTTAAATCAGAATTTAGGAGCCCTGATAGCCAGAACTCTATTTTACCCACTAATTAACATTTCCATTTCTAACAAAACATACCAAAATCAGTATGAAAACTTTGTTGACCTTCTTGCTCTCTCTTCCTTCTCTAGGGATCTGGTTAATATTCCATATATTGTGGAATGTTTGACTATTTCTGGTTCCTCTTTGTCAAAACAGGAAAAAACCTTGCCTTCAGCGATTTTAGATGTGCTCCTTGAAGGAGGGATTGGAAGTGTTCTAGGTAAAATAAGATGCCTTTGAGATACTGACATTCGTTTCCTATTGAAATGCCCTGTGTGTTTCACTTAGGGTGTATTGTGCTACAAAAATGAATGACTGGGTGGTTACCCGTTGTACCTGAAATGAAAGGCATCACTGTTTTGGACAAGAATCTCTATCTCATCAGTCTTATAACTTCAAAGATTAGTAGCTCTTATCTAATGTGCTAGCTGAAAAGGGTGAGACAGTATTATTAAAAGAATTGGTCAGGCTGTTCTGAACTTCCTGGGAGCCCCCCCACTCTGTTTGCATTCTAATTTACCCTAGTTAACCCTGTTGAGATATTCACTTAGAACTAAAGAGAAAGAACAGCTACTTCAAAGAGTTTAGTTTACTTATATAGCTATGTTTTATTAACATATTTCACATTGGAGTGTTTGTTATGAGTTATACTTAACCTACAAACTCATACAGGATTAAATGAGACAGCCACATTAAAAGGTTGGTGATAACAGCAGTACCTAAATGTATTCAGCAATAGAGATCTTATATTTTCATCTTAAAAAATCCAAACAATATGTATCTTGTAGAGGGTTGCCATCTTCAATAATAAATACATCTAGTTTCTAAAGTGTAACAACTCCATAAACCTGCCAGAGCGCTAGGTTTTTTTTCTTCCTTAAACTTTTCAGCATCACAGAACAAAGTGAGTGAAGAAAATGTTGCATATATATAGGATCAGATCCACATCTGGTGGAATCAGAATGGTTCCATTGGTTTCAATGGATACTAATTAAGCTATCTGGGGCACCTGGCCCATTGCTTTGATTAGGGATTGGGATGAAATTAGCCTCAGTTCTGAAAAATCTGCTCTGCATAAGATAATAAGTGTGCATAAACCATTCAAGTCTTTTTAGTTCAGCATGTTGCTACAGTTCTTGAAAACAGGAAATGCCCTGTGCATGGGTGGGAAAAAAAATCTTATCAACAAATCTGCTATTTTGAGTGAGGTGGAGATGAATACTTTGCAATTTTAAAATGTTTTATATTTCCTTTCAGTTTCTTTTTAAAATGTAGTCTCAAGTTGAATTTCTTTCAATTATGTGAGTTCACAGGCTAGGCACAGAATAGGAAGACAATAAAATTATCAACATCTCCTGTGGCTGTTTGTGTAAAATGACTTAACAGAAGCTTGTGATGTCTTTTTTTTATGCAGAATTTATGCAGACTTACTGGCACATAGAGAAAGCTCAAGCAAAAGCCATAAAGCATCTTGCCAGCTTACTAGAAGATGAGAGTGGTATGGGTCACTATTTTAGCATTTGACTTTTACTGTGTTCTTGCTCACTGCTTTCACTCTTAGGAGAGTGGAAAAACTTACTGCATGATAGTGCATTATCCTGTTGGAAAACTCGGTTCATAGCCTGCCCTTGACTTCCCGTGAAAATGAGCCTGGTTGCTCTCAACCATATTGTGCAGATATGGAAACAAACCACAAATTGGCAAAATTAGTTATCTGTCTCTGCTTGAGAAAGGCTGGGGGTGAAATAGCAGAGATATTGTTGGGCAGGATTGGAGCAGACTGGCAGAGCAGGACCAGAGATGCTGTATGTCAGGGTTGGGGTTAGTTCTCAGAAACCCGTGGAGTCCCAGACTGTAATAGCAGGGGGTAGTGCAGGTTGGAATTTTAGTGCTTTGGCAGAACAGAGTGTTGGAAAGTTACATAGGTTCTTCTTTCATTATGCGGAACTCTGCAGTACTAGTCAACTAATACTTTCATGAACCCTAAATTGACCCTATGAAAAAAATTCCACCAAAAATTCCCTAGAGTCGACTTAGGGCTACCACAGGGCTACACCAATGCCCTCCCTGCCGGGGGGGGGGGGGAAGGGGTAGCCTGGCATGTCCCCCCACCTGGCAGGGCAGAGCCCTTCCCACCCTGCCCCTATGCCCTGCCAGAGTCCCTGACCCCTTTTGCCCCATTGTACCTAGGTACAATGGGGCAAAGGCTGAGGCCCCTGGTGTTGGGCAAGGGGTGCTCCCCTGCCCCCGTGGACCTGTCCTAGGTCCCCCTAGCCTCACAAAGTCGACCTAGAGCATCCAGTGTGGATGCTCTAGGTCGACTTTTTAAGTTCCCCTTTAAGTCGACTTTATTTTTAAGTGGGGACACACTAAGTCGACTTAGTTAAAGTCGACTTAAAATTACAAGTGGAGACATAGCCACTGAGAACAGCCTAGTTCCATCCTTCCTGGAGCCCTCTTCCAGGTAGTTAAAGGCTGCTATCAAATCCCCCCTCATTTTTTCTCTTCCCCCAACTATTATCAGAGGACATCTAAGTTCCCTTGGACAATTTTCTCTTTCACCATCATGTTTTGTGGATTTGTTGCTCCCTTTTGGAATAGCTAACACTGCTCAAAGACTTGCTAGGACTGAGAAACCTAGTGATGATATCTCCCCCACCAGAGTGTGCATAATTTCTCAGCACTACCACAGCACAGTCCTAGCTCATATCTCTCAGAATGTAGCCAACCAAGGCCTACTATACCACTTGCTAGGAACACAATGGTTACAACTAACAAGCATAACAGGACAGATCTGCGCAGTTTTCCATTCAGATCAAGAACGTTGTTTAACTCTCTGCGCTAACATGTCATGCATGGGGAACCAAACCTGACTTGAAAAAGGGAACTCCATGTTGTATTGAAGATGGGAAGCATATAGACCAGCTAAATTGATCATAGTATTATTAAATGTTGATTCTAATAATTCATTTCCCCCTAGCCTTAATGAATTTGCTAGAACTTCTGGATCCAATCACTCGTGCAATGAGGACTCACATAGATTCTCTAGAGCTGCAATTAGATGGCTGCAGATTACTGCTTGACATTATTGGCCAAGGTACAGTATTGAGGCTCCATTCTAAATACTGGATAGTAATTTGTACGTCTTACCTTGTTACATGTAGAAAACAAGATTTGAAATGGATTTGATGACAATTAATATTCATGCTGACTAAGATTTTAAGGGGTAAATTTATAGTTACATGGTAACGTAGCCAGCTTTAATGGGAATCTAGATTCTCTTGGGCAGGATGGTTTGATTTAAAACAGAGTGATGGAAATCAATGAGCAAGAAACCTTGATTTAATTCTGGGTTTGTTTTTTTTTAAAGCTGTTTTCATAAAGGAAGAATGACTCTCATTAGCTGGTTTTATCATTAAAATATGTTTATTTGCCACTAACTAAAGCCTTTATATTAAATTTGGTATTTTTGTTTGTTCACTGGGAGGATACTCTATAAATAAATGTGTATAGATAAACAAACCTTTATTCAGGTTTTTAATTCTTAATTTTTTTATGATAGAAAATAATGAATGATGCATTTCTCCTTTACTAGATAATTTTTGTTTATTCATAGTATGTGTCAAGCTGAATTTGGATGGAAATTAGAATGCAATTAAAATGAACAAAAACAGCATTTTAAATTTGTTTTTTATTAAATACAATTACCTTATCTATGCTGGATAGGTCAAAAACAGAAAAAGAGTTTCTCAAAACACATTTTGCATTTAAAACTAACTGATTTATTAAGCAGAGGAAGTATTAGCTGTAGTTAGTGAATTGATGGAGTATTTTTGATCACCAGGGGCCAGGGTTTGAAATCCATGGGATTTTGGCGCCTAATCTGTTTAAGCACCTTTGGAAATCCCTCTAGGCACCTATCTGCACTTTAATGTGCCTAAATACTTCTGAAAATCTGGCCCTCTGCCCTTCAAGTTTTATGAATTAGTAGATCTCGTCTTCTCCCACCTATTGGAAGAAGAAATGAGATTTCTTGCTTTTTTATCTCCCAAGGGGTCAATTTTTGAATGAACTAGTCCAAATGCAGAAAACTGAAATCAGTACATCAGGTAAAAAATTTTCTGCACAATTGTAATTGGAAATAAAGTTTATAAACAAGTGACCTGATTCAGTGCTAGGGTTAAATTCTTGGCACGTGCAAGTCCAAAGCATGCTGCTGAATTGGCAAAATGGGTAATCGATCATGTGCACAGTTTGCAATTTAGCATATAAGAACGGCCATCCTGGGCCAGACCGGCGGTACATTTAGCCCAGTATCCTCTCTTCTGACAGGGCCCAATGCCAGGTGATTCAGCAGGAATGAACAAAATTGGTAATCATCAAGTGAGCCATTCCCTGTTGCCCATTCTCAGGTTCTGGAAACAGAGGCTAGGGGGACTTCAGTGCATCATTTTACATCCCTGCCCCTCCTGCCTAATAGCCATTTGTTAATGATCAGTTTCCAACTATGCTTTCTGCATATGATTTGGGTGCAGATAGCCCTGATATCTAACAAAATTTCTCTATAAAATGCAGTATGGTTAACTCTAAAGTAACCCATAGTTTAGATGCCTTTCAATAAAAACAAATGTCCTGTGCAAAAATAATGTAAAACTAACTAACTAACTAACTAACTAACTAACTAACTAACTAACCTCTTTTTCACTCTTGTACTGATGTTGTCATTTTTGTGACATAATTTCCCAAAGGAACATGTGAAAGTGATGCAGAAAGTGAGACAAAAAGAGCCGTTTGATTTCAGGAAGAGAGGGGAAAAGAACAATCATAGTCTGTGCTAAGTCAGCAAATTGCCCTTGCTTTATGATGTACCTCTGCTGAGAGCAGAAAAATCAGGCTTTAATGAAAGCATCTGAAGCCTTCTCATGCTGTTCCATGGTTTGCTTTTGGCAGCCCTACAACAGAACACGGGTATGGAGATCCTAGTTGGTGAAGAAGCAATTAATTCTCTGTTAAAGACAATGAGAACCTATCCTGAAAATGAAGACTTGCTCTCAATGACCTGCACTTTACTGATGATGATTTCAGCCAATGGTGAGTCACCTGGGCCTTTTGTATGGGCATGTTCTTCTTGTTTGTCCATCTTTATCTATTGAATTAGATACGTAATGGAGAACTCTGTGACCTAGCATAGTTACTCTACATAGATTATTTTTCCAATCTCAGAAGCATTAGCCAGTCGGTTCTATCTGTAAGATAGCCGGGAGCATAAGGGACAGTATATTCTGACGGAGTGGTTTGAGACGGATGTGTTAAAGAGGTGGTGTGTTCAGACTCGGTTGGGTAACAAGATAGTAATACTGATGAAAACTAGAGCAGAAACCTAGATTCAATTGTGGGGTCTGTGACAGAACCCTTGGGTGGCCTCAGCAAGTCACTTAATTGCTCCATGCCTCAGCTTCCATTCATCTTATAATTATTTATTATTATGACTATTATTAATTTTATTTGTACTTGTTTCCAGTGCCAGATCACATTATGATGCTACCTGGCTGGGTTTTGTGCTGGATTAGGGAAGGATTTATTATTGCAAAAGGAACATGTCCAAAAAAGATTTGAAATGGTCCAAAAATATTTTACATTGTGTGCAGTGTAGTCGCCCCAGGGTATTAGACAGACAGGGTGAGTAAGACAATACCTTTTATTGTATCAGTTTCTGTTGGTGCGAGAGACATGTTTTCGAGCTATCCTCTAGGTCAGAGAAGAGCCCTGAAAGACCTGAAGAGGAGCTCTGTATGGCTCAAAAGCTTGTCTCTCTCACCAACAGATGTTGGTCCAATAAAATATACTACCTCACCCTCCTTGAATCAAAAATATTTTAAAATATTTTTTTTCAACTCTAAAAAATACTAAAAGGCAGCTACCTAACATTCTTGGCATCTTTGACTTAAGTTATTGTTCAAAATGAATTCTTAAGTCTGGAGTTGGCTAAGTTGGTTGGACTGACTGATGTACATGTCCGTGATTGGTGTCCTCTCAATAACTTTCTCTTTTTTTTTTCTTCTGTAAAGCTCAAAACTATAACGGGGAGAGATGGCCGAATTGAAATGGTGTGAATTGAAATGGTGTGAAAAGGCCAGTCACACTGATATGTGCGCCTGCATCTCATTAAGAATCTAGTACATTTGTTTGGCTCATTTCTATGTTGCTCATGATCCTATTATGTTACTCACTTGTTTCGTGACTCCTTTTGATTCAGATTGGTTGTATAGTGGTGTCAGAGGCAATAACTGCCAGATGCCAGGTTTTAGAACATGTCCTTTTCTGTGCTTATTAGAAATGGCTGCAGAAGCATTGAGGAAAGCTGGAGTCATCTCAGATGTTCTGACAATTATAAGCAATTTTCCTCATAACAGACAGATCTGTCTCTCTTGCTCTGGTGTTCTTTGGAGCTTGGCTGTGAATGGTAAGTACAGCAGCATATACTGTGATAGCTGGATTCAGTGTCTCTTGTAGCTCTGGGATTAATCTTTTTACTGACTTCTGCCAACTTTGGGGAAAGTGGGGTGTTGGGGGAAAGAATGTGATTGAGAACTTAGCTTGAATAGCATTAGAGGATCCATCATTGAATGAGCGATGGGACAACATAGATTGAAGATCAGTGTAAATGTCTCAGTGGTGGTCAGGACCCAATCTGTACATTTTACCGTGGCAGGCTCTGGTACGTACTTCAGAAATGAAAAAGTGGGTTACATGACTGCAGGTTTCAGCACATGGTGTGATGGATTGTGCTATAAAAGAGGAAATGCAGCATAGTTAGCATATTGGATTGACTTAAGGAGAACCCTAGCAAATGGAGGTGAATTAGATGATACATTGGTATGGTGGGGGAACTGTCTTTGACATAAGTAGCTTTTAAAATAACCCCACAACACACCCTGGCTGCCCCAGGGAGATTTCTGTAAAAAAACGTCCAGCCATGCATTTCTGTCCTACAGTCTTGTCGTATCACCTAATTAAACAGGATCAGGCTAACACTTGAATAGAAATCTCCCAGTAATACCTAATTGCTATAGTGTGGCTGGTAAATCAGCCGGTGGCATTCTTTCCACTGAACCACTGCCACAGCATTGCATTCAGGGCACTGATGGAAGGTGCCCTTTTGCACCAGACCTAAATCTGACCACTGATGGTGATTAGATTACATGAAACCTCTTGGAAGTACAAGGATGTCTTATTCTCAACGTCAGGGTAAAAAACACAAGATAATGCACAAAATAATGCATAAAAATAGATAATGCATAAAAAAGATAATGCACAATTCCATGCTGCATATTTACTTTCCCACTGCATGTTCAACTTGGTATTTTTCTGGTTTTTGGTTAGCTATCATTCCCGTGCGCTGTGTTCTACCTCGCTATGGCTACCTTTTAGGGTTGGGTGAAGCAATCCCTGTGTATAGTCTGTATGGCAGATCAAGTTTGTAAAACTTTTGCAAAATGGAAATTGGTTGGAGTAAGGCAAGATTATTTTATTAATGTAAAGAAGAGCTGGTGGAAGGAATCTAGAGCATGATCAAAAAAATCAAATATTTAACTAATCAATAATGTGTTTTTATTCAGAAAACCTAACTTCTTTGATACCTTTCCACAGTAAAATGTTCTTTCCCTGCATTTTAATCTGCTCATTGTGTTAATTTGCGTTTGGATTTTCTTCCTTATTCAGAAAGTAACTTGGGGAAAGCATCACTAAAAGACGCTGTCCAGATTATCAGTGGAGTCCTCCAAGAACACCGGGAGAATGGAGAGGTGGTTGAGTCGGCTTGCTCCGCTCTCTGGGTTCTGGCACTTCAGGGTGAGTTTTCAGCTCACTATGCCTGATGCAGAGTCTGACAAAAATCACACACCATAGTTATTTAAGTATTAATTAAAATGAATGTTGGAGAAGTGAATCCTCTATACCTTACCGTGGTGCAATACAACCTGCTGTACCTTATCAGGTTTTATATCTATACTTTAGCTGGCAAGATAGGTACCATCCTGACCGATCCAATACCCTCTAGTTCTGCTGTTTCTGACAACTTCAGATGAAGATTAATTTTTTAATAACTCTTAGCTAAGTTAAGTAAATACTTCTCTCAGATACTACAGTGATGAGCATGGTTTGAGAACCTATATAGACTAGAATAAATTGTCCCCTTTTAGTTGTCTTCTCTCACAACTAAAGAATCCCAGGTTTGTTACTTTCTGTTCTTATGTAAACTCACCCAGTACAGTATTAGTGCTGTGGAGTATATTACAAGGAAAGGTTTGTACCATAAATGTCAGTACTGTCTTGGGAAAAGCAAGCCAATTAAAAAATAAAAGTATCATTTATATGATCATACACTGAAAGGAACATCTTTGCAGTACAAGGCCATATTAATGCTCCCTTGGAAGCACTTCATAGATGGAAAACATCTTTGCAGAATTTTCACATGATCTTACGTACATTCTTACACATGCTACATTTTCTCCTTTTCCACCTCCACCATTAAAGCCCTTTATTATGGCCACCATCCTTCTAGCCACTGCATTCTTTCCTCCTCAACACCTGTGAGTTACGTATATTGCTTTTGCAGCAGAGTCCCAACTCCTGCCCATCTGGGAAATGGGAAGCTGGGACCAGGAACTGAACCTTGGAGCTTGATCTAGCAGATAGCTCACAACTGTCTGAGCCCCAGGACCAGCTCATGATGTTCAGATTTTCTGTGAGGCTTATTTTTTAGTTTCAGTGCATGATAAAGGAAATCCTTGTAGAAGCTTGAGGCAGAAGGTGAAAGCACTGATGGATATTTCACTGGCTATTTTTGCAGGATGTTTCACTGAAAACCAGTATGAGCCAACAACCCTCCTCTTGTTGGATGCTCTCAGGATGAACCCAGAAAGACCAGTGTTGGTGAAGAATGCCTGCTTGGCACTGGCAAGCCTCCTAAGGATATCTGGTAACAGTCCAGAAAGATGTTTTTAACAGTGGCAAGTAGGCATCAGAGGCAAACATGTATAGCCAGAAGGTTCCCAGCAGGTTTGGAAGGGGTATCCGCCCTCCTATATCAGTCTTCTCCTTCCCAAGAACAGAACCATGATGTCAGAAGGAACTAGTAGATCAGTAGAGGAAGGTGGATCCTGCTGTAAACTCCCACGGTGTTTAAAATACTTCCTTGGGAAGTTGTTTTAGCTTGTAAAAACCATAAAGCTCAAGAAGTGGGGAATGAAAAATTAACAGAGTCCGTGGCACAGAAAAGAGAAGTTTGTCATGCAGGGAAGTGTAATTTGCTTACTCAATCCAACACACAGAAGGTGTTTCCGAATAGCTTTTCAAGGCAGGAGACAGAATGCGTACCAAAGGGCTGACCTTCTAGGTTTTTCCTAATGTTACTTGTATGTTAGCCAGGAGCCCTGTATTCTGCTCAAACAGATCCCAGGAAGATAGCTGAACTGTAAAGTCTGCAATTACTCCATACCCTGCCAGCACTTGTGTCCCTTTCTTTCAGAGTTATCTGCGTTCAGACTAGTCGTGACTGATACAAAGGAGGGAGGAATGAGTCTGATCAAAGATTCTTACCGCTTTCACTGTGATGACCCCGAAGTGGTGCAGAACATCTGTATGCTGATTTATGAGATGGTTCAGTATGGTACGGCCTTGTTCTTGTCTCTGCTCGGTCCTGTTTGTTCATGCAGTGCATAAAATCCTAACAGTAACTAAAACGAATTCCACGCTGATTGGAAACCACTGCCTGGGCCCTAGCATGACCAAGCGTTAGTTCACCTTCCGTGGTATGAAACCTGAAATAAATATTCCAGTTCAGGTTAGGAGTTATGAGACTGCAGTAACTGCACCTCTGGGCTTGAATCTCTCCTGTGGGAATGATCTGTAAATAGGAGAGCAGGATAGAGAGACGCTCACTATGTTTAAACAGCACCCAACACAACGCGGCCTGATTTTTTGGGGCCTCTGCACTGTATTGCAGTACAAATAATTCTTAATACACAGAGGCAGAGCTCCAGGCCATTGGATTCTTGTGCTTGCACATCAATTGTATGAACATGGTTGTTTTTTAGATTTTATAGAAGCTCAAGGAATCTTCCAATTGTCCCTTCTTTGTCCTACTTTAATTTCCATCTAGCCTGATCCCACTTTTTCCTCTTTGTATTAATACTTTAAGCATGCACCTGAGTTTACAATAGACCGTGTTTGTTTCAAATATCTTTCTGATATTCTTGTTACCTAATATAAGGGCCTTTCCCTCTCCCTCGTCCCTTTGGCCATTGTCAGGTTAGAGCTGTGGAAGGTGAAGTACTGTTCTAAGCATTGTTTATTACAGTAACTAAGACAGATTCTTTTGTTCCTTTTCATCATAGATGACATAGTATTAGAGATGATCTCCCAAAACATGAAGGAGCTGCTGACTGAAATGAAAGTCAGGTTTACATCCAGTCCGGTATGTGGGAGTCACTATGGTAACAAAGAGCAGGCTCAGTCTATCTGTACAAATGGTGTTACGTCCTGGCAATGGATTTACAAACATCAACCATCTGAAGTGGTTTGTGTCATCCATCGCACCCAGAAGACAGAGCACAGGAATTTGTGGGATAGGGGTGTTAGTGTGGGCTCAGTGTGCAGGAACTCTGAGAATATTTCTAATTGTACCAAATAAGAAGCTGATGGCACATAGTTTATCAACCTTCTTGCTGAAGAGACTCTTAAATCAGGGATGTGTTTGACATTATTCCCACTTCATCCAGCATTGCCCTGGATATATTTATTAAATATTTCATATAAAAATACAAGTTAAAATATAGAGGAATAAGACAACTGTAGTACAAAGCAGAGAGATTTACTGATCTATTAAATAACCCTATCCCCGCCCCCCAATCATGGAATTGTGTGGGCGTGCCCTCCTAGAGAAGTACTTGACCTTAAATTTACTAAATAGCAACCGTATTGCAAAACAATCCCCCACTTTGTTTTTCCAACACTTGAGCTATCTCCACTTTTCAATCAAGAAGGTAACATTGAGTAGTTTGTCATCAAACATCCAGCAGTTACTTTGGGGGAGGGAAAAAAAGTCTCCACCTCTGCTGCTGTTAGTCATGTATTTAATTTGTGCACATTTCTCTTGCTTTGGAATACTTGTCTCATAGGCTATACAAAGAGACCACTTTACACAGTATTTCTTGAGCTATCCTCACTCTTCCCCTTTAAAAAAAAAAGTTTTTAATGGTATTTCTCATGTGCAATTATTTTATTATAAAACCTGAGACGTCCTTCTCTCTCCCATTTTTTCCTCTTCCTCTGGTCAAGGCTTTTTACAAACTAGATACAGCTCACTGTACTTATATACACGGTGTAACATGACAACCACTGCCACACATTTGCTAAAGATATTGAAATAAGAATGATTGTAGACACAAAAATGCAAATGAGATATAGCACCTGAACTCCTATAAAAGGGTCTATATTAAATACAGGCTAGATTTTTATACCATAGTTATTAATTGTATCTTTATACTATAAAAAACCATGATACACTTTGACAGTTTTCACATTTCTCCCCAGGAGATAACTACCCTCGTGGATTCAGCACTTTTGAAACTGCAGAAATAAGGTAAAAGCTGTTCGATGGACACAAGACGTGAAATCTTCTGATCCAGGTAGAAATGCTTCAATCCTTCAGAAGTATTTTAAAAGATTTTTTCTTCCCAGGAGATACTGCCTGTATCATATGGATATCATCTCCTCACACATATTCCATTCTTGTACTCTTTTTAATGAACCACTTTGACACCAACAGTATTTTGGAACTTGCCTTATCTGTGGATTTTTAAATTACAGTTTAGGTATAGCGTACTTTCCTAAAAGATGACTAAAAAAATCACACACAGGATTACAGTTGCAGAGTTCAGTGAGCTTTATATACTCAGTGAGCTTTTGGGCCATGGATTAGGCATTCAGAGCATCACAACTTCTTCTCAGGATTAGCTCAACCTCAGTCGTTCATGAACAGACATAGGATTCCTTGGTAACAGACTGTTCAAGGAATTTGTTCATTATGCAAGTGTTCTACAATTCTGGGTGAATGAAACACATTAGCAGACTCTCAGTAAAGCGGACTGCACTCTGCCTGCTATCTTCCCCATGCAGCTGCAACACTTAGACTCAGGACCGTTATCAAATTAGCTTAGGTGTTTTAGTCTTTCATTTGCAATGTACTCCCAGGCATTTCCAGCTTGTTCATAAACATCTCATGCTGCCCAGAGCAAACTGCTGTGCTACAGCAGCTCATATTTCACATGGGACCACTGACCTATAATCTGAATAAATACAGGAACAATGCAACAGGCTTCACACACTTTGGTTCAGAAAGGCGAGATAAAACCTGGTACTTGTAGGCACGGCAGGAAACTACTGATTCAGTATTTCTGGCTGGTCATTTTCCAGTTTTGGGGGTGCTACTAGTCTTTTGTTAAATGTCAGGATGTTAAAAGAGGTAACAGCAAAGGTATTTACAGCCCGGTAAAATTTCCTTCTCGTTTAACATTTAAATACATATATTACTGCCTTGCTTCCTTGCTCTATCTTCTCTTGCCGAAGCTCAGCTAGGGCATCAACTCCTTTCATACAGCATGAAGAGTATTCAGGGCTCAGCTGCCTGAAAAATATGGGTGCAACACCATCTACAGGATGGATGGGAAGCAGATCCACAGAGAGGTGCACCAACACAAACAAGTGAGAAGAGATTTATAAAAACACAGTGATACACTGTAGTGGAAGAGGAAAAGAACAGCATACAGACAATTTAGCTCCCCAGTAACCTTTGCACATGCTTGAAAGTGTTGCGGAGGTTGTTAAATTTTTTGTCCTCTACAGCAGAGAACTTTTTATGCAGCATTCCCTTCCAAAAACATTCATGAGCAAGGACACCAAGTGATTTCTTTTAAAGTACTCACAGTCAGTTTTGATTGATTTCTCTGACTGATTCCAGGAAAAGAGAGGAGAAAGTTATCATACAACTTCATAGGAGTCTGGTCACCATATGAATTTAGTAAATGCTGCACAGCAGAAAATGATTGGATAGAATTACTGAGGTTTTATCGTTTATTTTTCTCCAGCTTAGATTTGTCATTGATAGCTGCTTCCCATTGCTTTTTCACTAGTGTGTATAGTCTCATAGCTGCCTGTGCATCCTGAATCTGGAAGACAATGAAATAAGCAGCAGGTTAGAGAAAACAAGAAGAAATTGCTTTAGGATCATTATTAATGGCAATCACAACCTCTCATACATCCAAATACAAAAATACCCTTTCCATTTCACTTGCTGTTTTACTGTATATATATTTTCAGTTATAAAGTGGGGAAGGAGAATATTCATTCAAAAAACAAAATCCAGTACAGGACCATCTAGTGCAGCAAGAATGTACAATTAATCTCTGGCCACAGACCTTTGGTCTTAAATTAAGACACATTAAAAAGGAAGTAACCAGATTTACACTCAGAATCTCAACACAGCATCTTGGAGATTCCTTCTCAATATGCCCTGCTTTTTTAGGCATCTTCCTCTTAGCTGCTGAAGGAAAAGTAATGACTGAAGATCAACAATAGGCTCATTTTTTCTCTCCATTCCTTCCCAGTAACCACAGACTGGCTATAGCTTTTGATGGAATAGCACAAAACACTATTAGTGCACAAAATTGACTTTCTTTTTTTAATGATCAAGAATGCACATTAAAATGTAGAAATAATTAATGTAAAAGAAAGTTAATTTAGTTGACGGGCCATTTCCATATAGTTTGTGCAAAGGAGGTTAGCACTCAGTTAAATAAGTGATTAACACAACTAGCAGGAGCCAGGTAAGGACCAGGACAGGTGCGTCGCACAGCGGTGTGCTGGGTAAAGATTACTGACTCCCGTGAGTACAGAGATGGCAGAGAGGTTATACTACGGGTTTGAACCCAAGGTCTCAGAGCCTAAATCCCAATGCACTGTTGATACACCATAAATACTTTCCCCCATGGGATGTGTTACATACGGAAGAGTGCTCCGATGTCTGCACTTTCACATTCAGCAGTTTCTCACACAGCAGTTTCAGGGACGGACGTCCGCTCTAGAGGCCAAAACAAAAGAATGGTTTTGTTGTTACACCAATGATGAAATGAAATAACATCTCCTTCACTGTATGAAGGACACAATTAGGCCTTGTCTATGCTGAGAAAACTGCATTGATCCTCACAGCTTGACGCAGCGGGATCGATTGAGCAGGCAGTGTAGACCTGCTCAATCGATCCTGGAGGCGCTCTCCATTCAACGCAGTTACTCCACCCTCCCAAGAACCCTGCTGGTTGACATGGCCCAGGCAAGACAGCATGGTAAGTAGAAGACAGTCAGTCAATGAGAGATGCACAATCTGTGGCACGCTGATTCAGTATGTCCCGTCGACTTACCCCGGCAGTATAGACTAGGCCTCACTCAAGCTAAATCCTGCAGGAAAGTTTTCAAACACCGAATGAGATTGCAAGGTTTTAGTTTAATACCATTAAACCACAGCGTGCCTAAGCTTCAACAGATGCCATCTGTCAGATCACTGAAGGATGTCTATGCAAATCTCTGCTCTTGTAAACCCCCTCAGCATTCTTTGCCAGACAGTGATGTCACCCAGAACAGCACATATGACTATAGCCTTATCAAACATGGCTTTTAAAAACTTTTAGCGATGGGGAGGAAGGAAAAAAATTGAGCGTCTTGTTTTGAAATTTAAAATATGACTTGTCACTTCAAAGGTAAAGCTTTAGATCTTGCTTGACAGATGTTTCTAGTTAGGAAGGTGACTTTTATATACTTATGAAGCTTTTTCTATTAACAATATCACAAAATAAAAGAATCTGTATTTTCTATATATAAATCCATAGTATCCTATTTTACTGCACAGAAAGATGACAGGAAGCCTCACTTCCCTGGTTTGACTTCAGAAATGGGAAAGCCACTAAAGTACTGCACATGGATATTATTGGTAATCCTGATTGGCAGTAAGTTACTTGGTATTTTACATATTCTAAACAGTGCATGATAAACTTGGCAGAATTTGATTATTTTTTAAATAATTTTGAAGAATAAAATCAATGTTTATTTTAAGCTTTTTAAAATTATCAATTTAAATTTTCACCCTTGCAGGAAATTATGGGGAGTCAGACAATTACTTAATGACCATAAATGTTGAATTCAAAGAAAGTAAAGCTTTATAACCATTAAAACACAAATTGTCAAGATTACATGTCAAAATATACTAAGTAAATATCCTTAAATCAAACTCTAAAGTTCTTAAGCAGCATTTTTCTTCCTTTGCTTATCTGTAAATTTCAATTATTGATGGAAATATATTTTCACTTTGAGTCTACAGTGAAATTGAAGTTTACTGCCATTTATCGGAAAAAAATCTAATGACTCCAAGCTATGTATAAATACACTAAAACTAGCCAATCTTCATAAACGGCAGTGAGGCAGATATCCTCACATTACATAAACATGGTTAAAACAGAGGTAAAGGGGCCAACTTGCCCAAGCTGGTTCAAAGAATCAGTAGCAGAATGAGGAGCAGAGACTGAGCGTGCTGCGTGATATCATTCCTTTGGCTCTTGTTGCCTTACGCCTAGCACTAATTGTTAGTGAATCAAGATACTATTTTCTGTAAGTTTCTTACTTTGACTTCCTTTCTGAAAGGTTTGTATCTTTGTGTGTCCCGAATTTTCTTTTTAGGATGATCAAGAAACAGGATCTGAAAGAAAAATACGTTCTTTAAAGTGGAAGTAATACAATACTTTATAGAGCTGAGTGCACCATTCACAACCCCCCTTCTTCCATTGATTCAAAAACACAGTTCACAGCATGAACAAATAAGATGGAGGGTATCCGAACACTGGCAATACCCAAGACTAACAGCCACACCAAATCTGCATAGCAAGGCTCAGACTGGAGCCAGCTGTGACAGAGAGACACTGGCTGTGGAGTTTGTAGGCCCTAGTAAAGACCACTCCAGTTAGATGCAATAGCCATGTGTCTCTGTATTCATGATGCCATGGACTTCACAGGCTGTGCTTTGACCTTCCCTGACTGTGTCAATAACCTGATGAACTTGTTGATTCCTAGGCTAGAAGGAAATATTAAAATATTAGCACTGCTCTCTGCACAGGGGGTAGACTGCTATTCTTTATGGTGGCTGACACACTACCTTGCCCTAAGTCAATGCTTTGACAAACTACATGTATGTGTACGGTCCAAGAAATGCAGCCATTTCTAGGGGTGGCGATGGAGAGCAGTGGCCACCCATTGCAACAATGGGAGGAGGATAAAGATTGGCCCAGATCACTCGCAACCACCCACTTCCAAAATGTGCCACGAGATCTTCATTGTCCTTGAAGAGCAGATAAAAACTACAGATCCTAAGTCTCATCTGTATAGCTGAATGGTACCGTTCTTTAACCTACTCTGGAACAACAGATGATGGAAAGGACCCAGCTGCAACCTAAACCTATGGCTGCAGGGAGTGGAGGTACTTAAATCTGATGCTTCAGTTTCTAAGCTAAGCTTCTTGGGTGACAAGTCAGTCTCTGAAGACAGAGGCTTCAAAGCAGTAAATATCTAACCACATACCTTTAAGTCATTATGGACTGCATGTCCAACCAAAATCCTTCCTCTCAAGATGTCAGCCACCTCCTTCTGAACATTTTTGAACTCCTCTCCTAAAAATGCAAACCATTTTCAGTAAGAAACAAAACAAAGCACAAGTTGTGAGACTCAGCATTAGGGAGTGGAGTATTTTATGGGGTGGTCACTTCCTCGGGACCCAAGGTACTGGAGAATGCCGAATTCTACACAGTAATCCCCAGTTTGCTCATAACTACGGACAAGAAGATGACGGAACAGCCACACATGCGAAAACATATAGCAGTCAATCGTGAAACCGATTTCTACTCATGGGCTCAAGACCACTTTTGCATTTTTTTAGGCAGTGGTTACAGAAGCTGCATTCTATTGGGGCAACAATAATTACTCTGCAAGAAAGTGTCTCCATGGAACGTATTTTGATTCACGATCTATTGTAGAATTCCCTTTCATTTAGACCTTTTTGGTTGTGCTAAGATTTTGTATATTTCCTATACAAAAATTAGAATTAAATAGGCCCAAATATAGCTTAGCAGTAATTCATTCAAGAATGTTCCTGTGATGCTCAAATGGATCTCTCTTTCTTCAGGAATATCCTAGGAGAGATCACTTACCTTTCTTTATGTCCTTGGGCCGTATCCCGCTAACAGCTGTCCTGTAGTCAGTCACTTTTTCAGTAGGCTTGACATATTTGTCATAAATACACTTTCCAAATTGGTTCACAATGGATACACGAGCCAGGATGCTGTCTTCACCCTGGGGCCCCACTCCCACCATCTCACAATCCATGGCTACAGTTTTTGTCAGCCTAAAAGAGGATACCAGAGTTAGAAAACCCTTGCTGTGATCATAGCCTTATAATTTCTAGATGTGTAAGACAGCCAGTTAAAACAAATAGGGCACTTAATAGTTCAAAATAGTTTGTTTGCAGTCTGCAAAAGACACCAGTTTACGTTTGGAAGCCACGCTTGAAAGAAAAAGAAAATGTTTGACGCTTCTGTATATGCACTTTACATTAGGAATACAACTTACCCCTCAAAAGCCTTTTCTTTAACCAGCACCTGTTCCACAGACAACTGTGACTTGCCTTCTTCAATTCCCATTTTTCTTCTAGCAACCTTCGCTGCTTCAGGTCCTATTGCTGCTTCAATATCCTCTGGATCAACATCATCAAACCAGATGTCAGCCCTGCCAGGCAAAGATAAAAATACAGTCACCTCTTTGAAGAATGTATTTTCTAAGAGGACATTATGACAGTTTGGGTAAGCCTGATATTATAAAAGCAAGGAGTCAGCTGACTAGTCCAAGTTAATGCCAGTTAGTCCAATGGTCAGATGCTGTAAACTACATTGTTTTGCTCAAATATCAGAAGACTAAGGTTAGTCTGTCCTATGTCTAACTTGGAGAGTGTAGAACTATTTTTACTGTAATCTCATACTGTGTTCCTCAGGGATACACATTATAAGATTAGAAGTATCTGTGTCTGAACTTCTGTCCAGCCACATACCCAACTATTCCCCTGTCCATTCTGCCCTTTCGGGTACCAGCTATTCCTTAGCCTCAAGTCTAAATCTACTGATCACCAGGTGCTCTTTCACCTGCCTTTTGCTCCCAGAAGTTACAACTTTCTCCTTCAGTATTTCAGCTGAGCTCTTTCAAGACTGCAGGTTTTCTTTCCATTGATGCCCATGACCAAGGTTTGTGAATTTCTTTTCCCTAAGCCTTTTAATTCATGAGAACTTGGGATATTTGTATGAGAAGGCACCTTCAAATCAGGATTATGTTCCCTTCTAAAGGGAATGGAAGAGAAACATCATATAATGTAATAGAAGAGGTTTCATTAATCCATGGCTCTTATTCGTTGGGTGGATAAGGATAGGAAGTGTTGCTGAGACAGAACACTGGCAATTGGGAAGCACAGTATCTTGGTTTGCCAAACAGCTGCCTCCTCTGGTCATTATGCAATGGTTCTAATGTGCTGTAAGGTGTACCCTGGTCCATGAAGATAGCTGCAGTAACTTACAGGCTGTAGAGTAGGGAAAAGGTGAAATTTTAAAGGGAGGTATAAAGAACAAAGAGGGTCTTCCTTCCTTGAGAAAAGCACAGCATTGCATCACCCTCTCTCTAGAGTTAATCCACTGCAACTACACTAGATACAGCCAGCTACCTATGTAAACACGAGGTCTGAAATACTCACTCTGCTGGCTCTTGCTCCACGTGCTCTTCAGCTTTCCTCCTCTTGTGCTTTACGTCACCGTGTTCCTTCTCAATATTGCCATTTTTTCTTTTTTTGTGCTCCTTCCTGTTTCCCATGCCATCCCTCGAATTCTTGTCAGATTCAGTTCTCTCTGATTTTGAGGTAGCCAAAGGAACACAAACTTTGGCAGGATCTCTGTCCGTTTTGTCAACAGATTTGAATTTGCCCATATTCTCATCTCTCTTTACAGCTGGAATTCCTTTGATGTTTCCTTTTTTGGTTGTGTGCTTCAGGGAATACGTTTGGGATACAGGAAGGGACTTATCCAAGCTGGTGGCCTTTTGTTTCAGCAGCTAACATAACCGAAAGAAACCGCATACAATTTACTGTAGCATTAAACTTTTGAAGTCTTCCCCCATCTCCAGCCCACCAACTCATTTATATTCTCTCTGGTGAATCCAGTACTCAACTTCCATGCATTTCCAACTCTGGCATTGGAAGTTCTATATGCACCTTCAACACAGATACAAATTTAGGCAATCGTAATGCAGGATTCCCCCATATTGGCCCCCACCTTTTCAAGGGGTGAAAGAATAGTTCATTATCCATTGTTCATTAAGTCACTGATCTTTCTGATGAGCTTGCTGACAAAGGGGCCAAGTAGTGCCAATAGTTTTAGTACTGTGGACACCTGTCTATGGAATCAGACAAATTTTTCTTTCACAGTGAAAACTGCAGTTTTCAATGAATTTCAAACTGAATTTTAAAATCTCTTTACACATTCCTCTTCCTCAATCGTGCCTATAATACTGATAACAAAGTATTATAAATCTAGAATAAGGTCAGAAGAAAAGAGGCTGCAACATATACTATGGACTATCGTATTTCATATACTTATTTCCACTGCTGGATAATTCCATACCATTTGACTACTGTACCAGCAAAGCATTTTGTTTCAAAAGTTCACAGCAAACTTTACTTGCATAAAACATGCTATGACCTCTCAGTCAAAATACCCACTCAACATGTCCTGTTTTTATATACTGTACCTAAGTTTGCAATTCAAAAGAAAGACTGTGCGCTGTACTAACACTTGTGGGGATTCTAAACACTCAGTCCTCCATGGAAATTTTCATTAGAACTGAGTTTAATTGTTTGTGGGTTACCCTGCTGGGCCATGGCACTGAACTCCTGAATGCCACTGACCTCTTGCAGCATCTTCCAGTTAGAGGAGAACTCCTGAGGAGCTTTTGGAGGCACCACTCCCACATCTTTGGTGTCCTTTTGTATTTTTTTTCCCATGTGCTTGACTTTGTTATTCCATAATATTTTTCTCTTCTTGTTCTTCCTGTGTTGTTTTTTCAGATTCTCAGGTTTAGCCGTGGGGTTGCTTGTTGAAGCTTTTGACTTTTTGATCTTTATTTTAGCCATTGTCATCAGGAATCAATCACACTTTGAAAATAACAATCATTTCTGTCAAGATGATGCATAAATCAGCCAGTTATAGGAATATGGGTCTTTTTTTTTTTGTTTGTCACACCACCTTAATGCTTCTAAAAGTTAGTACGGAAAAAACCCTGGAGACAGACATTCTCTGTTTATCCACAGAAAATAAACACAGGCAGTAGGAGTGCAAACTTTGCACTTAGATAATAGCAATGGTCCCCAAACTGTGCAGTGCACCCCCCAACAGAGGGTGTGTGTGTAAGAACATTGAGGGGGGCAGGGCAGGGCCTGGGCCAACTCCTATGAGGAGTAGAGACTGGGGAATGCTGCTCAACTCCTCCCTAGCCCCACCCTGGGCCCTGCTTCTGGCTCCAACCTCATTTCCTGGCCTCAACCATAGATGTTCCACTCCTGGCTCTCCCAGGGGCATGGACCAAAAACGCTGGGGGACTACTGCTCTATAATGAGGTGGGGGAAATGGGTACATAATAAGGAATTTACAGAAATACACAGCAAATTAAAGTTCGCTTGGTTTAATCTAGACATATCAAAACTGTGATAGCCAGAGCATATAGAGCACCCGCTACACTCTGGATTTTAAATATGGTTAGGTGTGATCGCTTCCCTATGGTTTCCATCCAGGTAAGCCTTCCATTACATTCTTCCCACCCCACACATAGCCACGGGTCTACTGTGCCCATCCCTAAGGGAGTGACAAGCAATCCCATCCACAGAGCCCTGTCCTGGTCACCCCTGGAAATGCCAACCTCAGCCTTGCTCCCTGATCCTTCAGGAAGTGCCACCTCCATATACACACACAGTGCCAATCCCACAGCCTTGCTCCCCGGCAGTGCCCTGCCTTCCCCACCTGAGGAGGCCAGCCTCTCGCCCTGGCACTTGGACTGCCAGCCTCCCAGCCGTGACCCCCTAGCCCTGCCCCCCAAGAGTGCCAGGCCCCCAGCACTACCCCTCCAGGAATGCTAGGCCCCCAGGAGTGCCAGCCCCCCAACCTTGACCCCCCAGCTCTATTCTCC
>ML685804.1:9350999-9364426 GCA_007922175.1 Pelusios castaneus
CCCCAGCTCTATTCTCCCAGGAGTGCCAGCCCCCCAACCTTGACCCCAGCTCTATTCTCCCAGGAGTGCCAGCCCCCCAACCTTGATCCCAGGAGTCTCAGCCCCCAGCGCCCCCCGGCACTCGCGGAGCCCGGCCCGCACCCCCCAGACTCACCCACGCCGCCAGCCGGGGACACGGCACGTGGATCCTCCTCGGCTCCAGTGGCAGCCCAGCATGCACCGCGCCGCCAGCTCGGACCGGAAACCGCCCGGACCGGAAACCGACCGTACAGCCGCCGGCTGGAAACGCGCCCCGCCCCCCACCCCTCGGGACACGGCGGGGCCGGGCCAGGGTTTGGGGTCGGCACTGGGGGGTGCGGGGCGCTGACACTGTGGACTCCTGTGGGGGCCCGAGGGGACACGGGGAGGGGGCCGCTGTGGGGACAGGGAGGGGGCCGCTGTGGGGACACGGGGAGGGGGCTGCTCTGGGGACACAGGGAGGGGGCTGCTGTGGGGTGCACTGGGGCATGGGGACTGCTGGGGGTGCACTACAGGCTGGGTGGATGGACTCAGTGGGGCTGAACTAGGAGTATGGGGTGTGCAGAAGGGTGGGTCAGGTCACTGGGTAAATGAGTTTGAAGGAGTCAGAGTGTATGCGTGCAGCTGGGAGGGGGTACAGCAGGGTGAATATGGGGGTGCCCAGAACACAGGAGACTAGTTGGGGGTTTACCCCATGGAATAAGGGTGTGCAATTAGGGACACAGCACTAGCCACCTTCCCCTTCACCCCCAACGTGACTGGCAGAAAATAGAAACCCATTTTGTACTCCTGCTGCTCTAGTCTAGGGAGTGTTTTGTGTAGGACACACATGGGGATTGTGATGTGTTCATGTTATGGAAAATGCCATTGCCCTCTAATACTGTGTGTTGGTGTAAGGATGTTTCACAAATATCCCCCCAACCCCAGTGTGATTTGGTGACCTGTAAACAGGGACTTCCAAGCACCAGTGAAAATTGTTAAGAGTGAAGTGGGCAGAGTCACTCTGAACATTGGCATTTCCCGAGAAATATGTGTGTGGCGGGAGGCAGCCCAACAAAGAATGTCAGCCGTGCTTACCGGATGGGGAGCTGAGCTCTATACTTGGAAGCAGTGGGTCTGAAAAAGATGTGGGGCTGTGGGCAGATAATCAGCTGAACATGAGCTCTCAATGCAATGTTATAGCCAAAAGGGCTAATATGATCCTTGGATCCATAAACTGGAATCTTGGGTAGGAGCAGAGAGGTTATTTTTTACCTCTATTTGGCACTGGTGCAACTGCTATTGAAATGCCATGTTCAGTTCCTGTGTCCACAGTTCAGGAAAGATACTGATAAATGTGGAGGTGTTTTAGAGAGGAGCCACAGGAATGATTAAAGGATTAGAAAACCTGCTGGATAGTGATAGACTCAAAGAGCTCAGTTTATTTAGTTTATCAAAGAGAAGCATAAGGTTGATTATGGCCTAGGGACATGGGGATTATGGACTATGTACACGGGGAACAAATATTTAATAATGGGTTCTTCAGTCTAGCAGAGAAAGATAGAATACAGTCTAATGCACAGATGGATAAACTACAGTCTGCCTGAGCCTTTCATCAGGACCTTCGGAAACTGCAAGTAAGTGCTGGATCAGACCATGAACAAAGGCCTTGGAGGGTCAATGTGATGAACAGCCTAGAGAAAGACAGAGAAGACAGGAAGAAGGTTCAGGAGTTCCAGCAGGACAAGAAGCAGGAAATCCAGGACATAATGGGTCTTTTCTGGCACCAAACCCAAATATTGCAGATTCTGGTTGACCAGCAGGTCCAAAAAATTCCAGATTTCCCATCTTTGCTGCCCTTGATGAACTCCATGGTCACTGCTTCTTCCACCCACCACGTCCCAAGTGGCAGCACGTGATGCAGTCACACCTCCTACCACTCCATGCTGGGGACAGCAAGGAAAACCACCACTTCATATACACTGACTGTGAGAACCACGACTGATCTACATGTAACCGTAACAGACTATATTTGCTTACTCAAAGAGACATAAACGGTTACTTCCTTTTTAATTCAGATTTTCACCCTGTTAAATTATGATAACGTTTTGTATAGTATTGAATGGAGCTTTGTCTGGCTTGTTTTTTACATGGCTTTTCTGCCCTTTTCCCCCCACCCAAAGGTTTAGTTTTAGAGACTCGAATGATCTTTGTTAGTTCACAACACATTGCAGAAAGCATAGTGGTACTAAGCAAACAGTTCTGGTAAATGCATACCAAGCACCACAGCATTTATAGCTTACGGAAAACACCCCGGCAGATACTTATCCATGTGCAGCATGCACTACACAATTCTTAGCAGCACCCAAAACGCCAAGCCCCACAGAATAGACACCAGTAGTCAAAGACCCACCAATATGTAATGTAGATTACACAAGACAGACAAATCCGTGAAAGAAGTAGAAAATACTACTGTGGCTGACTTAAAGTGCTATTTTAAAGCCCTCTTCGCTGCATAGCTCGATGCTGGGTTCTCCTAATAGTCCTGGTGTCTGGCTGTTCAAAGTCAGCGGACAGCTGCTCCACCTCCACCCTCCACCTTCATGGGAGCTTTGTCCCCCATTGCCTCAAAGATATTATGCAGAACACAACAGGCATTTATAGCCCTGGGGACATTTTTCTCACTGAGATCCAGTCGAGTGGATAAACAATACTGGCGTTCCTTCGGTTTACCAAAAGTACATTCAGTTGTCATTTTGTACCTGCTGAGGTGGAAGCTGCCAGTCCATCCACTATGTCTTTCACCCCTAGGTCGCAGAGAAAAATATTGCACAAATGTCTCAAAAGCCATTGGACTGGACGGCAGTGCATGACGCTTTGCATTGATGGAAGTTGCCTAGCATGCATATGCCCAAGCTATACACACGTAGACATGGCCTGAACCTCTCAGCTGAGACTTAATACAGCTCACTCTTGTGTCTCAGTGGAGTTATGTTTCATTCTCCCCCTAGAACTGGAATGAGAGGGTGTAGGCGTTGGATGAACATTGCGAGATTGGTCCCTCAGGAGCTGGGAATCACCCTGCTTCTTAGCTTTGACATTCTAGAATAGCTTCTCCTCCCCCAAATTGCCTCTTTACTTGTTGCTTACTTGGCTGTTAAAACTAGTCCATAGTTTCTATTCTTGCAGTGCCCTTTAGCTGTAACAAAATTGCAAATATTGCGCAAAAGCTCTCTCTGCAGCTGTTCTTTTAAAAATTCCTGTGGCAACTGATTTCCGCCTCAGCTGCCTCTTTCTGCAGTGGATCAACTCTTCTATTTGTTTAACTGTGTATTCTTCACTTCCGCTCCATGTGATGCCTTGGGCTAAACATTTTAATCACCCCAGGCCAGCCTTTGCTGTTGAGTGTCAGTTGCAGTTCCTTCAACATGACCATCAATTCAATGATTCTAGCTCTTGCCGTGATTCCTCTAGCAGTCTGCTGGCCAGCAGCTTTCCAAGAGGTAAGTTTGATCTCCAGAAAGAACAGATTCCAAGAATGCCTTTTTTCTCTCTCTGTGGGATACGACAATGTGCATTCAAGCCCAAATGTATCAAGCCCTGCTAATCAAGAAAATACAATAATCTCTTTTGAATGATCATTCTGTTCCATTTAGTGCAAAAGAAAGACATCAAAATAGAAATGAATAATAGTTATATTGTTTTCTGAAGTTCTGCTTGATGTAGGTTGTGCTGAATAAAGTTTTATTTCTGTTTGTTTTTGCTTTGAAAATATAAAGCTGCTGGTTTTGTTTTTTTTTCAGAAATTTCTCAAGGCATTGGATCCCGAAGACGTTTTCTCGTATTTTGGCACTAGTGCAGTCCTTGATGGTAGGCAAGCCTTCTTCCTTTTGAATTTTGAAATGTGTCATGTTTGTAAATTTGTTTCTAATACTGTATATTTGATAACAGTAAGTACTTACACACATTTATTGACTTTAGCCCTGAACTTGCAAACACTTAATGCTTGTGAGTGACTTTATTCATGTGAGTAGTCCGGCTTCAAGTGTGCACGAAGTGTTTGCAGAATTGGGTCTGTTATTTGGAAATCAGTTAAAGTGGATTCAATCATTTTTTTAACCACTTTTCTGTTTGACTCCTTCTGCAAATTGTTATTGTTTAATGAACAATTAATAAAAGGCAAGATTCTAAATAACCCTGGAACAGATCCAAATAAGTTGGGTTCAATGCTAGAGACTATAATGGTGACTTTATATAAGTGTGTTTGTAAACATTTCAAGAAAATGTAATTATACTTTTAGGTTTAGATTGATGGTAACTCAGGATTAAGATACTGTTTAAATTTAGGCAAGATTCTTAGGGCAATGACATTGTGTATTTACGTGTTTGTACAGTGCCCCGTAATAATAATTCACACTTCTGCAACGCTTTACATCTGATGAATTCAAAATACATAATTTCTTGTCAAGTTAATTGTGATCTCCATAAGGAAGTGGGGAAATTGAGGCACAATGAGTCTTGACCGAGTTCATACAGCAAGTCGTTTTCTCTTTATCACGCGGTCTGTGCCTTCTCTGCAAGGCTGTCCTCAGTTTTGAGATAGAAACAGAGAATACTGTGGCTGTTGACACAATTAAAGGGAAAGAGAGGGTATTGCTTTTCAAGAAAGCAGATAGTCATATTTATTTTCCCATCAAAACAAATGAGTCCTGCAGCACTTTTAAAGACTAACACATTTATTTAACTCATGAGCTTTCCTGGGAGAAAATCCCACTTCGTCAGCTGTTTTGAAGATGGGGAGCTTGATTTTCTCATGAATCGTTAGTATTGCTATTAATTATTATTAAATTACTACTATCACTATTAATTCTGTCTATAATCCTAGTATTTTTTTTTAATTTCCTATAGTACCTGAATTTGTTATTGCTCAGCCAGCCTGTGCCTGTGAAGAGGACCACGTTGAACCAAAATCTTGTATAGATCAACAGTGCTCCTTTAGGGCATGGGGAGAACTCTACACCTTTGAATTCCTAGAGGATCATGTCCTTCTTCCCTCTTCCTTTGTGAGCCACCGAAGGCTGAACTCCTCTGTTAGTTTACTAAAGCGATTCCCAGACAACTGCTTTACCGGTGGACAATTACTGCGCCCTCCAGAGGCTGAATGTAGAATCACTTACTGCGAAGGGCAGCTGGTGCGTATGCCACATAGGCTTTGAAATCAAAACATCAGCTTCATTTACATTCCAAAGGGGTAGCCGTGTTAGTCTATTGTAGAAAGACAACAGAGTCTTGTGGCACTTTTAAAGACTAACAGATTTATTAATCTTAATTAATATTAATAAATCTGTTAGTCTTTAAAAGTGCCACAAGACTCTGTTGGCTTCATTTACAGTCACTAATGATCAGTGATGCTTTGCCATGTGCACTTGGCCAGTTGTCTAAATGAAGATCCAGATGCCTAGAAAGGAAGGTGTTAAGTCAGAGATAAGAGATTAGAGTGAAATTCATTCTAGGCAGAGAGCCAACGCTTGGATGGAAGTGGAAATTACATGGTGGACTGCCTGGTGGTGGCCCATCTGCCCAGGGATGAATTTCTCTCTGAGCTTGTTATGGAAGAAAAAGCCTTATCCTCTCAAAATCATAGTGGATTTACTTTTTCTTCACTGATGGCTATTTGATGGTGGTGGGTCCAAAGCCCAAAAGTTTCCTTCATGGTCCAAGGGGATTCAGATCTGGTGTTCAGGTTCAGATCAGTTTTATAGATGTGAGATGGAGCTGAGAAGTTCAAATCCAATTTCCCCCCAAATTTGAAGGGTTTCCGAGCCAGTGCTCTGACTTTGGACCATCTCTAGCTATCACTGTGAAGGCATATTAGAGAGTACATAAAAGGCAGTGAGTGTAATTGCTCTAAAGAGTTTGCAGAGCAGTACAGAATATGGGATCACAGTTCTGCCGTGAGAAAATGTAGAACAGGCAAATAAATAAATATGGTGCTCCCCCAGCATCTGCTCTAAGGAGTTTCAGGGTTTTTGGTGATGAGTTCCAGAGGGGTAGCAGTGTTAGTCTGTATATAGCAGAACCAATGCAAGTCTTGTGGCACCTTAAAGACTAACAAATTTCTTCAGGTATAAGCTTTCGTAGGCTCCAACCCACTTTGTGCATCTGACGGTTTGGTGTTCGTCCAAATCCTTCTGATACTGTGAGAGCTTGATGATATGTGAGGTACAATAATAATTAGCATTGATTTAGTACCCTTTCCTAGGAGGACCTAAATGAGCTGAGCATCACACAGCCCTCTGAGGCAGATAATAGTAACCCCATTTTATAGATGAGGAAGCTGAGAGGATAATGACTCGCTCCAGCAGGTTGGTGGAGGAGTCAGGAGCAGAACAGAAGAAGGCTAACACCTAGTCGCATACTGTAACTGCTAGGCCATACTCCCTCTTAGATCCTGGGAGGATCCCTGCTAATCTCAAGCAAACAGGAAGCCTTTGGTTTTGCATCCTGGTGCAGGGAGCATCCATTTGGGAACTTTCGGTGGTAAAGAGGAGTGCGGGAGGAGAGGTAGCCTATGATTTTCTCTTGGTGGCGAGTGCCTCTGGACTAATGAGGGGTGGAATTCTGCTTTCTTTAGCAAGGCGTCCTCATTGTGAGGGAGGAAGAGATTCACGTCAGGCCTGTGAGGAGCAAACACCTGAACATGCTGGAGGACCTCGGCCTCCCCAGACCCCACATCATCTTCAGAGCTGCAGGGAGAGGGACAGGAATAACAGGAGGTATTGGATGTCCCGGGGGTCCAATTTTGCTCTCTCTTTTTCCGGCAGTTAGCGAGGCTGCATTAATGACAATGAAGGCAGGATTTGTTGCTGTGACGACGAGATGCTTGTATATCTTAGTCGCTGTACTGAGGCTCTCCTTGAAACCGGTGTGGTCAAGATCCAGAGGGCTAGCCGCATTAGTCTATTGCAGAGAAACAGACAGAGTCCTGTGGCCCTTTGAAAGGCTAACAGATTTTAAAAGTGCCCCAGGAGTCTGTTTGTTTCTCTTGAAGCCTACATAGCACAGGAGCCCTGTGTGCTAGGAGGCCCAGCCGCGTTCTGTCACTCTCCCGTCTGCTTTCATCATTGTTAAAAGAACATATAGCCTCACTACGGACACAGGATTTATCTTCGTCAGGTAGACTCGGCCTTGTCGCTCACCAGTTCCCGCCAAACACAAGCACAAAGAGATATGAACTTCAGCTGAGGGTGGGTCAAGACCTCAGGGAATGCAGGAGGGATGTCTTGTGCATGATAAATGGCTACGGGTGGCAGCAGTGGCTAAGAGAAATCAGTGCGGATAGAAATTAGTTCGGTGTCTAGAGGAAGCCATCTTGTGTCATGTATCGCTCTTAAGTGTTCAGTCGGGTGCAATGGACCCACGGGGCTCTTCCATGCCTCCTTCCACCCTAAACTCCCTTGTTCACTTGTCTTGTAGAAAGAAAGTTTCCTTCTCGTCTACGGAAAAGGGCTGAGGGGAGCCTCAGGCACCTGGAGCTGCTGGTCGTGGTGGGCCCTGATGTTTATCAGTTCCACAGAGAGGACACCGAGAGGTACATCCTTGCCAACCTGAACATTGTGAGTGGCTTTCTGTTTGATTTCAATGCCACAGTTCCTGACCCTGTGGTGGCTGGCGTTAGAAGGGCCCTCCGGGCGCCTCTAGTTCAGCCCTGGCCAAATGTATGGTAAATGCCTTCACAGAAATGTGGGGGACCACCCCACCCCCCCCAGGTGCGCAAAGCAGCCACTTCAACGTGCAGCTGATTTGGGCAAGCATAAGGGAGGGCTTTTACAAATGTTGGGGGTGTACTTTGAAAGGCCCAGTTGGAAAATGTGTCCCTTAATTTCTTTAGTAGCTCTTTGGGCTGGGTGCTGGCTGGCATTAGGAGTTTGATCATTCGGTGCCCTTTGACGTCAGTGGGTGCTGACTTGATTTATCATTTCCCTTGATGGGTTGTAACATTCTGTTTCTATTATTTTCCTCAGAGCTGCCCACCTTGCTCTCATCAGGAATGTATCACTGTGTTTTCACGTGGACGGCGGGGGCGGGTGACCCTGGAGAGTTTTGACATTGATTTTGACATGCCATGAAATCTCTTGTTCTCATCTCTGCTTTTAATCCTGTTAATTAAATCTAATGGGCACTAGGGGTCACTTAGACTTGGTGGCTTACGCTGCGCTTAGTTCTTAGATGAATCCTGGTCCTGTTTGTAATGGGAAAATTTCCTGCACCTTCCAGTTTCTTTCCCTGGTGATCTGCGTATTTTATATTGGCCCGCTATAATTCTGTGGTGCGTCTCCTTGGCAGCGCCTCCAGCTGGTTTGGTGGAAGATCCTTGCTATGTGTAGGAAGCCTCAGTGTCAACGCACGGCACGGGAACCACGCTATTGGGCACACACAGAAGTTATGTGACATCTCCATTGTGATGCTCTATCTGGAGCCTGTTTTTCTTTTCGCAGGGTGCAGAGCTACTGAGAGATGCCTCACTGGGAGCTCAGCTCAGGGTTCACCTGCTGAGGATGATCGTCCTGACAGAACCAGAGGTAGAAAATGGGGGTTTGGTCAAAATCTCTAAAAAGGTCTGTCACGGGAGGCTGAGCCCACCTTCTCTCAGAGGGCTAGCCACCATCCCACATGACTGCTAAAATAGATAGACTGTGGGAAGAACAGGAGGATCTCTCTTCTCTTTAGGCAAGTGTGAACATCACGACGAACATCACCTCCTCGCTGATCAGTGTTTGTGAGTGGAGCAAGAGGGTGAATACCCAGAATGATTCAGATCCCCATCATGCCGACCTCATTCTGTACGTGACCAGGTAACAGAGCTTCCCTGACTGAGAGGAGATTCGAGATCAGATCAGGCTGGCAGGGTTGGGTGAACCATGGCGTCTGCTGGACGTGCTCAGGTGGGAGAGGACTGCGAGCAGAATGTGCAGTCTCGGGAGTGGGGCCTTACAAATTTCCTTCTGTGGGTGGATTGCTTTAGCACAGAAAATCCTAATGCCAGTTGTTCTTCTGGTCTGGAGGAGAGGGATCCTGCATGTCCTCACCAACCAGCGCCCGGAGCACAGACGGGTGTCCAGGCTTCAGCCCTGGGGCTGAGTACTCAACAATTCCATTTCCTCAGTGTCAGTATTAATGGGAACATCCCTTGGACTTGGCCAGCTTGGCTGTGGCGGACTCAGCACAATTCAGATGGAGGCCTGCTTAACCAGCAATGTTTGCCTGATCACGGGAGACTCAGGCAGAAAAGTCGAGAAGAGGCAGAAACCCAATGTTGTGGAATTTCCCCAGCTACAGAGCTGTCCTCTGACACACATTCCTATAGGCGGCTTGGCTCACAGGCTCACATTACTCTCAAATGACTCTAGCTACTGGCACGAGCCAAGCTCCTGCGGAGTGTGGTGGCCCTTTTAATTGCTCTTCTCTGCACAGACTGGGTGCTGTATCTCTCTCTCTCCTGCTCCCCATGCCAGGACATGGCACCTGTTTTCATGTCTAATCAACATATGCCTGGTGTGGCGACCCCTGAACAGGTTCTAGGTACTCAGTATAAGTCTTCATTGATCATCTCACATATCAAAGTGAGAGGGGGAGGTAAATACATGATGAGGTTGTGCTGGGGACAGGCTAAAGAAATTTGCAATGAAAATGTTCACTACTTGGTTTTTGATCCTAACGGATCGGCGCTCTCTTTCTGTCCGCACCTGCCTCACTCTTCCCCGAGGTTTGACCTGGAGTTACCTGATGGAAACAAGCAAGTGCGTGGAGTCACCCAGCTGGGTGGAGCCTGCTCCTCCTCTTGGAGCTGTGTTATCACCGAGGACACCGGCTTTGATTTGGGCGTCACCATCGCCCATGAGATCGGGCACAGGTCAGAGGGCGAGACCCGCAGAGTTGTTTCACTCAGAGCAATTCTGCCTGTTCGCAAGCTCAGAGGAGGAAGTGAAAGTGTCACCATGGGGGGTGATGGGGTTCCCTCAGACTGCAGGAAATGCTGGGAAAAAGGAATGCGAAAGAGGGGCCCCACCCAGCAGGGTTCTGACTTCCCTTAACGCCCATCACCTTCGCTGGGAGCTGCGGGTGCTCATCACCTCAGGAGGGACTCTGCAAAGACCCAGCGCCCTTTGGCCTGCACATCATCCCCAGTGCCTGGCTCAGTGCGCCGCTCGCTGCTTTCATGCCTCTCCGCTGGTGCAGCTCGTGCTTGCTAACGGCAGTGTGATGTGATGGGTCTTGGGCCAGAGAACGGTGGTTACTCAGGGTGGCCAGGAACAGCAAAGGGAAAATGAGCTGTGCAGAAGAACACAACAGAACGGAGGCTGAGATTTATAATCATGGGTCCTCCTTCTCGGCTGGTGTAAATTTGTGCAGGTCTGTTGATGTCAGTGGAGCTGTGCCCATTTGCGCCAGCAGAGAATTTGGCCCATTGCTTTGCTGGGGCCATGTCATTCACACCCAAAGTCTTTCCTCAGCCTCATGTGTAACGAAGCCTCCTTGCCCGTTTCCCCAATCCTTTGTCCCTGTGGCCTACTCAGGTGTGAAAATGTCTCTGCACAGGGACCATCTCTTCCTGCGTGCATGTACAGCACCCCCGAGCTTGACTGGGGCCACTGAGTACTAATGTAAAGTAACTAAGCCCAAATAGTAGGATGGTCTTCAGGAGAAAGCGTTCTGCTGTGGGGAAAAGGAGGGTGAGGGAGTTGGAAAAGGAACAAAACAGAGTGGAAACCTTAATATCAATGAACGCTTTGTACTTCCCTCACATGGTCTGGGGATCTCAAAGCACTTTACAAAGAATTAATTAGGCCATGGAGCAGGGAAATACTATTAATTACATTTTACAAATGGGGAAACTAAAGCTTGTAGAAGGGACGTAACTTAGCCAAATGACTCCTGGAACAGAATGCAGGAGTCACGACTCCCAACCCGGGGCTCAAACTGGTTTCCATTCCTGCAATTTAAAACAGGAGATCATCTGGGTAATATCAGTAACGCCTCTTCCCTCTTTTATCTCCTGCTGCAGTTTCGGAATCCATCATGATGGCGAGGGAAACCAGTGCACTGGGAGTGGCAATGTCATGGGCTCTGAAGGCAGCCACAACAGCGTGGACCTTGTCTGGTCAGAGTGCAGCCGAGAGCAGTTCTTTGCCTTTCTCAGGTAGAAGGAACAAGCTGTTCTCCACACTTCTTGACATCCATGTATTGAGGGGGGAGGTAGCGAGCCAGAGGGAAAGGGAAGGATTGTGGAGGGCAGCTCTTGTAGAATGAGGAACTGGAACACCTCTGGGGTTTGTTGATTTTATTTTGGCAATTCTTTGATCCCCTGAGAGGCACATGTTAAATTAAGTCTGCACCCAGAGTAAGTGGGGGTGATTCTGATGAGCTGACTTATATGTTTGGGCTGTCCATAATTCATGAGCTACCCATGAAGAGGTTGGAGTGTGCTTGGCCCATCTCTGTCTCTGTGGATCACCATCTCTGCCCCTGCACCATCCTCACATTCAGGACCTGCTGAGGAGTCCTGCGTTGTCCTTCAGGTTCGGGTGGGGTGGAAGGCAGAGGAGAAGATAATAAAGACATTAAGATGGACTCCCTGCCCCTGTCTCCTGTGGAAAACCCATCAAGGAGTTCAATTGGAATCTACTCCCTACGGGCAAGATGGTGCAGTCTGGAGTTACTCCTGGTCCCACCAGAAAAGTGTGATGAAGAGAGCAGATCGCTCTAAGCCTAGGACAACGCTCACGTTGCCTGGGACACCAGTCACTCATTCCCAGACTGAAGGCCTTGGGCCTGTGTTAGCAGACGTGCATGTGCTTGCATGTCTGCCTGCAGGGCCACGTGTGGGAAAGTGACGTCTCTTGTGACTTTTCCAGGACAGACCACGCCAGCTGCTTGAATGACCTGCCAGACCTCGAGGGCAGCATCCCCGCTTGGAAGCCCGGCTTATATTATGGTGCAGACGAGCAGTGTAAAATAGCCTTTGGGAATGCGGCCACAGCGTGCACCTTTGCCAGGAATGACATTGTAGGTAGATTGCTTTCCACATTCTTCTGCTTCTGGCTTCCCAGGGTGCTGCAGCTGGGCTGGACGCAGTGGCACAGCGTGGTTGGGCTGGGGCTGGCATTGGGAGGGTGAAGGTATTCATCTGCTGAGGGGATCTTGGCAGAGAGAGGTCTTACAAAGAATTTTGTTCCCAAGGGGGGCCGTGTTAGTCTAGTTCAGCAAAACAAACCAGGAGTCCGGTGGCACTTTTAAAGACTAACACATTTATTTATCGCAGGAGCTTTTGTGGGAGCAAATCCCACTTCGTCAGACACTCTTGCCCTTTCTCGCCCCCCCCCTCCACTCAAGTCTCCTCTTCATTATTACCATTTACCCTGTAACAGTGTCTTGAGCTTCACTGGATTAGGTACTGTGCAAATACACAGGGAGAGAGCGTCCATGTCGTGAGGAGCTCACCGCCTTCCCTCTTTTGTTCTACTCCATCTCTCCACTCACTGGAGTGCCTTTGCTCCCGCCCTTATGCACGGCTGTAGCCCACAGGGGGTTCACCACTGTTCAGAGGCCACATATGGCATCGTTAACCTGGACACACTAATCTGGCTGCGAAGTTCAGTCACCACGATTGAACCTCCTCCTGTGTCGCAATGATTGGCTGTGCCAGTCACTGGATATGCCTCCCTCATGGTGTGCGGGCATCACCTTCCTCTTTCCACTTGAAATGGAAAAGCTCTGGAATTTGCTTAGCCATTGACATTTGGAAGGAGAGAGCAGGGGCTGGCTTCCTGCCGGAAGGCAGCAGGTTGGTGGGGATGGGTAAGACAGGCTTGTCTTCCTGCTGTTCCCTGGTGACCTGAGAGAGTTGAACACACGCGGAGTCCTGGCCCGGCCTAGGGAAGCCACCTAGTCATGGCCGGCTGGGTGGTGTGGGCTTCCTGGATCAGTGGGTTAGAGGTGGGAACTCAGGTGAGAAAGTGGCACAAAAGCATAGGGCACACACAGAACTCTGGCTTCCCTGCCCACCCAGGACATGTGCAGAGTTCTTTCTTGCCACACCCATCGCGCTGACCAGACCAGCTGTACTCGCCTTCTCGTTCCCCTCCTGGATGGCACCGAGTGTGGGATCAATAAGGTAAAGCGTCTCCAGGAGCTGTGAGCGTTGGAGGTGGGAGAGGATGCCTGGGGGACGCACTGGATGGTTGGGTGACAGCAGGTATCTGTGGGGTGCACTGGATGGTTGGGTGACACAGCAGGTATCTGGGGCGCACTGGATGGTTGGGTGACAGCGGGTGTCTGTGGGGCGCAGTGGATGGTTGGGTGACAGCGGGTGTCTGTGGGGCTCAGTGGATGGTTGGGTGACAGCGGGTATCTGTGGGGCGCAGTGGATG
>ML685804.1:9364436-9374689 GCA_007922175.1 Pelusios castaneus
GGTTGGGTGACAGCGGGTATCTGTGGGGCGCACTGGATGGTTGGGTGGTGCAGTAGGTGGTGGGTACAATGGGACCAAGGAGTTTTCCTATGTGGAGAGCTAAGTCGGAAGAGTGATGGAAAATCCTCCACAACATTCAGTAAATTGTTCCAGTGGTTGTTAATTACCCTCCTTGTTAAAAGTTTGCAGCTTATTTCCCCTCTGAATTGTCTAGTGTAATTTTCCAGCTTTTCGATCGCGTTATCCTTTTGCCCGCTGGGCTGAAGAGCCCATTATCAGAGACGCTCTAGGCTCCAGATCTTTCTACTGTTGGTCGACCATGGGAGGTAGAACTGCAGGAGAGGGTGCCTTGCTCAGCCCTTCCCTTCCTGACCCGGGGTCCCACAGTACAGCGTTCCCATCCCGCTGCGTTTCTCCCAGCCCAAGCAGAGCCCCCCAGCTCGCTGCTGTGGTAGCTGCGACGTTTCCGTTGCTGATCTCAATGCTGTTCTGGTTCCAGTGGTGCTCCAAGGGACGCTGCAGCTCTCTGGAGGAGCTGAGCCCTGTGGCAATGGTGCATGGCCAGTGGTCCAGCTGGACCCCGCTCTCCGCCTGCTCCCGCAGCTGTGGAGGAGGAGTTGTAGTGAGAAGACGCTTCTGTAACAACCCCAGGTAAAGACTTTTCTCTTTCCTAGCAGCCCCATTTGAGGCATTCGCAGGGCTGTCCGGCAACGTGTGGGTCCAAAGAGTTCATGCTGCCACTCTGAACCTGGACAGAAGCCTGTAGATGTGAGAATTCACTGAAGCTACGGCTGGCGTCCTGTGCTGTGCGCGGCTTAGGATGTGCTGTGTGTTTTGCTGGGGTATCACGTCCCGTGTCTCTCTGCTGACAGTGTGGGTTGCCGTCTTTCCACTGTCCACGCGCATGTTGTCCAAGTGCGGCTATTCAGTGCCTTGCCCCCGTGTCCCTCCACTGACGGGCCGCATCAGTAGTCTGTATGTGTCTCACTTCATTAGCCAGCTCACGGTGGCTGTCCATGAGCCAGATCTAGGCTCTCTCCGGTCCTGTACTTTTGGATGGACAGCATCCACTGTCTCCTCACTGCGGGCAGCTCTTCCAGTCTGGCCTGGCTGTCTATGAACCCACGTCTGTTGTTTTCAGGCCTGCATTTGGGGGCCAGGGGTGCCCAGGAGCAGACCTCCAGGCTGAGATGTGCAACACACAGGTAGGCTGTCTCTACTCTGCAGGTGTCAGACTCATGGCCAAGTATCACTGTCCGCTCCGAGGTGATTTTTAACCCCTGAGAACTGTACCATCCAGGGCCACAGCTTTCAGAGTTGGAACTATTCATTTCCCTAGAAAGAAAACCAAGCGTTGGGCACCCAGTCCCCCTCTGTGTGACGACAAGACAGGCATCCGTTCTGCGGCGACTGAGGCCAGTTACTGACTAATATTGACCAGTCCCATCAATGTGTAATAAAGCATCTCATGTGTAACCCCTCAGAGAGCCGGCCGGCACTCCGCGGCATGGCTACACAGCAGCAGGAGGGTAATTCCTAGCTCACGTAGATCTATATCCACTAGCTTGGACTGAGCTAGGATGGAAAAAAATAGCAGATAGCCATGATGGTGCAGGCGAGGGCAGGGCTAGCCGTTTGAGAGCTGGCCTGTGGTCCTGGATGGGATTGCACTTAGGTGGCTAACCCGGTCCACTGCCGGCTCCACCATGGCAACACTGCAGTGCTGAGCGCAAGAGCACCAGCAAATCTAATGTGAGTCTGTCTGCCGAAGCTAGAAATTTCACCCCTGTCTGCAGCTCGTACTCTGAGTCCTTCCAGGGCAGGATTGTGCTCAGCCAGGGCCATGCCTGTACTGTTCACATTTTCCCCAGACATGTATTTTGGGTAAGTAGCAAAGATAACATCATCTACAAACCATCTTTTTCCCCTTCTTAGCCCATTTTTCCTCTCCACACACTTCTGCAACTTCACTGTGATGGGATATTCTTCATTTGCTGTTTTTCTGTTTGTCAGCTGCTGCTTTTCACCCCAGAGGTGGCTGCCTTTAGGGTGGGTGAAGGGGTTCCTGGGATCTGCTGTCAGGATATCCCATTTCACTTTTCTTGCATAATAGCCTTCCTCTTCCATAGGCCTGTTTGACCACCCAGTTGGAGTTTATGGCTGAGCAATGCGCAGGAACAAACGTAAAGCCCCTGTACCTCATTCCGGAAGTCCCATCTTTTTATAAGTGGACATCGGCGGTTGGTTATGCTAAAGGTAAATAGAGAGTGAGAGCGTGCAGTTCCTTTGGGAAGGAGGACTCAGTGCAGCCTGGAGTCCCGACCTTAACTGCAAATCAAATGGCAATTTTATTTGGTGGTTACAGTCTTCCCTGACAATTGCTTTGACCTCCCGTCCATAGTGCAATTGACTCTTTTGTGCCTTTTTGCTGAGTAACTCCGCCTTTCTCCCCATGTCTGCCTCCCCCAGGAGATGTCCTGTGCAAACACATGTGCAGGGCGAAGGAGAAGAATTTCATGGTGAGCCGCGGAGATAGTTTCACAGATGGAACCAGGTGTGAGCAGAGCAACCGCAGAGCCGAAGGGGCGTTCGATCTGTGTGTGATGGGCAGCTGCAGGGTAAGACATTTCCTCCCCGGAAATGGATAGTGGATCCAGGCCAAGCTTCCGACATGGAATCTAAACTGTCTCAAAGGGCAGGAACAAGCAAACTGAGACCCAAACTTTTGAGGCCGACTTTTCTAAAAGAACAGGATTTGTTGTAATTTTGCACAAACTAATCGGGCATCCCGCTTGTTCATCCAATATCAGCCTTCCCCAGCTAGTTCACCCTGCTGATTATACAGCACTGTACGTGTATGTGTAATTCCTTCCTGACCGATGCAGCAATCACTTTATGCCTTGAAGCATAAGATTGAAATATCCTTGTTGTCAGTTTCATAGCCATATGTTGTTACGGTAGGTGGGCGGTCTTAGCTGTGAGAAAACCTACTCTTCTCTGAGAGAGGTTCCTTGATTGGTGCAGTCACACAGTACATCCCTGGCAATAGAATTCAGAATCCCGACTCTCAAAGCCGTGCTGGAACCAGCATTCACACTTGCTTCCTCTGTTAAAACAAAGTTATTCCTACTATCTTTCAGCTTAGAGACAAATGAGAAATCCTGCCTTGGAAAGTCTGATTTAGCTCCCCACCAAGATCTGTATTGCAGTAGTAGACGTAGGCTGTCACCTAATGTTGCTTATGTTCCCAGACTGGCCTTTTTTATTTCTTGGAAACTGTGTTGTTCCTGATTCTGTTGTAGCGCACCGTGCAATTTTTATAGCAGTTCCATAGAATCGCCAACAGATAACGCTGCCGTATGGCCTGGTCTATGCTGCTGGCGGATTTCAGCGGCAGTTGATGGGAGATACGCATGCTATCGAGAGTAGCTTGAATGTCTCCCGTCAACTGACTAAATTCTGGTTAACTGTGGCATCCCCACTGTGCTGTGCCCATGGGAAATGCCCTCTGGTCGACAGGGTTCCTCTTCTGCAGGGGTAGGATTAATGGCGTCGACTTCCTATATCGACTGAGCGGGTCTCCACTGCCACTCTATCGACCCCATGGAATCAATCCTGCACTGTCGACAACGCTCTGGCTGTGTAGACATAGCGTGTCCTGCCCCACTGTCTCTGCTGTCCCATTCACAGCAGCAGTAGGATTCATGCTGCAGGAGCGCTCAAAGGTGCAGAGCAGCTCCTGTAACTCAAACCAAACAGCCGCTGACATTCTCTCCGTCAGACTGAGACCCCTGCAAGTTCCACAGTGGCTGTGAGCGAATTAGCCTTCTCTGCTACAGCAAGCTAGGAATCCATCTGCTTAAAATGTTAAAATGAAGGCCAGCCTGGGTGAGGCCGGGGATCGAGACCCAGGGATTCTTTTAGAACTCTGGATGTCTCGTCTTTGACTCCTGGATGGGAAAACCTGTCCCTGGGTTCCTTCATTTTAATGCCGCCTCTTTGGGATATTCTGAATGCTTCGGTCATATGGAGGGTGGAGTGCACTGAAGCTCCCTCCAGCTGCCAGCCTTCGGCCAGGCAAGTGATTGTCTGGGTTCTGCCCAGTAACATAACACACCATTCTGAGTAGCTGTGCCTCAGTCCTCCCAGTGTCCCAAGGAGCATTAGGGAATGATCATGTTGCTGCGAAATCTGACCCGTCTTCTTCTTTCAGGGCCACAAAATGCCATATGACTGATAAAACCTGTTGTGCACCCAGATGGACGAGACTTTCTGGTCCAGAGTTCTCCACTCCCAGCTTTATATCTTTCGGCACAGCAGTTTGGCTAGTTAAACGCGTGTCTCTGCCTGTATGTGTGCATGCACATGCAGTTACAAAGAGAAAAGTGGTTTAAAGAATGTAGCACAGGAAATGGCTCTCTGATCAGCTTGTGGCTCTACCCTTTGCACAGGTGTTCGGCTGTGATGGCAGGATGGACTCTGGGATGGTGAGGGACCCCTGCAATGTGTGTGGGGGAGACAACGCCACATGCACCCGAGTGAGCGGCTCTTACACTGAAGGAAAAGCCAAAGGTCTGCAAGCCGTCAGCCCCACTCTCCATGTCAGGGTCTTATTGCTTGCCCGATGCCCCCAAAGCAGCTCTGTGCTGTTCCTGTGCGGCTCCTTGGACGTGATTTTGCTCGTTTCGGTTTTGTCTCCAAGGCTGGCGGAGCGGGAGATGGATGAGATTAATTCTCATGCACGCTGAGGGCTAGTTGCGGCATGGGTTCCCTGCTGAGCCATTCACAGCGCGGCTTCCCTTCTTGCCCCAGGGAGAGCTGAATGCTGGCCGGGGGGAAGGAGTTCGGTAGATCGGGCGGTGTGCGAGCTTGTCAAATTCTGCCTGAGATGTAAATGCTGACCTTGCCCCTCCCGTCACCCTCCTATGGACTTCTCTGGGGGGTATTTTATACCACTCAAAGTGGTAGCTAGAGCAGAGGACACCGAGGCTGTGTTCCCAGGCATGCCACTAATTCAGTTAAGCTGTCTTGGCCGTATTCATCCCAGGGATGACTTTGAAGTCAGTGGATTGACATGGGGGGAATATAGTCCTTTGGGTCTCAGTTTGTCCATCTGCAGTATGGCTATATATACCAACCATGCAGGGGAATTTGGAAAGTTAATTCTATGTTCCCCTGCAGTCCATGGTTGGTATATATAGCCATACTACAGATGGACAAACTGAGGCCCAAAGGACTATATTCCCCCCTCCCATGTTTGTAAAGTGCATTGAGATCCTCAGTAGAAGATGCTCTGTGCTGTACTGTCATTACAAATCCTCCCATCCCTTGCACAAAGTGCAAAAGAGAAAGTGACCAAATCTTCTCCGTATTCATTCCCAAGAGTACGTTACGTTTCTAGTCCTGGCTCACAAGACCACCCGCGTCCACGTTACCAATCGGAAACCTCTCTTCACACATTTGGGTGAGTACAATGGGTAGGCGAGGGCTCCAGGGCTGGTTTGGTTCCTGCCCCCCCAAAGTTGTGGGCAGTATGAAGAAAAGGAAAACTGAAGGGGAAGCAGTGAGATCTCTTCACTTGGGAGATACTCTCTCTGTAGAGAAATGGTGAAAACCCCATTGCTTGGGATGTTCAAAATAGACCGGACAAGTCACTAGCAGGTGTTTAGTGGGACGCCATTGTCTTTAATTGCTTCTGTGAACGCATAATGACCCTCTGGCCTGACTACTGTGGTTGTTTCTCTAGCTGTGAAGGTCCAAGGTCGGTACGTGGTTGCTGGGAAGGAGCGAATCTCCTTGAACACGACCTATCCGTCGGTAGTCGAGGACAGCCAGATCAAATATAGGGTGTTTCTCACTGAGGATAACTTGCCGAGCTTGGAGGAAGTTCACGTCGATGGACCAACCCAAGAGGACATAGAGATACAGGTAGCTTGGGAGGGCTGGAAAGGGGACAGTCAGAACTGGCTTGGGGCTCTGTAGCTCACAATTAAGACCTGCGTGGCAGAGTCTAGTTGTGATTGAGGGTCTGATTCCCTCATGCCACCAGAAACTGAGCTCCATGCTCATGATGGCCTCCATCTCCTTGGAAACCGTTGCGCATAGGTTGTCTGTAGACTGAGGTGAACGCTGGATGGGGAAAAGGGAGGAAACAGCGGAATCCTGGAAGCAAATCTCCTGTGCATGAGGTCGGTTCCCTGCCCAGAAATAAATGCAGTAGAATTACAAGGCTGTGTATCTAATTAAGCAGTGCCCATCATTCATGAACGGGATTTGTTCTCCAGCAGCGGACACACGCATGCTGAGGCAAAGCCACCATGAAGAGCCATGACCATATGGGGACATGAATTCAGATGTGGGGTTTGGTTTTTATGGCAGGTTTAATCTGAATTTGAATGGTTGGAAGAGAGAAATAATCCCGGTGTTAGCTCAAAACATTTACGGAGAGAGTTGTCTTGGTGGTCTCTGTTCCATCCCACTGGATGGGTGTTCACAGCATAAGTGCTCTGGTCGGCTGCTGCACCAGAGACATGAGGGGCTGAATTGGCCACAGAGACTCAACTCTCATCTCATTTTAAAGGCAAACCCTCTGGGTTGGGAGGGTGCTAGTGGGAGCAAATATCTCATTACCCCTGTCTCTGCTGTTCAGCTTTGTCACACAGCCATTGTCTCACTCCAGGGCTTTTGGCCCAGCGCCTTTCACCAGCACTAAATTGCTTAGAGAATTTAATGAGGACTGATAATCAGGCTAATGAAGAGGCTGCAAATATTATCTGTTTCGGGTCATTTTTAAAGTATGGAATTAAAGAGGGAACAGTCAAAGATGCAGGAAGGAATTTAGTTCAGATGAAGCCATACTGTGGGGAAAGGACTTCTGTGTAGGGCAGCAAGACTTAATTGCCTGTTCTGCGCAGAAAGGAAATCTCGCAACTGGACCAGAGACTGTGCTTGTGGCCAGCCTGAAACAAGCACTCCCCTGATTTTCTTACTGGTAGCTGATTGGATGAGAAGCTCTTTTAAGACCTTATTTCCTAGCTCGGAACTGTTTTTAGGATGCTGAGGTTTTTTGGTTTTTTTTAAAACAATTATTAATTAACTCTCTAGCAGGCTAATATTTGGCTGACAGAAATTCCATTGACATTGGCTCAACTGACCATTTATTGGGGTGGGTGTGAAAAAACCCCATCAGCTACTGGAGTGTTTGGAATCCACACCCAGATCTTGCACCTGGTTACATCTTTGCTATCCATGTGCTCAGCCACACTCCTCTGACTTGCTCTGCATATGCATCACCACGTTGATTGGGGCTAAACTCTCCATTTCTACACCCTTCCCCAGGTTTATAGGAAGTACGGGAAAGAATATGGAGACATCACCAACCCAGACATCTCCTTCAGCTACTTTATACCAAAGGAGAAAGAGGCGCATGTGTGGATTCCTCAGTTTGGGGCTTGCTCAGTGAGCTGCGGGGAAGGTGAGGCAGATGTGAGAACCGAAGGCTAATTAGGGGAAGTTGCTCAGGCATGCAGGTCTTAGGTCTTCAGACCTTCTGGACTCACTTCATTTATTGACAGAAACACAGCTTGGTGTGAGTTTCATATATTTTATTAAAACTTATTAAATAAATTAAAATGAAAAAGTGGCCAAATCTAAGCTATTATTGCTAATATTAAAGTAAACTACTAATAAAGCAATACAGCTATCAAATCACAATCAAATCAACAGGTTAGTCTCATCAGTAGATTGGAATTAAATCCTTAAATTTATCTGCAATAAACCCAACCCTTATAAACTCTAAAGAGGGTTCTAAGAAGCAAGCTGTCCCTTTGGTTACAAAAACCAACTAAATAATTTGTTCAAAGTCTATCAAGTCTATGATTGAAGGCTAGTTAAATGTCTTTATACTGAAACCAAGTCATTACCTAATGTCTGATCTAGAGTTGGATGAATTTTTTTGCACAAAACATCTTTTTTTTCCTGTTTTGGAACTGGGCTAACTATCAAAGGACTTACCTTTTACAACCTGCGTCTCAATAGAGAAAAGGTTACTTTAAGACCTTCCAAGATGAAACCCATGTAAGAAATACAGCTTATAAAGTTTATATAAGGGCTGTATTCCCAAATTTGCTCTTTCTCAGACGCTTTTGGGGTTCATTTCTGTCTTTTTGGACAAAGGGAATGAACAATGTCTTTCTGTAAGAGCAAAGATCAGCCCATCAGTCAGCCAACAGTTTCCTTTCCCTTTTTCAGCTGGGAACCTCAGCACAGGGCAGTTCTAATATATTACTGAACTTTTGTTCCCAGGGGTGTTAGTGGTGGGTCACTCCTGCTTTGACCAGACAAAGAATGAAATAACAAATGATCAGAAGTGCGTGAAGCCCCCAAAGCCCCCTTCAAGGCAGGATCCCTGTGCCATGCCACCTTGCCCAGCTGAGTGAGTATTCCCTGAACGGTCTTTTCCACCACTAAGCTGCAATCTCTTGTCACCAGAGATGGGCATAATTGGCTCTTGTCCTTTCTCAGCTGGGTGGCGGGGGACTTCGGCCCCTGCAGTGTTACCTGTGGGGGTGGAGCAATGGAGCGGGTGGTTCGCTGTACGAAGAAAGAAGGGGGCTTGATCCTGACTCTTCCTGATTCTAAATGCCAGCGTGCCCCCAAGCCTGCCTCCACTGAGACATGCGGCACCGAGCTGTGTCCCATAAGGTAATTCCCAGGCGGTTGAATGGGGGAGTTGAGGGAATAAATCATTGTCTCTTTCTCCCCTTGCTTTGTGTGACAGTTCTGTGGTCAGGTTTCTGTACGCTCTTGAGGGTACCTTATTCCTGCCCTGCCCACGTAACCATTTCTAGTACCCTTCCCTTCACAGTGATTTCTGCTGGGGCAGCTATTCCTTATGCTGCACACCCACGCACTTCTGTGGGGCCACAGCCCTTAGGAGGTATTTGCCCCTCCTTTCCAACCACAGAGACCGAGCGGTCTCCCCAGAGGCACGGCTCTTCATCTGGAGAAGGTCTAAGTATTCTCCAGACTGGAGTAGCCAGAACGCCTGGGTTCTTTTATCAGCTCAGCCACTACTTGCGGTGTGACCTCTTGAACATGTCATTTCGCCACTTTGTGCCTCACTTTCTCCACGTATGAAATGGAGTAGCAATCCCTGCCTACTGAAGGTGGCGTAGGGTCAGCTAGTGAATGTTCATAAAGTGCTGTGAGACTCTTATTTTTTCCCATTTAGATGGAAGGAATCTGAGCCGGGCAAATGTTCTGCCATCTGCGGGGTTGGTGTCATCCAGCAGAACGTCACCTGTGTCCAGGTTCTCGGTGGAGTGGAGACCACAGTAGATGACAGTCTGTGCCCGGCGGAAGAGAAGCCTCTGATCTCTGTGCCGTGTGTGGTTAACGTCTGTCCTCTCGGCTGGAACAGAGTGAGTGTATGCTGACCTCACACACTGGCCCTCCGGGGATCCCAGGCTGGAAAGGACCATCTTATTGACAGAAGTTGAGCGGGTGATTTGCACACATGACACTTGTCTGTTTGTGAACCAGCTCATTAGTCCAGGGTCCCATGTAGTCCCTGCAGGAGGCATTGCTCACCGCAGATAATGCTGTCGGATTCATCAGGCTTTGGGGGTGATTTAACTATGGCAGGGCAGGCTCAATCGACTCATGCACAGTGCTTTTTTTCTAAAAAAAAAGGTACCGGAACTCCTATTGATGTCCGTCGTGTCATAAAGAAATAACACTGAAAATAGTGCAGTAAACAGTAAATTTTTGAATATATCAAAGAAATAAAAATACAAGGTAAAAACCGTTAAGTTTTATTAACTATGCAGGCCGCTAATATACTGAAAGACAACCTGTGAGGTCTTACAGCAGGGGTCCTCACACTTTTTAAATAGGGGGCCAGTTCACGGTCCCTCAGACTGTTGGGGGGCCGTATTATAATTAGAAAAAAACGTGAATGCGTAGCTATCACGTCTGCTGCTGGCCTGTGTTTCTGGGTACTGGGTGGCAGGCAGTAATGCATCCACACACTTTTTGTTGGTGCTGTGGGCTCCGGCCAGGCCCAGAGTGTGGGACTGACCGATGTTAGCCTGCTGGCCTGCTGTTGTGTACGCAACTAGTAGCCAATCTTCCCTCTAGGTTTGGTGGCTTGTGTGCAAAATTTTCAAGCCGTGTGAAAAACTTTTTCAGAATAAATTTTTGGGGAAAACTCACAAGACAGAAATTATAGGCATTAATTGAAGATAAAGTGA
>ML685804.1:9375089-9566925 GCA_007922175.1 Pelusios castaneus
TGCTCAGGGCGGGAGATTTAAATCTCCCCAGCCCGGCCCAGCCTGCACAGCTGGGAGGGAGCACAGGCGGGGAAAAAAAGGTGCCGGAACGCCGTTCCGGTGCGTTCCGGCAGAAAAAAAGCACTGCTCATGCATCATCCTCCCCGCTTTCCTTCCTGCGCAGCCAGAGTGTTTCCAGCAAAGCAGAGACTGAAATGCTTCAGCATTTGTCCCAGAAAGTGATCTAGTCAGAGAATCACCCCATGTAAAGATGGCTTCTGTCAGAGGGGCCTGACGTTTGCAAATATGCTGCAGAAATGAAACCGGAAGATGGAGGCGGAATTGGTTGGCTCTGGGGATTGTTAATAGGATACTGAGACTGCCACAGTGGGGACCAAGAGGTGCCCGTGTAGGCAGTCTGAAGCAAAGGGCCAGAGACTTATTAGCCATGTAATCTGGAGGGGCTCTGTCTATACAGTTGAGTACCATTGCTGGGGCACTTGGAGGAAAATGTCCCTTGAGTATGCTGTGCTGCTCCCGCTGTGTGGATAAACAGAGTTCGGCCTCCAGGGCCGTCAGGTGCCGTTAGCCAGTACTAAGATCTACAGGCCAGTGTCCCAGTCAAACAGGTAAAAGGAAAATGCTCAGTCACAGAGGGAGATTCCCCTGAGGGCGTAGCTGCACAGCTTGAGTCGGTGAAGGGGAGTCCTGGCAATCAAGCCCTGTACCACTTTGGAATCTGCCCCAGAGGAAGGCAGGGGAAGTGCCTGTGGGAGATCACAGGGGGCTGCGAGCACTCTGGGCACGATCCAGAGCCCCCTGACTAATGAAAAGACTCCCATTGGCTCCAGGGGGCTGGGCTCCTGCTCTGATCAGCAGACGTTGGCAGTCACTTGTCTTTTCCTGCTCTGTTGGCAGCAGGACAATTCACCCTCTCAGAAGGAGCCGGTGCCCTTTGGACCGGTCCAGAAGGAAAATCACTCGGTGCATGTCTGGAGTCCTCTAGCTGGAGACTGCTCCGTCACCTGCGGCGGAGGTGAGAGGGTTGTGACGCTGCACAGAAATGTTTTTTGTGCTGGGAGGGAGCTCGGCCTGATACATTCATATCATTAACTCTTCCCCACCGAGGCCTGCGGTGCACCTGTAGCTGTGGTCACGAGTGCTCAGTGTTAGGGGTTCATGGCGCAGGCTTGGAAAGGGGATGCAGAACCTTCCCCTGTTATGTTCCTGGTTCGAATCCAGAGTAGGTGGCTACTAATATAAGGGTCCGGGCACATGGGCTGAGTTCGTGTGGCCTATAAACAGCACTGAGCCCCAGTTCGATGCTGGTGTTATCCTAAAGGATCTGTTCTCGAGTTGCGTCCATGCCACGCTGTCAGACAGTCTGGCCTTCCCTCCTAGGTGTGACCCAGCTTCACTATGTGTGCGTGGCTTTCGAGACCAAGGAGGAAACCCAAGAGGAACACTGTAATCACGTACCAAAGCCAGAGAGCAGGCTGGAAAGCTGCAATCCCATGCCGTGCCCGCCAAGGTAGGAGCGTGTGAGGAGCTGAGGAAAGGTCTCTTTTCCCTGTCCCCCTCCAGGGATGGGCTCCGCTGTTTCCCGCATGGGAAGTGATGTGTGGGTCCCAGTAGGGATGTTTTCTCCATTCTTGTCCCCTCCAGCTGGGAGGTGAAGGAGCTGGCGGCTTGCCCTGTGAGCTGTGGAGGAGGGCGGATACCACTCTCTCTCCGCTGTGTCAGACAAGAAGGAAATACAACCCGTCCCCTTCCTCATTCCAAATGCGGCAGGATGCCCAGGCCACACAGCACGAAGGAGTGCGGTGCTGATCCATGCCCAGCAAGGTAACGGCTAGTGCCTCCAGAGCCTGGGTGTTCCCTGGGTTTAGCTGTGTGGAGCCCCTTGTGCCAATGGAAATCTTAGCCCCAAACCCTTGATACCTCACTACCTCGGTGAGGGGAGGGCTGCAAATGTGACACCACAGTTACCACCTACATTGTGTCACAGCATCCAGGGTAGAAGCCAGGACTGAACGCTCCAGCACCCCAGGTGTCTAGCGTGGGAACTAAAGGACAATCAGCCGTCGTCTGAAATAGGGCATATAGTCGCTGCCGGAAAGCTCCCAGATTAGTCCATTAAAAAGCTTTGGATTTGTTCTTTGGAGCTGGGACCTAAAATCCATTTTAGTTCACTGATTGGTTCGCTGTCATTCCCAGGTGGCGTTACAAAATGGACGCGTGCAGCGTGAGCTGTGGTGGAGGTGTGGCGCACAGGGTCCTGTACTGCGCGCGGGAGATTGGGGACGACATGGAAGAGATGGTAGCAACCGCAGAGTGTCATGGTTTGCCTCGCCCAGACAAGCAGGAGCCGTGTAATCCGGAGCCGTGCCCGCCAAGGTCAGCCGGGTCATCCTCAGCAACATAGCATGTGTGTGCGGAGAGTGCACCGTGGAAACTGCAGTGTGAGCTGGGAGACGGGACACAGAGGGGACCTCTGGATTGGCGCTCGGCAGAAGCTGGAGACAAATGCTTTTGTGCTCACTGCCAGTCATTTCTTACAGTAACTTCAGAACAGGCCGAACATTGATCAGGACTGAGAGGCACGGCAGGGTTAAAGAGGGAGTTTGCTCAGCACTAGGTGGATGGGAGATTTCTAGTGTCCCTTTTTGGTTTTGATGTTTACTAGGCTGAAAAACACGAGAGTTGGTCAGTTTGTGGCGGGTTGGTCCCTTCCAGGGTGGCAGAGGAGATCTTGAATTATTTTAGCCCATGCATGGCTTCCTGAAGGTCTGTGATGTGTATAGAGGAGACGCCAATGCACATATTGAGCTAGTGGGGTTTCTGCAAAACTCAAAAACGCTTCTGTGCAGCTTTCAAAGGTCCCCCTTCTCCGGCTTTTCTAACCTCGCCACAGAGATGGGTTCTGTTCCAGATACACACTGTAAGCAGGGATAGTCCCAGGCTGCAGTGTGTATGTGGCAGAGGAAGGGAATTTACTGGTGGCTGGGAAAGTGGGAAGACGAGGGAGGCTCAGTGCTCAGTGCTCAGTGCGTGCCTTTTAACGGGGGCGGGTGGAGGAGGAGAATCAGTTCTTACTGAATTTTCTCCTTCCCCTCGGATCAGATGGAAAGTAGCAGCGACTGGTCCGTGTTCCTCCTCTTGTGGGCTTGGCATAGCCACGCAGTTGGTCACCTGTGTCCGGCTCCACCATGGCCTGGAGACTGAACTGGAAGAGAGTTTGTGTCTAGAGGCAAAGAAACCGCTCTCCAGCATCCCCTGCATCACCAGAATGTGCTCTTATGAGTGGGGTTTCGGTGAATGGACAGAGGTACCTGCCACCCATCCAATGTCGCGCCAGGCATCCTGCGCTATCACGGCAGGAGCCGTGCACCCCCGCCCCCGGCTTCAGAACAAAGCCCACGGCTATCGTTACAGGACAGCTAACTGCTCTCTCATTCACTGCATGGTGTTCGCTCCCCGCAAAAATGCCACACTATTCTAGGGATGTCACCCTCCTTCTTTCTTCTCTCCCTCCCTCAGCACGGTATCTGTGCTGCCCCTGCGTTCCTACCCTTCTGGTCGTTGACTGCTCTTTAAAAATTTCCCTAGCATATTTTGGAGTGATCTGCTCTACGCAAGTCTTTTCTGAAGTTTGCTCTCAAACCCTCCCCAGTCACTGCTCTCACGAGTAGCGACACACCTGTGGATCTCGGGTGTCTCAGTACTATTAACTCCATTTTATGGCTGGGAAGACTCGAGCGCGGAGAAGTTTAGTGACTTGGCCAATAGCCGTGGGAGAGCTGAGACAACAGCCTGACCCACACTTTAGCCATTGAACCCCGTTCCCCTGCATGTGGGTGTAGAAAGGTCTCTGGGTTTCTTCCTCTACAGTGCTCGGCATCATGCGGGAACGGCATTCAAACGCGGCAGGATTTCTGCCTCAATCCAAAAACCCGTGAGCACGTCAGCCCCGTCTTCTGCATGCGCTCCCCCAAGCCCATCACGGTGCGTGGGTGCTCCGCCGTCTCTTGTCCTGAGCAGGCGGCGGCGGATGGGTCCTTGGGATCAGAACGCCTGACGCCAGCTTCGAAAACGACGGCGGTGACCATTGATCCTGAAAGACCAAAATACAAAGCCCTTGGTCTTCCTTCAAGGAGGGTGCTGGCTTCTTCACCCAAACGCCCCGAGGAGCTTGCAGGGCAGGAGGAGGACACTGCTGAAGGGAACAGTTACGTGGTGATTATATAGGGCTGATGTTGTTAGCCAGTTCTCAGGCACGGGGTCTGTGGGCACCCAGCACTCAGGCAGGGAGCGTGCCAGGACTCTAGTACTTACCTAGTACTTGGCAGGGAGCTGGGAGTACTTCCGAGGGAAATTTATCTGGGTTAAGACTTCAGATTCAAGCTCATTATCATTAAATCAAATGAAATTCATTGCAGAGCCAAATGCCGGCGCAGAGTTCAGCTCCAGGTCGGCTCCCTCCCGGCTGAGTAGGGTGAAAGCTCCCAGTGGGTAGAGGCAATGGTTTTGGTGCCGGGGAAGCTTTGCTTTGCTGGGAAGAGAGTCTCAGGAGGAGCCGGACAGAGCGCTCAGAGCCCCAGCCGGAAGTCGGAGCAGATGCAATGAAAGCCTCGCTGTGGGTTGTGCTTTCCGGGCATGTCGCAGCAGCCTGTTAGAAGGGAGTTATGAGCAACTCTTTTCTCCGGTTTCCCCAGGGCCTCCTCTGTTCTTTGGATTGCAAGCACCTCAGGGCAGGAGCTGTCTCACTGTGTGGCTTGTCCAGAGGTTGAGCTCACAGGCGGCACATGGAGAATAGCAGTGGTCACACTCTGTGCTCCAAGGAGTTTGCAGATGCTGTGATGTGTGGAAGCGGTTTCAGTGGGCGTACGTTTGTCCTGCTGGCTGCAATGTCTGCGCTTGTGTTTTTATTGTGCAGGTGTCTGTGGGAGGCTCTTCCTCAACTCCACCGGGGTCATCAACATGACCGGCCTGCAGGTCCGCGACTGCACGGTTTCCATCGGCCGTCCCCTGGGGGAAGTGGTAACGGTCCAGGTGGTGGACAGCTCTCTGAACTGCAGTGTAGGTGTGTTCCAGAGCTCATCCGTGGCAGGGGACATTCGGGACCTGCTCCTCCTCCTCCTCCTTACTTCTATGTACACATCTGCTGGGAGTCCTGCCTCCACTATTGGGGACAGGCAGCAGAGTGTTCTCAATAGAGGGTCACCAGCTGTGGAAGACCCTGAAACACTACACAAGGTTTATCTTTTCAGTCAAGACTTTCCCAGATGGGGCTAAATTAAGCCATTGTCGTTTCTTTCCCATTTCGTTTCCGATTTCTTTCTTGGGTGGGGTGGAGTGAAAATTGCTGCCCATTTTAGTCTCCTCTAAAGCTGTCCATGATGGGCCCGGTGCTGCATTGATGGGGTCTGTACAGGTAAATAAAGTAAATCAGACCACTTTCATGGCTGACACTGACAAGCTAAGAGCTAGATGTTGGAGTTACAGGGTGCAATTCCATGGCCTGTCTAATACAGGGGGTCAGACTAGATCAGTGGTTCCTAACCTTTATGGTTCGAGGGCCACAAATATTATTTTTACAACCCTGAAGGGCCCCCAGTCTATCAACTCATAAACTTTGCATCGGTGCATACACCATTAACGGCTACAGATCACTACACGGCTACCCCTTTGGAAGAGCACGACACGGTTAAAGTAAACATTTCGATGGTACTGTGCTCAGTTTTACAGTCAATGTTTTACACCTGCAAATTACTGCCTGTGTGTCACCCACTCACAGAACAGCACCAGTGTAGATCAGGGACTGACACCACACACTGAAGCACATGGCCTGGCTCCTTAGTCACAGTGGCTGGCCTGCTAACTGCCGGCCGAACCCAAAGCACTGGGTTTTAGAGTCCTGCCCTTCTCTTCCGGCATGGTGGGCCCTGGTTCCTCCACCAACAATCTCTCCGCACCCACCCCACTGCAGCCGGAGGGAAGGCGTTCAGTGAGGAGGCTGCCTCCTTGCTGATCTCCCCCCCCCCTGGCTGCATCAGGGAAACCGCATGCATCCTAAAAAACCCAACAGAGTCCTGTGGCACTTTTAAAGACTAACAGATTTATTTATCGCATGAGCTTTCCTTTGGAACTTGACTGCATGCGTCCTGTAGCCTGTGCGCTCCACTTGAGTACCTAGGCAATAGCTCCCTTGATCAAGAATTCTCCCCACCCCAAATCTCTTCTGAACTGATCTCCTTGATCTTGTCTTGTGTTTGTATATCTTGCCTTATCCTGATTAGATGGTCTTCATGGCAGTCTCCTTGCCAGATTCGTGTGTGGACAATTATAATCTTGCCCCTTAAAATATCCTTGTGGTTTCATTTAGATACCCGATTCTCCTTCCTTTCTTTTCTTGAACTGTTCTATTGTGCTGTTAAACAGCTGCTGTGTTCCACCCCAGAGGTGCTGCATTTTATTGCTGGGTTTAGTGATCATTACATTAGTCTCTAAAGCAATTTCTGAGATCTTGTAGGCCTCAAAGGCCTTACATCCTTTAGTGCTAGATGCTCTCCAATCAGATCTGTCCTTGGCTGCGTCTTCAGAGTTATTGGCGTTTATGCTGCGGAAGGTCAGATGCTGCTTGAGGGAGTTTTTGAAGTGTTTTCGCTGTTCACTCCTGCGCTTTCTGAGTTCCCACTGTCATCACCCAGTCTGACAACATAGAATCATAGAATATTAGGGCTGGAAGCGACCTCATGAGGTGATCTAGTGACGAACCCCTCGCTAAAAGCAGGACTGCTCCTAAACATGGCCTGTCCATCTGAGCCGAGCTTCTGTGCTGGCTGTTTTTGCTTTTTCAAGGCTGGTAACATTTGCGACTTTCTCCGTGAAGTACTTGGCAGATAAGGATCCTTATCATCGATTAATTTTATGACAGGGGAGATGGTGCTGTTTTCTGGATGGATGATGTGTAAGAAGCTGAAAATGACATCTCTAACCTCCAGGACCAATACGTTGATGGTCAGACAGCGCCTCCTGCTGCCAGGGAATGGTGTAGTTCTTCAGTATAACAGCAAAGCGGCAGCAAACAAATATTACCAAGGTACTTTGCTGATTTCTTCATTGTGGCTTTAGGGGCAGGGAAAGCAAAGTCCACAGAGTTCATGGCTGCCTATGGAGACCAAAGGGGCCAGGAGATGTTGCTCCTTCTCCAGGGTCCCATAATTCCTCTCAGCAATTGTCTTCAGTGGCTGCCGTTCCATATTGAAGATGAGTCCATGCAAGAGGCTGTCACATGCTTTGAGACCCCCTCTGAAATTCACCGGGGAACTTCTGGGCGTGCTCTTTATACCAAGCACAATATTCCAAATTGCTTTCTCTCCTACTCCTCTTCCCATCCAGATTGTGATGTGCAGCTGTTTGGCCCCAAGGGTGAAATAGTGAATCCTGGACAGTTGCCTGATCCCAAACGACAAGTGGCATGTCGGACCTTTATCAACGTGGCTCCACGGCATCGCATCGCCATCCATGCCCTCTACATGGACCTGGGGTCTGAAAACAACCAAACACACGCCAGTTACATCTCGGTGAGACATCAGGCTGGGGTGGGGTACATCTGGGGCAGTCTTTTCCCCTCACAGGCCCTGAGAAGTTTCAGAACAAACAAGGAGTCCTGAGGCACTTTTAAAGACTAACACATTTATTTATAGCATGAGCTTTCATGGGAGAAAAAGCATCTAACCCAAGTGGGATTTTCTCCCACAAAAGCTCACACGATAAATACATTTGTTAGTCTTTAAACGTTCCACGAGGCTCCTTGATTGTTTTGCTGAACTAGACTAACACGGCCACCCCTTTAGAACTGGAGAAGTTTCAAAGCACATTGCAAATCATCCTGGGCCAGATTCTGATCTCGGTTACACCATCGTAGATCTTGAGTGATCCCATGGAAGTCACTGGGACTCTACCCCCAACTTCTGTGACTTCCCATCCTGTGAAGTACCCGGTCCCCTGAACTACTGATGCACTTCCCAGAGGCGTTCGGGCATAGCACCAATGATGCTGCTTTGTGATTGGGATTCATTCCTTTCTTTGTTCAGATACGTGATGTGAATGCCATGATGACAACAGTGTTCCGTGGAAAACAGCTGTTCTTCTGGGAATCATCAGGGAGCCAGGCTGAGATTGAATTTCATGAAGACTTTACAGAAGATCGTGTCACTTTCCGAGCAAAGTACTGGGTCAGTGAGCCCCAATAAATGGAAATGAGGGGCACCCCAAGCAGTGAGACAGTGGATCAGTTAGAGGCAGGACTCCCAGCTTTGCCACTGATTCACTGTATGACCTTGGGTAAGTCATTTACACTCTCTGCCTCAGTTTCCCTATCTGTTTAATGGGAATAATAATAGCTGCCTACTTCACAAGGCTGTTCAGCTAATGTTTGTAAAGCATTATGTAGATGCCACATATTATAACTCTCTTAAAAGTTTTTGTGTGTGTTTCCCAGTGAGTACTGAGACAGCTTCCCTGTCTGAAATGAATGGCTGAGGCCCTGAGGCACAAATCGTGACTGTGATTTATCCCCTTTTGGGAAGGGTCATGTCTAGTCACAGTGCCTCGCGTCCACTTAGGAAGATGTCTAGCATAGTTAGTGAAAGAGTCCAAATGAACCCGTTAGCATTTTCCCTTTTGGCGAACTGTACGAATGAGTGTTGCGGATGATAAGCCATGCAGAATTAATGGAGCTGATGCACCTTTTCACTTGGCGGTGCAAAAGGACCTTAATATTTACACCCACTTTACTGTCAGAATTGTATAAAGGAGCCGGATGTGTAACTGAGATGCAGACACTAGAGCTTGTCTTGCTAATGATGAACTCAGAGTCACAATATACTTGCTCAAAACTAGAGGCATGCCTGGATCTGAACACCATGGAACTAGCTCTGCTTTTCAGGCCCCTACTTCCTCAGTCCCTGAATTATTAGTGGCTTATTTTCAATAAATTCTAATCTGTATAAACTTGCTTTTATATATTTTATATTTCTCTTTATTTCCCTCCCTTGCGCTCTTCTCACTCTTCAGCACAAGGGCCTTCAATGGCCGTCAGAACTCAACAATAACAATGTTTTTCAGCCTCTCCATGGAGGGAATGCAAGTGGGAAGGAACCACAGAAGGGATTATTTGTGTCAGTGGTCCGGGAGTTTCAGGGACATCTCCTTGGATTTCCCTTTTTCTTCCTTCTGGTGGCGTAATTTTCTTTCTTTTTTAAAATCTGTCTTTTCATTTCATTTTAGAAACTCTCTATCTGTAGGGACTAATGATAATAATATTTAACCCACCAAGACAAAAAAAAAAATTGTGGTCAATGTGATCTACAGTTAACAGGGAGAAAATCATGAAATGAAAAAGAATCAATGGCAAACGGTGACTCAGCAATAAGTCAAGAATGAATGTCTTCGCAAGCTTTGCTGGAAATCGCTGCACCTAGGGTTCATTCCTGGTATATTTAGATACTCCGTTTGCAGAGTTGAAACTCTTTTTTTGCCGTCTTTTGGGTGGGTTCTAGGACACCCTTTCGCAACCACCACTTCATCTCTTCCCCACTTCCTCTCTTGGTCCCACCTCAGTTTTTTTAAAGTTACCAGCCTTCAGCTTTATACTCCCTACCTGGAAAGGGAGGAGCCAGCAACTAAGTGTTGTGAGCTTAGTCCCTGAAGGACTGAGCACCTTTCTGCCACTGCAATCAATGAGAGTGAGGGATGCTTTGCAGCTGCAGGATGGGGCCCCGCTCTATTTTCCTGCATTTCTTAAAATGCCCATGTTTACCCTAACCCTAATCCAGAATTGCAATAGCTGTTCTCCTTTCTCTTCCCAGTCTGTTTTGTAACCATATTACACAAGGTGTCTCCAACAGGAGGGCAACCCTGACCCCTCGCGGTCTGCCTTGGCCCCAGGTTCATGGTACATGGATGGCTGCCGAGAGCACGGTACTGTCTGATGTTCCAGAAGGAACCCTGTAGAGTCCTGGAGCCGCAGGGATGAGACGTGGGTGGGACCTCAGCTCTAGGACTCATGTGCGATTTTGCAAAGTGCACGTGAGTTGCCGGGGGTTTTAGCTCTAGGGACCAGGATGTTATAAAGTGAAATTTGCTTCCAGAAGGTTCTCCTGGGAGATGCCTGCTGGAATAAGCTGTCAGCACCTGGAAAAGAAGGGGAAATTTACAGCTAATTTGTTTGAGCTCGATCCTGCCTTGCACAGATGGACCCCTTAAATTCAGTAGAATTACACGCGTGAGTGAAAAACTTTAGAATTGTGTCTTTTTTGTGTCACGGGAGCATCTAGAGCCCAGTACCAAGAGGGGCCATTGTCAGAGGCCCTGTCCCAATATTTAAGGTGATTTAGTTCTTGCCCAGATGAGTTTGCCATTGCGCATAAAAGAAGATGGAATGAGAGGGTGTAACTCATAATAGGAAAGAATGGAGGTAGGACGGGGTGAGGGACAACAGTAAGAGAGGTGTGGTTTCTCCAGGATGCTGTGTATATGATGTGATTGTTCTGACTGAGCCATTTACAATCTGACCGACCACAAACATTCAAAAATCATGAGTCAGGCCTCAAAAATCAAGATGTTGGCTTAAAAATCATGAATTTTCTTTTCTTTTTTTTTTTAAATAAAAGAGGTGGGGTTCTTTTTCTTACTTTCTGGTTTCTGAGCCTTTACATCACACTTGGTTCATGTTTTCAAGTTTTTCTTTGCCCCCACGAGAGCCAGAAACTTTAAAAAAAAAACAAAAGTGGAGATTCTAATCCTCTGATTCCAGGAGTAGGAAGACTCCAAATATTACAAGACTCGTGATAAAATCGTGAGTGTTGTCAGCACCCCATTTATGAAGTACTTTCCTTCGCTCTCGATTGTTGAAGGGGAAGATTTACAAGAAAATGAGAGAGATTTTGAATGTCTCGTTGAACACACAGTCAAATCCCTCTTCACAAAAGGGGGAAACCCTTTAAAAACTGCCCCATAAATTAAATCCTAAATGAGGGACTTTCTTTCCAAATGACTGAGATTTGGCAGCTCTGGAAATCACTGAACACTAATTGCTAGGGAGAAGAGCGCTGGGGAGAAGAATATAGGGGGAGCGTCCCTGAATTCCTCACAAATCAATTCCTTTCTAATCAGCCGTAGCTCAGTACATTTTTGGGTTTGCACGAATGGAGGCACCTTCCTCCTGTCTCGACAGACACATCCGTTCATTCATTGAGTCTGACAGACCCACTACCCAGATCCCATCCTTTCACAACGGCCACCTGGGCAGCGTGTCCTAGCAGTGAGTGCAGGGGACGAGGACTTCTCTCTTCACCACTGACATTCTCGGGCGAGTCAGTTCTCCTCTCTTGTGAAGCAGAAGTGCAGAGACACGCAGGAGTACGACACTGGCGGATGGAGAAGATAGTTAGCCAGAGCTGTTGAACCACCACTTGTGCTCGGGTGAGCTGTGGGCTGGGATTTGAACCAGAGGTGGCCTTAGGCTATCTGGGGCCCTAGGCGAAGGCCCTTTGTAGGGGCTCCTATAGGCTCTCTGGTGCTGGCCCTGGCCTCCGTGGGGGCCCTGAAACACCCCCCCCCGGCCGACCCCAGGTCCCCATGGCTGCCCCCCCGTGGGCCATGAAACACCCCCATGGCCCTGGCACCCCGCTGAGGGCCCCTCCCCTGGCTCTCTACAGGTGTCCTGCAGGGTGGGAGGCAGATGTGGCTTTTGGGGAAGGTGAAGGGGCCCTTTGGGGCCCTAGACAGGCACCTGCTTCACCTTCCCCAAAAGCCGCCTCTGTTCTGAACCCAGGGCTGGGATCAAGAGCTCCTGCATCGCCATTCTGGCTCTTACAGACACGTCCTCTGTGTCCTGGGCAGGACCCTGAGGGCTCTCTCTGTAGCAGGGGGACCAGGAGGGAGGGACGCTGACCTTAGATGACAGCTGCCCTGTAAAAGCAAAATAGCTGCACACCCACCCTCCCAGGCCCGTGTGTCTGTGCCCACCGGCAGAGGCACAGACGTGCACTCACACTGGTGCATGCACATCCACACACACATGCACACGCACACGCCTTGGGCCTGCTCGTTACTGGGCCCTGCCCACCTGGGTATTTAATGAGGGTGACATCAGAGTCCTCCCTCCTGGAGGGGAGGGGACCCACAATGCAATGCATAGGGAACCCTGGAAGCGACAGCAGCTGGGGGGGGGGGCACATACACACACAGGCTGCCCATTGTCAGCAAGAACAGAGCAGCTGTCAAGGGGCCAGCCCGGCTCCATGGGGCAGGGGTGAGGGGCGCAGCTGCAGCAGCAGGAGGTGCTGTGGGGAGCTGTCACTGACTGCCGGTGGGGGGTCCCCTGCTGCTGTGGCTCAGGTGTGAAGGGGGGGCACAATGAGCTCCCAAGAGGACCCGTTCCAGCAAGCGGCCCCTGCCCCAGCCGCCTCCTTGGCTGACGATGGCATGACATGGTGGTACAAATGGCTGTGCAGGATCGCTGGGGTCGTCGGGGGCGTGTGTAAGTAGCTCTAAGGCCTGGCTTGCTGCAGGGATGGGCCGGCTCGGATCAGCTCAGCGCGCCACCCTGGCCATCTGCTTACCTGTGCCCGAGTGCCAGGGACCGGCGACACAAGCGCGGTTAGGGTAGCAGCCAAGATCTGTCCCTCCGGCCACCTTATCCCAGCCAGACAAAGACCCAGGAGCACACTGCATACGTGCGGGAATCTGGGGTGATTTGCACCGGGAGCTACTTTGCAAGAGAAGTGGTTTGCAGACAAGTGCCGTGGCCTGTAGCATTTTAATGATTATGGATAGCTGACTCTGGGAGCTACGCTGGAGCACGTAGATCATGGTGATTTCAGGGGAGAGATACTGGCTGGTGCGCTGTGGGGCTAAAATAATCTCTTGCTTAGCTGAGAACCATACTGAGGCATTCAATAATCGGGTTCGTTCTGGGGGATGTTCACTTCTGTGGCTCCTCATAACAAGAATCCCCAAATCATACCTGCTTGTTAAATGCACACCAAGAAGAGGTCAATCCTAGTGCGTAGGCCAAATTTGTGCGTGGGTTAGCGTTCCGCGCTCTGAGTTATCCTGGTACTTTTAGTTGAATGTGGTGCCTTTCGTACATCAGTCCTGTCCGACCGTTGTGTAGTATTCCTGCGAGTGGTGCGTACCGGCGCCGTGTTTCACCCCAGAGGTAGCTGTGTTCCCTTGATGGGTGAAATGATCCCTGTATGTAACTCGTTTATCAGGTCTAAGCTGCTTTGAGGTGGCAGACGCTGTGTGACTCTTAAGTGGTTCCAACTTCGGATAATGAATTTTCTTATGGGCAGCCTGAGTGCCTGAAGCTCTTGATTTACAGCTTGCCCACCTACCCAGCTCACAACTGGTACTTTTTGTCTGCTGAGGTGTATGAAAGACAAGCAGTAGAGCTGGCTGTGCCGGGTCTTTGTGCCAACAGCTGGTCGCACTAGCTCTTCGTGCAGTGGGAGCACACGCGAGCCTCACCAGCAGGGAGTTTAGGAGGATGTGAATAAGGCATCTGCTGAGCCCTGCTGGTTCTTTCCATTTCTTGTTACTGCACGTACCCTTAGTGGAGGGGGCACGGGACTGTGACTCTGAAGACCTGGGCTCTGGATCTGTCTCTGCCACTGGTTTGCTGGGTGACCTTGAGGAAGTCACATCCCTGCTCGGTGCCTCAGTTTCCCCATCTGTGAAATGGGGGTAAAGATGCTGCCCTCCTTTGTCAAGCGCATTGAGATCTGTGGATGAACAGTGCTGGATAAACGTTGCTATTATTTCTCCTTCGTCTTTTCTGCTCTCTGGCTGACTTTTCGCAGAGTCTCCATTGTCCTTGGAATGCATTTGTCTCCTTTCTGCCTAGTGTTTCTCAAAGGGTGGATTCCTGTGGCAGAGGAGCACAGGCAGTCCTGAGCTCTCACTGTGATACTGGCTAACTGGATGAATTTGGGCAAGTCACCCGGCTACTCTGTGCCTCAGTTTCCCCATCTGTAAACAGTGCTGATTATCCTGCTGAAATTCCCAAGGGAGTTGTGAGTGTTTGTTCATGGTTGCTTTGAAAACTCCCCCAAATTTCTCTTTTTTTTGAGACACACCCCTGGCCGGGCCGTGACCTGTGTGGACCCTCACCTACGGAAATCCTTCACACAGGATAGGTCACTGCTTTCAAATACAGACAGAGACCACTCAGCAGCATTGCATGGGCTAAAGAAAATAACAGCCTCCATGTCCCCAGTCTCGCTTTCCGAGACCCGAGTGTTTTAGCTGGAGTTTTGTATTTTAGCAGGCTCCTCCTCCACACAGGAGCTCCGGTTACTTGTACATTATGGTTGCTTCTTCCTGTTAATTGAGGAGACGGGCTGTATCAAATGCCGGGGACGTTTTGCAAGTTTAATGAGCTGCTAGGTAAATGTGTGCTGGCTGGCTCCCTTTCTTGCATTACATACTCAAGGCCTCCTGGGTTATTTTGGGCTTGCTTTGTCAAACAGCTGCTTCCGTATCTGCAGAAAGAGCTCAGATTCTGCTCCGGGTTCACCCCTGTCTGCCCAGACCAGAATATCACCTCTATGGCTCCCAAGGAGTCACTCTGAATTTACAGCTGAGAGCAGAATTTGGCCAATAATCAGGTCTCGCTTTTGCCTTCGCTTCGCTGCAGACTGCATTTTCGTTTAACTGTCTGCTGCTAGCGAAAGGTGTTTACCCAAGGGCCAGCTACACCTGACTGGCGATTCTTCAGCAAATAGAAACTGAAACTCCCTTAAAAGGACTTCATTTAAAAGCAAACATCCGGGAGTTCTGTGTAACCTCCTTGGACTCACGAGCCTGAAGGATGTGTCAATGGCACCCCTCTGTTTTTTTCTTCGCCAATTTGGGAATAGAACCCAGCTCTTGAATCCCCGTCATTCTAACCATTGTGTCTCCCCGTCAGGGTGGATTCATATTTGCTGCTGTTGTTTGTATCACAGTAGGGGCTATTGTGCTAGGCGCTGTACATCCCAATAATGAGAGAGAATCCCTGATCTGGAGTCTGAATAAGAAAAGCACAGGTGCAGAGACTTGCCCAAGGTCACACGGCGGGTCAGTGACAGAGCCAGGATTTAAAGCAGGGCTCCTACCCGCCAGGTCAGTGTGCTGCCCACTAGACCATGCTGCCTCTTCTATGTGCTGAGTGGCGTGCTCCTCATGTGAATTAAAAGCAGTCTCTTTGCTTTTCAGCCTGTGCACTTGCCGGCCTTTGGAACTGTGTGACCATCAACCCACTGAACATAGCGGCTGGCGTGTGGATGATGTAAGTATGTGCGTTCTTCTCGCCGTGCTCCGAATCACCATTAAGCAGGTGCAGGAGAACAGGAGAGCGTAAGGCCAAAAGTGTGTGGATTGGGCTTTTCACCCCGTTGGGACCAGCCTACGTTCTACATGGAACTCAGAGATCCAAGTGCGTCCTCGCTGATCTCTGCTTTCAGGGCAGGCTCCTCAGCTGTGCCAGCCTCATGCTCCATGTAGCTGAGTGGTGGGGGCAGCTCTAACTTAGTGTGCTTCGCTTGCTTCTCCAGGGTCATTCCACTGCCCCAAGATTGCTGCTGAGCACTGCCCTGGCTCCATGCTGCCCGGGGAGCTCCAGTTTGAAAGGGGGAGTCCTAACTAGCCAGTTATACGGGATGATTGACCACTGGGGCAGACGGGGAGGCAGAATCTGGCCTTGTATAATAAAATCTCTCTGACTGTTAAGAATTTGAGCTGTCTGGGTCATTGTCCAGCATGTGAATGGGATCCCATCCGTGCCCCGTCAATGGAAGAATGGGGTTTCCTCTCCGGGGCTTGCTGAAACATTCACTCTCCTCTGCTTTGTTGTGAAGGTTAAATGCCTTCATCCTGTTCCTGTGCGAAGCTCCGTTCTGCTGCCAGTTTATTGAATTTGCAAACGCGGTGTCTGTGCGGGCGGATAAGCTGCGGCCCTGGCAAAAAGCTGCCTTCTACTGTGGGTAAGGATGAAGTGTGGTGGTTGTGGTGGACCCGGGGAGGAAGGGGCTGGTGGACGCGTGGGACGGGTGGTCAAATAGGACTTTGACCCTGGTTGCTGGCATGCAGAGGCTGGGAGGCAGCAGTGGAGGCAGCCTGTGATATGCAGACTAGATGGTTGGCTGGTCCCTTTTGGCCAGGAACTCGTGGGTATGTCCACGTTGCACGTGGAAGCCGGCCTCCCCGTCCTGGCCGACAGACAGGTGTTAGCTTCACTCCAACTAGCGCATTCAAAATAGCCCTTTGTTCCCGCGGCTGTAAATCGGGGGCGTGAAATAAGTGAATGATTATTTTCTTCTACGGGAGTGTCCAGAGATCTCTCGTGGGCCAGAGTCCCTGTTGTCCTGGGCGCTGAACAGCAAAGAGACCATCCCTGCCCTGGAGGATTTGAGGTGACACCCTTCTCAGCGAAGTCATAATCAGCCCGTGAACTTTTCAATCTGTGAACCGTTACCTTAGGCATATTAAGGGCAAAGCCTTGAGGAAGGGGCTCTGCTTAGCCACGCCCGACCAGGGACGCGACCGAGCTCAGGGACTCACCATTTTGGCCCAGCTTTCCCCTTGCTTCTGGGGGAAATCGTCTGAGTGGTAGCTGATCGCTACCCGCCCAATGCCAGCACAGCAGGGTCCTGCCATTCCTGGGAGGAGGTGACATGCTGGTGCATTGGATCCAGGGGAATGGAAGAGAGCTGGGAGGAATGGGGACCTGTTATGGGTCTGAATGTTCGCACGAGCCATAGGCATGAATAAAATACAAAGAAGAATTGTCCGGGTTAAAGGTGTAGTGACCCTGGAAATACCAGCTCTATCTTACATAAGGCTTGGGAAATAGCAAAGCATGATTAATCGGAAACGGGGCAGGATATAGCCCCCAGCTTCCCTTTTCTGTCTTAGGCAAAGGTCTAGTTATCAACAGTGCTTGTTTGGTGCAGTGTAGAGGAGCCAGGCTTTCAGAAAGCTAAATACCAAAGGGGTAGCCAGGTTAGTCTATTGTAGAAAGACAACAGAGTTCTGTGGCACTTTTAAAGACTAACAGATTTATTTGTCGCATGAGCTTTTGTGGGAGAAAATCTGACGAAGTGGGATTTTCTCCCACGAAAGCTCATGCGACAAATAAATCTGTTAGTCTTTAAAAGTGCCACTGGACTCTGTTGTCTTTCAGAAAGTTGTTTGACAGAGCGTAGCCCTGCTCACTCCATTGACGACTTGTTAATAGCTCAAACAAACGAATAACAAATCGCAGCTTTCAAAGAGAAACTGGAATTTAGATGCAAATTCGACTCTCTTGCCTCAGGGTTAAACAGGGTCTGTGGCTTTTTCTCTCATTACAACAGGTGATTTGACCTCACCTTCCTCTATGTGCTGTTCTCCAGTGTTTGAATCCCAACATCTACTTTGATTTGCTGTCACAGCCTGGCCTGACCCTATGTCATACATTTCCCTGCATTTAATTTCCTCCCATTCTGTAAGTTCCCTGTCTTCAAAGCATCTGACAAAGAGGGAATTTTTCCCATGAAAACTCATGCGATAAATAAATGTGTCAGTCTTTAAAAGTGCCCCAGGACTCCTTGTTAGTTTTGCTGAACTAGACTAGCACGGCTCCCCTTTGGTTCTACCCCTTAGAGGTACACTGTGAGGGGCCTGGCTCTGGCTGGGACGATTTAGGGGGAGTGGTCCTGCTTTTTAGCAGGCGGTGGGACTAGATGACCTCCTGAGGTCCCTTCCAAGCCCTATGGTTCTATTCTTCCCGTGCTTATGACTGTATTGCCATCGGGACACAGAAGACAAGGCGTGTTGTGGTGCTATTAACACCGAGCGGCCTTTCAATTAATAAAGAAATACATATGTGGAAACTGAGTCCCGGGAACCCTTAATACACTTCAAAGGGAAGGCGTTTCCACACAATCGGTGAAGGGACCCCCAGGGGGATGGTTTCCTGGCTGACTTTGTCTCTCTGTCCCACCAGGATGGCCGTTTTTCCAGTCATACTCAGTCTGACGCTGACCACGTTGCTGGGAAATGCGATTGCTTTTGCAACAGGGGTGCTGTACGGCTTGTCGGCGCTTGGCAAAAAGTAAGGGAACGAGCGCTTTATTTTTCTCTCAGTACAGGGCTGAGGCTGGGCCTGCGACTTGGCCTCACACCAGCAGAGCCACGCGGCTTCACCTGGGCTTCTGGGATGTGGAGCTGTCAGCGTGGTGGGCTGGGCCCTGTGTGGATGGTATATATAAGTACCTGTACACACAGTTTATGTAGCAGGAATGTGTCCAAAGTGTGCTTCCTGGAGAAACATCTTTAAATAGCTAATGTCTTGGGCTATGTCTACACTAGAAAAAGTTAGGTTGACTTTGTTAAGTCGACTTAATGTGGTTGACTTTAAGTCGACCTAAAATCGACCTTATTAGGTCGACTTAAGAAAGTGCTTCCCCTGAACGGGGACTAAGGCCATGTACACACTACAGACTTGTCCCGCAATAACTTTTATTGCGGGACAAGGAAAGCGCTATAAATATAGCGCTTTCTCGTGTACACAGTGCTGCTTCTTTCGCAAAGGAGCATTCACACGGTGAATGCTCCTTTGCGAAAGAAGAGCAGTGCATGGTGGGCACCTGTCCCACCATGCACTGCCCACAGCCAGCCCCCTAGCCCAGCTGCAGGGCTTCCGGTCGCTGTCATCTGAAGCTAGAGCAGTGAAATTGACATATTTGACATCTCCAATGTCCCAGAGTGGCCCGGTTTGGCACTCTGGGACATTTCCGGAGGCTGTCAACAGCGCAAAAAGCGTCCACACAGGCTGTACCACGGAACAACTGTTCCATGGTAAACCTTACCACCCTCGTTTAGGTGGTTTACATGTTGCGCGGTAAGAGGGCTGTTGCCGCGCAACAAGAAGCTTTCGTGTGTGGACGCTTTGATTGTTACCGCGCGATACTTTGTAGTGTGTACAAGGCTTTAGTAAGTCGACCTAACGGCCCTCAGGTCGACCTAATAAAGTGGACTTAAGCGTCCACACTGCGCTGACGTCGACCTAAGGAGTTGACCTAAGGGTTAGGGCGACCTAACTGGTGGTTCTTATGAAGTCGACCTAAGCTTTCATTAAGGAATTTCTTAAGTCGACGTAATGAAAGCCTGGTGTGGACAGCGACGAAGTTAGGTCAGTTTAAGCCTCCTTAAGTTGACCTAACGTGCAAGTGTAGACACAGCCTTTCAGAGCATAGTAGGAGAGGCACGCTCAGAGTACCTTGTGAATGGGCATGCCTCCTTGCGGCTGGGTCTGGGGGTTAGCTCTCGCCAGTCTGTTGCTTCTTTCTGTAGGTTGCTCACACTGTGGCCTCTCTTTCTCTCCCTGGGACTTGGGTGGCTCTTTTTTAAGGCTCCGGGGGCTTTCGCCTCCCTGGCTACCGTGATGCAGCTGGGTGCTGGGGCAAAATCCTGGGAGCCAGGGAGACCAGGCTTTGTCAAGCCCTTCACTAACGGGTTCTTCCTTTCGTTTCCAGTCCTCCTCACCTTCCCATTGTACCTTGTTGACTGTTAAAGAGTAAATAATAATTACAATGAAAAACTTTTTTTCTGTAACACCAAGAAGCCCCGCTCTGGATCAGGGCTCCACTTTGCCGTGCCGCACACACACAGAGGACAGTTTTGATCCCAAGTAGATTACATTCTAATGCTTTCCCTTCTGTCTGCAGAGGGGATGCCATTTCCTATGCAAGAATCCAGCAACAGCAGAAGCAAATGGATGAGGAGAAGCTAACAGGGACCCTGGAGGAGCAGGCACTATAGAATTCCCTCCTGGGAACACTCCTTTGGAGCCACATCTGAGACTTTTAAAAAGCTGTGGAAATCTTTGTTCTGACACAAAATTCTTCCATTACACTCTATCAATTCCTTGGTGAACTTTCCAAACACTGTGGCTACTAGAAAGGGCAGGAGGCAACATCTTGCCCTCCCAAATAACCTTGAAAGATCCCCAAATGGAGGAATCTCCACCGGTGACCCCTGCACATTGCAACTGAAAGGTGCAGATTTCAATGGGACAATGACTCTCCTGTGAGCTGCCCTGCCCAGCTCAGGTTATACTCAGCACCAAAGATCTGAAAATCCCTTTTTGCCACCAGATGTGGGTGAGTCAAATCTTAGCTAGCTCTTCGAGTGCTCCTTGACAAGCTGTTCCTCAGCAAGGGCCCTGCTCTGCCATTGGGAATCGTGAGGTCCAAGGGGGATTTTGCCGGAGAACATTCCACAGGCCACGATTTCACTGGTCTGGGAACTGGCTGAGAAGAGATGGAAGATTGCCCATTACAGACGCTCCGGAACCCTGTGTTATGGACCCCTAGCTTCTGCCAGGTGAACTAGGAGGAATACTGGACCAACCCTTACCCTCCAACTGAGATGCTTTCCCCGCTTTCCAGAATGCACTATGGGCCAGTTCCTGGTCCCCCATACGTGATCAGGAAGGTGCCGGTTGGCTCGACAGGGTCAAAAGCTGGCTTTTTGTGCATTGCAGGTCGTTAGCGATGCTCTGTGGTACACATTTTTAAAGGAGTACTATGCTAATCTAGGGTTTAATGATATGATGCAGAGGCCTGAATGGGTTTTGTTAGGAACCAATTGATTCTTGGTGTTGCTATGGTTTCTTTTTTTAGGGTTTTAGACCAGGGTCACTTAGGTCAGGACTTACTGCCAGGTAGCAAAGAACCTTTACCAGCGCACAAGTAACTTGAGGAGCTAATAAACCCTCCATAGACCTTATCTGAAGGCCACAGACGTTCATGGAGGCCATGGTCTTGAATGGATTTTGGATCAGGTCCTAATAGCTATAAAGCACAATCTCCACGTTCCCCCTAAGTATAGCTGCTCGACAAAGCTTTTAAAGTGGACTTGAACCAGATCGGCTCCTTCGTTTGTCTTTTCTTTTCCTGGTACCATTCACCCTTTCGCTGGGGGAAAGGGGAGTAAGAAATGAGGGTAACATTCCTTGAGTTGAGCAGTATTTTGCTCGCCTGCCCGTTTAAACCGTGACTTACGGGAGCTGCTAGGAATCTCCCTCGCTCATGTGTCCATGTTCCGATTGGGAATCGTGACCCTTCTGAGGTGTTCCTGCCTCTCCATGTAGAGTCTGTACCGACGTCTGTGGGATGTATTCTTTTTTCTGTTCTGGACCAGCTGTGTAGGCTGACACAGCCCTGCCCTACTATCACGAGAGCGTCGGATGGCAGGCGGTAGTGCTCTGGCAGTCTGCCACAGTCAGGTGCATTCATTGCACCCAGCATGGACATTGCCAGCCTGCTCCAGCCCCACTGTTCTCCCCTAATTTGACTTTTATATCCCAGGCTGCTGCTCCTTTAAAGAAGCCATGCTCAGGAATGGACCATCTGCCTAGACGCTGCCATTCTGTTTGCCTCTGTTGCTCCAGTACGAGGCTTCACGACCCTTTGATTTCCTTTTAAACTGTGAAAGTAAAGGCCTCATCTTGAGGTTCTGGATAAAGTACAGGAAAATAACATTACTCTCAGCTGGTCTCTTGGATTATATGAGCCCAGATTCTGCTCTCTGCTACACCAGAGTAATCCAGACTAATTCCACTCAGCTGAGCAAAGTGACTCTGGAGTTACGTTGGTTTAGCTGAGAGCAGAATGTGGCTCTTAGCACCCAGATGAAAAAGACAATGTAAAGCCTTGTGGGTTTTAACAAGCTTTACCTGTGCACTATAAATATACTTGAGATGTCTTCCACATCCTCCGGATGCAATCAGATGAATTCAGTTATTCATCACTTCCTATCTTACACTGTTGCTGTGTGGACTGTTAAACAGCTGTCAGGTCATACCCCAGAGGTGACTGCATTTTAGAGCAGGGCTTAAGGATTCTCGATATTGCATTTTTGTGATCTTTCCAGCAAGAAGAAAATGTCTTTAGTAATTAATGTATCATCCCCACTTTCTATTTGGGCACACGGGCTCTGACCCTGCTCCCGTTCAGCTCAAGGGTGAAACTCCATCACGGGGGCAGGATCAAATTCACAGTCAGCAGCTTTGTAATGGATAGACCACAGAAACCACTTCTGTATAACAGGCTATATCATCAGTGCCCAGCTTGCATTCTCCATTTGATTCTCTAGGGCGTGGATCATTTGCAAAGTCCAGTTCCCTCTGTTCTCACCACTGACTCCTGCGATATTCTCCTGTCCTTACTCTCTTTGATCATAGCTTTACGGTGAATGTATTGTTTTGTTTTATGTTATTGCTTGTTCTTTTGGTTGAGAAGTAGAAGAACAATTTATGTTTGGGTATTAAATGACTTCTGCTGGGGCTGTTCTTACTGGACATCAGAGAAAATGCTAATTGACAGAGGACGCTCCTGCTTCGCTGGAGTTCAAGGGAATGTTTCCTTCCATTTCAGGTGTTTTTCTCCTGGGCAGAGAGGAGCCCTGGCTATTGTAAGGAAATTCTGTGAAATACAATTTCTGCTTTCAGAACAAAGTGCTGTTGATCCCGCAGGAGGAGCATTTACCCACTCGTTGACTGTTGCTTTCTGCAGAGGAGTCAGAGTGTGAAATTGTCTTTTTGAGTAGTGTGCCTGGTGTGGCTGACACTGTGTTAACCGCGATCCAGTTCAAACATGGTCGTGACTCCAGCCATTGAGGTCAGCGGCGAAACTTCCGCTGATTTCAGTGGAAACAGCATCGGGCCCTATCTTGGGCTGCTGGTTTTATTTTGCTGGAAGGCATTGGTGTGTGTATCACAAAGAGCGCTGATGGGGCCATCGAAGGTTATGGGGGCCAAATCCTGAGCTGGTGTAAATAGACGTCAAACTATTAAAGTCAAAGGAGCTATGCAGAATTATACTAGCCGAGAACTTTAGCCCATGGTTTATTACAGCCCTGCAGCTGAATTTCTATCAGCTATTTTGTTTGAAGCCCTCTCTCCTTAGAGTCTTAGTACCTCAATTGTTTTAAATTGCACTAGTTGGAAACATGGGATGGGGATTGTTAACCCAGATGCTACTTAGTTCAATAAATGGCCTGATGCCCTTTTTGATTCATTAGTTCTGTGTTAGGCAGGGCTCGACAAAATTGGCTTCCAGTTAGGTGCCAGCAGTTTTATTTTTGTTTGCCAGGGGGCGCTCCTCCGCTGCATTTCTGTGGCAGAGCTAGGAGCCAGGTTACAAGCCTAGATCGCCATGGCAACCTGGCGCCTGGTTTTGTCAAGCCCTGGTGTTAGGTGTGGGAGAGCAGAGTAGAGTAGATCTTATTGCACATGGAACATTGACTTTCCATGGTGTTTGTGTTACCAGGGAGCACCCACTGCACTCTGGATAATTTGCACCATGGATGTCTCTGGGACCTTCATGGCCTGGATAACATATAGTGATTCTGTATTTAGAGGGTACTCAGAGTGCGACTGGTGGTGGGGACTGGATTGTGTCAGCAGCCCTGTCCCTTGAGCTGTCTGGACGGCAGTGTCCCTATGCCACATCTTTACTAGACAGAAAAAAAGGATGTGTAATGTCCCACTGAGTGAATGGACAGTTGCACTGTTGATTTCAATGGGGTTTGATGACGGTAGAAGGTTAGCGCAGACGGATCGCAGGTAGCTGCTGCCATGTCCGAGGTGGCGAGGGGGAATGTTCTGTGAATAGTAATATAAGGAAATAAAATGCAACGCAGACGTAATAGAATAACACTGAGCCTAACCTAGACACAGAGAAGTAAGCAAATGAAGAGGCACGGTGCTGTGCCTGGGTTCCTATCAGGACACGGTTCTCAGAAGGCTCCGAGCACCTCTTGCCCTTTAAAGTATTTATAAAGATTGGCCAGCCCGCCTGGTCTGATCTTGCTTCACTGGTGCCAGTGACAAAAATCCCAGTTGGAAGACCCGTAAGATCATCCTGGGTTCTGTGCCCCAGCGTCCCAGAGTCTGCAGGAGGCCCCTGTTCAGCAAGGCACGTAGACATGCGCTGAGGCCCCATGCTTGGAGTTAAGCCCATGAATCGGGGCCAAAATGAGGTTACTTTAGGGCTCATGTACAAGACTTTGGGCAGAGTTTTCAAGTGTCCACTAAATCTGGGAAACAGCCCCCAGCTTGAGACCCCTCGGACGTGATTTCCAGAGGTGCTGAGCACTCAGAGATCCCACGGACGTCAGGACCGGCATGTTTCAAGTTGGGAACCCAAAATTAGTGGACCTTCTTGGAAAATGAGGGTTTGAAGCCCAAGGCCCTGTCTGCAGATGACCTGGGCTAGCTGTTATCATGGCTTTAGATGTCTGTGCTGCTGAATTTTGTTTTAGACGTGCCCCAGAAAGGGCTTTGAGTAGTAGCAGCAGGAAATAGAGTTGTAGTTAGTTGAGTCGGACCCTTGCATGGATAAGCAATTACATTGGGTGTGTAGCTAAGACCCTTAAAAGGACATTAGGAATGCAGGCATTAGTAGATCTCATCGCACTGCTGGGTGATTATTAATGGTACGTGCTGAGCTCCATCGGCAGGCTTGGAGGTGTACAAGCGGAGCTGAAGTTCCAGGGTGTGCGCCAGGGAATTCAGAGTCTCAATCCAGCGCTGACGGTCACCTCAGTGATGAGGAGGTGGAAGGGCCACACTTCAAGGGGTCCATACGGACAAGGCAGCTCTGTTCTGTGTTTGCTGGGCCATGGCCTCTCAGGAGAGAATTGACCAGAGGGGAGGGAGGTTGTATAACGTTCACAACATAGAGAGATGGTAATTAATGGACATTTACACAGGCTCAGGGAAGTTACCAGCCCCTCACTATCCATTTCATTCATAACCGTTAGCAGCACTCTTTGTGCAAACTCCATTTTCATCTGGGACAATTTTACACTGGGCTTTAAAGGGAAGAATTGAAGATTCATTTATACCATGTACCTAGGCCTTGCTTCTCTGGAAGATGGTGAGTGCTAGTTTTGTAAGACTAATTCATCGATTCTTTGTGTATGCAGTGAATAAAAGACCATTCTACCTCTGGAAAGAGCCACTGTGTTTCTGAGACTTTGATCGCCATAGCAAAGTATGGAGTTGGGGGCTCTAACGGGAAAGAAGCTATGCTCAAAGAATAAGGGGCTCCTCACAGAGTGCAACATCCTTCCCAGTTTCATAGTCACACAAAATTCCCTGAGGCCAAACCCTGAGGTTCTCTCACTCTTTGCTCAGGCAAAATGCCCCCAAGCTTCAAGGAGAGTTTCACTGAAGGAAGGACTTCAGGATTTGGTCCATATGCGTTTGAGATGGAAGACGGTTTGTGCAGCATTTCCAAAGGTGTGGAGCACCCACGACTCGAGTGACAGCTGCAGGGAACCTTCGGTGTCCTTGGTTGCAATCTCTCCTCAGTGCATGATAGAGATGGGTGTGAGCTGCGAAGTTTGGGTCTGGATCTGAAGTTTCCTGAAGCCCAGAGGTGTTTGGATTTGTTGTTCCGGTTTTGACCCATCTCTTCCTTCTGCTCATCTGTCTCTTGCCATTTGAAATGTCTCATCTGATGGGAGTTCTACCACTGCCCTTGGGGCCCATTCTGCAGACTAATATAGTAGGTCTCAGCATTAGGAAATCTTGCTGTTAGCCAGCCCAATTATAGCATGCTTCACTTCCTCCCACTGCTCCTAGATACAGGGCATTGAGGTGTTCTGTTAATGCATGGGAGGAGCCAAGTCAGAGAGTCATCTGGTGGGACAGTGTTCCTGAGGCTGGATGAATGATTGGACAATTGGTTCTGGATCTCCAAGCCCCTCTGATAGAGGCTGCTGTTCAAAACCTTTACAACCTGCTTGCTGGGCTGTGTTTAACCCAGGCACAGCATGGGTATTGGCTGGTGCGAAAAACACTGTCATCCTGCAATAGACTGGGGAGCTCTTGTTGCTGAGGGATGGGCGGGAGTGACAATTTCTGCTAACCATGTGTGGCTGTAATCTCAAAGACGGGAGGCCCAATACGCCTCCACGGGAAGAAAACTAGCTCTCACGTTCCCCCTGAAAACAACGGCTGGCAGGAGAAGGATCTGTCTGTAGCTACAGCAAACGTAGCGTCTGCCCTAAGGTGTCTTTCTGTCATGGGTCAGTTGCACTAGCACTGAATATTTGCCTCTCCTCCATCTCTTTGTTCTGGTCTAAGGGTCATTTCTGTGCGGACTGCCTCGGGTCTCACTCCTGTTTTTTAGACGTCGGGTGTGATGTGCTTTTTAGCACTAAAATGTGGCCATTTTTTATATGAAAAACTCCCTCAATCTCTGCCTTTTTTGCAGTCGCTGTGCTTGTAAGACTCCAGGTGACGCTGCACAAAAGAATAGCCACGTCCCAGGAATTTCTCCGGGAACCGTGCATCGGGACGGGCTATCTGGATTGACATGGTATATCTCCATGTGGAGCGCTGAGCTGGGGCGCCCCTTTCCTTACACATCAAGGTGATGTCTCATGCCCTGTGATCCTGGGAGTCAAAACCACTTTATTGTTACAACTGGCCATGGGGCCATTGCTAGCCCACCCTGTGCAGTAGCCAACCCCGTAAGCTCTTGATTCAAACTCCTTGCTGCTTTGCTCTTACAGGCTGAGTTAAGAAACTGCTGCTTTTCTCTCCTCTGCAAACAATTTTTATTTGACTCTAAGGAGCCCCCATTATCTCCACGACAGTGTTGGAGATGGTATTGTTACCTAGGTTAAAATTAGCACCACAGGTAGAAATTCCAGATAGTCAACGTTCTGCCCAGAGGCCAACAATCCCTTAGAATAGTGTTGAGTGACTCATGAAAAGGAGGTGAAATTCCAGTATGTGACTCCCAGAGGAAGTGGCTCCCTCCAAAATCAGACAATCACCAGCGTGCCTTCTGCATGCATCCTGTCTTCTAAGTATGCAGGTCTTGTTGGTCCCGAGAAAATTCCAGGTTCTACCTTAAGCAGCACAAACGTTTTCTTGTCCCCTTGCACGTCAGATCGTCTTTCGAAAGAGCAGCTGAAGGGCGGTGGCTCCTAAAGGATCCTCATGTTTGGATCCTCATAAAGGATTGCCGCCCAGTTCTGAAGTAGGATTCGATTTGCTCCAGGGACCGGCCTTTGGTCTCTGGGACGCAGCAACCTGTGAAGATGAGGTTCCCTATGCAGATGACAGCAAAGAACAGAAACGGGACTTCAAGGCCGAAGTCTTGCTGAAAAATAGAATAAAGTGACCAGGTGACTCGGGAGCTTAGAGGGCCCTTGAAAGATTGTGTTACCAAAATATTGTGAGAAGGAAGGAAAGTGGTAAATGGACGCTTTCCTTCTTTGTCCTCAGACGTTGTATGCAGAGGGGAACGCAATACACTGTCAACTTGTGGACCTTGTTGCCTGCCAGGGGATGCTATGAAGGGTGAAAGTATACCTGGGTTTATAAGGGAATTAGATATATTCATGGAGGATAGGTCCACCGCTGGCTATTAGCCAAGATGGTCAAGGCCGCATCCTATACTCGGGGGTCCCTAAATCTCTGTCTGTCAGAAGCTGGGATATTGCCAACCCCACACATGCTTTTTAAGAGATTGGCATAAAAATCATATGATTTAAAAACATAACAATTTTCAAGCTCGCTCTTGTGGCTGCTAAGCCACTCAGTCTCACTCGGGTCAAGTTTTCAAGCTTTGTGTTACAATCCCGAGGGCTAGAAATGTACATTAAAAAAAAGAAAGCGGAGATTCTCATGCCATCACCTGACTCCAGGAGCTGGGGCTTTAAGAAAAAACACCAAATATTGTGTGAGTTGCAATCGAATGGTGAAGTAGACCCTGTCTTTGTGCGACAGCTCTCTCTACAGCGCTGTCTCCCAAGAATGGCTCCTTGTCCACATACCGGACAGGCACGGCTATCTCTGCAATATTTTCCCCACAGAGGGGCAGTCTTTGAGGGCCTGGCAGCAGTTAGGAGAATGATGATAATAAATAAAGGCCAACCACTGAAGGTCTCTCTCAGACCAAACTTCACCCGCTGCCACTGATACTCACCACGGCTAGCAGGAAGAACCTGGTCAGCGCAAAGGCAGTCAGCCAGCTCATGAGGACACAGAGGCCTGAGGCCACCCCACGGGCCTTCAGAGGGAGGATCTCTGACATCAGCAACCAGGTGATGGGGCCCCAGCCCATGGCATAACCTGGGGGAGAAAAGGGAAAGATGGGGGAGAAAGCAGACGACCATAGGGGGCAGGGAGTGGAAAAATTCCCAGCCAATCCTTGGCCCGTGACTGCGCCTGTTTCTGTGTCAACTGGCCACTCTACCAAGATGAGTGATGGATCCCTTCAAAGGGCGGGGATCCGTCTGCCCAGTCCTCCTTGGTGTTGGCGAAGCACAACGAAGATGATACAGCCCCTAAGTGGGGGCGGTATTCATGTGACAAATATGTCCATCCTGTGCTCTGCTCACTCCTCTGGTTGCAAGACCCTAGACCTCTGAACGGCTTCACATAGATGCCGTTTTACTGGAGAAACATTTCCTTCCTATCCCAACGTGGAACCTCTCTGGCTCATGCCACAGGACTGGCCCAGGATGGTTAGTCCCAGACAGGTGACCCCTTTGCAGTTGGCAGATGGATTGTGTCTGTGGGGCAGAGCTCCGCCCTTCGGTACGTACCCATTATAAAGAGCATGGTAGCCAGGAGGGGGATGAGAGTGACGTAGCGGGAGGGCTCTGCAGTAAGGATTTCTGGGCTCTCTAGAGTCCCGTTAATGACAGGCACGGTGGAGTTGTGAGACGGCGGCGATGTGAAATGGATGTAGAGCCCCAAGGTCAGGTTTGCGGCAAACATGATTCCAGCTGTTGACAGAGAGTGAGAATGAAAAAACACTAAGGGAAAATGAAGAGCTTTTGGCCCATTTTCCCCCTCAGCTCCCCCAGTGAAGCTCCAGGGAGTTACTCCCTGTTTACACAGGACAAGAATCAGACTTGGTGGGTTGTCCCCCTCAATCCGCTCTCATGCTGCAAAGGGAAGAAGCCTTCGGGGCACCACGTGGCTGAGTCATCATGTGAATTAGGATTCGCGTAACATCCTTGGAGATAAAACTCTCTGGAATTTGGGGCTAGACTTACCTGAGACGAAGAGGAGAATCTTCCTCCCAGCTTTATCCATAGAGACAGCGGCGATGAGGACAGATGCCAAGCGAACCCCCCCTACGATCGCTGCATCGTACTCTGGCTTCTACAATAGCAAACCAGAAGGAAAAGCCAGACGCAAGATCGAAAGCTGTCCAGGTCCCTGCCTGCATCGCCTTCAGTCACGGCTGTGGAATTTAGCTATTGTTGCCTCCGTGAAAACCACAGAGAAATGGTTCCCTTAATTCGACCTGAGCACCTGGACCACTGGGAAAGCCAACAGGGTGGCTGCCAGTTGCATGAGGTAAAGTACAGCTCGTGCATTTATTTACATCCCACCGTTGCCCTCCGGAGGCTGTTACTTCCTCCGAGCACACAGGATTTTTGCCATTAGCTCCAATGGTAGATGCCTGTGGCTGCGGAGCAAAGGTCCCAAGTTCTCTTCCTCATGATGTGAGTGAATTTCCATGGGCAACCATGGAGTACACTGCTTATGGCCATGGCTTTAGGACAACCGGGGGCCAGACTTGGCCAGGGAAAATTCCCACTTGGAAACCCAGGGTCTGCCTCGTACCCTGACAGGGAAAACGCTCTGCTTGGTGCATGAGTTTCTCAGAGATAATAGGTTCTTAACTCAAGAAAGATTCGCTCTTCCCCATCCCAATGCATGCCGGGAGGAGAGAGGTGGAAGGTTTGGCAGGAGGAGTGAAGGGGGCCTCTGTGATGGACAGGGCGGTGTGGATCAGAGAGCTGCATCCTGTTGAACCCAGCATTGGGCAGAGGGTGAGCATCTCATCTTCTGCCCTAGCCGGGAGTTGGGTTTGGTGCAGTTGCACAGCAATTGCCAGGGGATGTTTTCCTGGGCGAAATGCGACAGAGTGGAACGGAAATCGCAGCACTAATGCCATTAAAATGCTCTGTAGCAGACTGAGGCAGCTGAATGGGGAAGCTGTCTGGCCACCAGGGTAGAGCATAGCATTGGCCAATACCTTGTGTTTACTGGAATCCACGTGGCCTCTGCTCCTCCCGCTAACCTATGCAGCATTAGTGATGCCATTGGGAATGACCTGTGCAGCCTCTATTGGCTCAGAAAGACTGTACGGTAGGGGAAGAAGATGACAAAGATGCAAAGTGACTGGTGATTTTGGGCACTTGAATTTATAGGTGCCCAATTTGAGACTTCTTAAAGGGACCTGATTTTCCAAGGGTGGGTGCTCAGCATCTTCCATACGAACCAGGCTCCTTTATGGTGTCTCACATTGGGCCTCCAATCACTATTCACTTGACTGTTTAGGCAAAGATAGATCAGAACGGCTCTGAAGAGAGGAACCTGGGATTCAGTCTCCTGTGGTGTGGCCATTTCCTGGTGACAGTCGGAACCCGCCCCCTGTTCTCCTGTGGTTGACTGGAGGTGGAAAGCCTGGGACCGCATGTGACTTACCAATATCACAGCAGTGCTCTGAAATATCGACTGCAAATACACCAGGATGGGTGTGACTCCCGAGAGCTGCTGTAGGAACCTCATTACCACCGTGATCAAAATCGGCTTGTAAATGAATGGGTCCTTGATCTCGGCGCAGGAAATCTGTCTGCTCTAGACACATGGACAGAGGGCGAAAAGGTGAACATACATTTGCACCCCTGGCCCTTAAGGACCAGATCGGGCGAATGGTGAGACACTCTGGGTTGCTAAGTTCTGTTCAGTGGTGGGGAAGTCTCATTAGCCCCATTGTTGAAAAGGGGAAGTGACGTGCCCAAGGTCACACAGCAAGTCTGTGGCAGGCTTGGAAACAGAGCTCAGTTATCTTAAGGCTCCATGCTTTGGGCCACACTGCTTCTCCCAGGCAGGTGCTGGGCCAACGTGGGCTTACCATCTGTGGGAACTAGAGGGGGAAAGGAAGCTGCGCTTTTCATGTTCTTTAGCCTGAATTCCCAGAATGCCCTAGTGGGTCCGCCACCTCCCATCTCACCTGTTTCCTCACGCTTTCTTTGATTTGCTCAAATTCCCGGTGGAAATCTGTGCTCTGTCCCCGGAGCCACTGCAGCACAGCGAGGGCCTCATCATCCTTCCCCTTCGAGATGAGGAACCGGGGCGAGTCGGGCATGAAGCAGAGCAAAATGATCATAGTGAGAACAGGCACTTCCCCTGCCACGGCCAGCCAGCGCCAGGAAAGCTTCAGGCCTGCAGGAAAGAAGAGCAGGATGTTAAAAGCAGGGCAGGCTGGAAATGAACCCTGGCCCCGTCCCCAGTAAAAGCTTTGATTGAAATGAAAAAAATTGGTTTAATTAAAAAAAAAAAAAAAAAAAAAAGACTTTTTGTGTGTGTTGTCCTCAGAAAACTAAACCTTTTCGGCAGTTTGGGACAAAAATGGCCATGTTTTCCCCAGGAAAAACCCTGTTGGAAAAGCCAATTTTCCACCAGAAAAAGTGTTTCAGTGGAAAATGTTCAACCCACTCTAGCTAAAGGCAGCCTGCTAGACCCTCCCTTCTCTGCAGTCCCCAGTCCCAGCACGCCCAGCAGACTAGGGGCATCTTGCCTCCATTAGGAGTGACCCTTCATGACCAGCTGGGCTGAGCTGTGCATAGGAGAGGAAATAATTTTTCTTTGCTCTTGAGTACACCAGGACCGAGTCACTGTATTAAAAATATAACTGCAGCAAATCCACCCACACAGGTCGTGAGCATCATCTGTATCCAACTGGCCTTTGGGCTTTTCCCACGTCTTCTCTGTAGGGGGAAGGATCAAGGGTTCAGCTGAGCAGTCTCATGCCAAGATGTGACAGCAATCCACACTCATCCTTGGTGGTGTTAGCTGGATGGTCAGCTGAGGCTGAGCAAGGTGTCTCCACCAGATTCTGCCTCTTTTCATTCATTTATTCCTGAATTGCCCACTAGCCAGCCCCCCCTGCAGAATACCAAAGGAAACCAGCCTCTGTCGTGTGTACTTGCCCAGGGCGTATAGGACGAGGGAGCCAAGGACGGCCATGATCTGAGGGCAGGCGCCCAAAGCTCCTCTGACCCCAGGGTGGGAGATCTCGGAAATATAGACCTAGAAGAGAGACACACAATGGTTATGGGGCTGGCCGGGGTGTGCATCATTCCCCAAAATCTGCAGCCTGCCTGCTGGGAGTGTCCTGGCCACACCTAACTCTCCGCCATGGGAAACTCTAAATCAGTTGCCTCCATTGTCATGGCAAGAAATGGGGAAGACCACAGCCCGGTCATGTTCATTCTTGCCCAATTCCGGCTTTCCCTATTTTAAGCCACCCAGAGCTGATATCATCAATGCATCCTATATGCATTGACAGGCTGCCCACTATTCACCGAGTAACGGAGCACTACTGAGCCGGGCTGGTTCGGTGCCAGGCAAGGAAATCTCCTGTCTCATTACCAAGCACCTGCCCCTCCTGTGACATTTTATTGAAGGCTGGCTGTTGATGATACTACCGGCAGCACGGCCATGTTATTTCCTCCCAACTCCAAAGGTCCGGCGGGGGGAACCTTGACACCTGATTAAATGTGGAGCCCTGGCACCAGCAGCGAAAAGCCTGGTGCGCGAACCAGGCGGGAGGAGCGGAGGTGGAAGGGCGAGGGGCTGTTGCTGTGTTAATATGCTTGATGCCTGGTTACCGGTATGGAGGCAGACGTCACGCCGCTCGCGTAGCCCGTCAGCAGTCGCCCCAGCAGCAGCATCCAGATCCCCTGGGCGCTGGCCATGAAGGCATATCCAACAGCAGAAGGGACGGCCGAGAACATGATGCTCAGCTTCCGGCCCAGGCGGTCGTTCAGGAGCATGGCGCTGAGACCTCCGGCTGCAGCCCCCAGCGTGAACACGGACTGCAAGCAGACAGCATAAGGGAGGGGGCTGGAGGAGGCGCAGAGCAGTTCATATGGCAATTCGGGGACAACGCCCAGCCCTGCTGAGTAGATTGCCCATGCGCCCATTGATACCCCTGGGCCTGGCTCTCAGGGACTGTCAGATTTGCAAACCTCTGTCTGCTGTTTTCTACCAACCTTTGCCAGGCCATTCTGTGCATCTGTGCCAGAGCCATGGAGATTTCCTCCCAAATCCTCTTGCATTCCTTCCCACTCGGGAGACCTGAATGGCTAGGTTTGCCCTGTCAAAGACCCTCCAGAACCAGCCAGCTGGTGGAGGCCTTGAACTGTCCTTTCCCTGTATTTTCAAAAGTGCCTGGGGGTGACTTTCGGCGGGCCCAATTTGAGACTCCTAAAATGGTGCCTGATTTCCAGAAAGTGCCAAGAACCCGCCTTCTGAAAAACCAGCCCTTCAAGGGGTCTCAGCTCCCTGGAACAACTAGTTCTGGTGGAAATTCAGGGCCCTTTTCCCCAGAATTTCACAGCATGTCATCAGCATTAATTGCAGCTTGAAGCTCAACTGCCACGTTAGTGTTGTCCTCCTCAGAGGTCTGATGTGCCACAGAGGCAGAGGACCACGTCCTGGAAAATGCCCCTTCTTACCCCGAACCAGGATTCCTCCACCCGGGTTATTTTCAAGCTGGGGATGTTGGATGTTTCCAAGGCAGGGATCACGGGGGACGTGTAAACCAAGGCGTACCCAAAATTGAAGTTCCCAAGGACGGCGGCGAAGGTGGCTAGAAAGAGCCACTTATTTTGTACGGTTCTGTAGGCGAAAGAGAGGCCACGTGACAGAACGGGAACGAGAGAAGGGGGCTGGTTAGAATTAGAATAGCTCAAGCCCTGTTTATCCCAAAGGTTTTTCCAACTAGGCCCCCCTGCCCCACCTTTACCTTTGGCCCCTCTTTTCCAGCCCCTTGATTTTGTTTGTTACAGAGCCCAGAGAACACGGGTGCAGCGGTTGCCAGCAGATTTTCTGCTGTGTGGAGCTTGGAGTGGGGCCCCGGGAAGGGGGCGCTTTACACGTGATTTTAGTATTAATGCATAGATATATATTTTTTTTAAAGGGCCAGTTTGTAACCTTCCCCCTTTACATTGCCACATGGGGGGAGACCAGGAACTTGAAGGTTACAAGGGGAGCTGTCAGGTAGGTTGGGCAGTGAAATACAAGCCTGCCTGAAGTCAGTGAGGTCTTTCAACCTGCTTTACTGTTTCCAGGAACCACAGTATGCAAAGGGCTGAAGAATGCAGAAGTGGGTGTCCCACGGTGCATTTCCTCCACACCCTTTAACTGGAGGGTGGCTGTCTGGGGGCAGTTTTCCTTTCTCAAGCTGGTATATTGTTATTTCAGGCAATTCTTTAGAGTGCCACGGTGCCCTCGGCCTGGACCAGGAGCCGACTGGGGTAGGCGTGGTGCAGGCAGATCACAAAGCTGTCACTCTTCCAGAGTGGGAAAATAAAGTGTCCCATCCCTGGCCAATGCATGTCTGTCTGTCTTAGGGTATGTCTGCACAGCAAAACCCACAGGGCTGTCAGAGCCCAGGCTCCCTGCTGATGCTGCGATTTGTAGCTTGCACCGCGAGGCCAGAGAGCCCTGGGCTCTGAGAGGTGCTGCCGTTTGTCTGTTTGTGGTGTCGACCCCCAGCCTGCCCCCCCCGTGTGCTATGTGAGCATCTCACTGTCCTTATTGCTGCTATCCTGGGAAGTGGGTGTAGGCCTCTTGAAACCATGGGAGCTGTGCCGGCTGGCACCAGCCGAGGATCCTACCTGTCACCTGTTCCATTCAGTTGTTGGCTCTTGTCTTAAACTAAACAGTGAGCACCGTGTGGCAGGGCCTGGCTCCCTCTGTGTTTGTACAGCGCCTGGCACAGCAGGGCCTAACTGGGGCCCAGGAGCTACCCTAGCATCAGTGAATCCGTAACAATACTGGACAGCGAGAATAGACAATCCCCACCGATCTGGGCACAGACGGGGATGGGACTCGTCCCAGTACAGTTGTGTAGCTTGGACATGCTGCTCTCTGAGAGCGATGGCCAGACATGGGCTCTCAGCTCTCGGGAGGTGCGAGCACCCTGTGGGGTGAGGCCAGCTCCTACCTGACGTTTTCCTGGTCCAGCTGGTGGGCATCCCTCTCTGGGAAGGTCTGATACGCCGAGCTGGGTGCTCCCAGGAGTGGCTGCGTCACGCTGGCGTCCGCAGGCGAGACCTTGTCCTTGTCTCTCCGGAACATGATGGCAGGGCGGCACAGACTGGAGGAGACACCGTCCGACACCGCTGGCTGCAGCTTTCTGGGCTGCGGTGAGCTGAGGATTGTCTCAAAGAGACAGTGCGAACAAACTCGAATGAAAGTGAAAGCGAGAGGGGGGCAAGGAGGCAGCTCAAAGCCTGCTTCATGGGTGCAATCTGTGTCTTGTGGTTGAGCAGCTGAGCTCCCCAGAAGAGGAAGCTCAGCAGGGTTCAGAAATGTGCAATGGAGAGAGTGGCAGGAAAATAACCACACCCCGACCGCCGCCTCGTCCCACCTGAGTCCTTCGCTCCTTTCCGTCACCCACTCTTCCTCTTTGCTCACATGCCTGCTCGCCTGGCCCCTTCTCTTCCCTGTGCGTGTGTGTGAGACAGAGAGAAGGGGATGCCACTTCCCCGGGGCGGCACATAGCCGCCGGCAGTGTCTGCGTGGTACGTTCCACGTTAAATGTGTCCCGGCTGGGATCGCTACCAGACCACATGGGGCCTCTGTCGGGGCGTGGCTCAGGCCTGGCGCAAGGCCACAAGTGCGAACAGAAAGGGGCATTTTGCTGGGTGGTAACAGACCAGTCCCGGCCAGTGCAGCATGGGGACTGCGAGTGTATGGCCAAGATGAGCCAGGCAGGAGCGTGGGGGCCCTGCTCTGACAGTAAAGGGGACAGTGCTGTGCCGGGGAGCCGGCGGGTAGCCAAATACGTGCTCAGTGCGTGATAAAGACCTCGCTGGAGCGCACCAGTACAGACAAGCCCATTCCTTTTCCCAACCTGCCGCTTCCTTCCCCTTTGTCCGTGGCACATAGGGCTGAGACCTACCACGCTCAGCAGCCTGATGGCATCCGCTGCTCACACTGGCACCAGAGCACAGCGAGCCTGCACTGGGACCTGCAGGATGGAGGGCAGAGCCTCGTCCCTCAGGAGCCAGGCCCGCCAGCACATTCCCTCGGGAAGACTCGTTCCTATACATAGCAGGTAGGCAGGGTCCTAGGCTGCTCAGGTGACAGCCTCCAGCCAAGTTGGGCCCTAATGACAACCTCGCAACCGGCCATCCCAGACCTTGGGGATGTTTGGCTCTGGATCCAGACATTGCAACTGGTTCCTAGGTCTATGGTGGGTCTAACAACCCCTCTGGCCCCGATCCAGCCTTCCCAGGCCTTGAGAATTGGGCTTGTGGGCATACGCAGGTGGGCTGAACTTGCAGAAACATGCAGGAGTGGATCGTCTGGTGGGAATTCAGATCTGAAATGTTGGAGCAGGGCAGGCCCTTAGTGCTGACAGGCTCTACCTGTCACCAGTGGCCGTGTCGGCAGGTTGGGTTGGGCAGGTTTCGATTTGTATTTTTTAAAAATAATTTTGACATAAAATGGCCTTGTTACCATTTAAAAAAAAAGTTTTTCTATTTAAACGTTCACAGATGTGGGGGAAGGGAATCAGACACGGGGGGGGGGGGGGGTGTCACACAATCATGTATTTAATCACTGCAGACGTTGCAATGCAGAAAGTGAAAAACTTTAGACTGAGTGAATCACAAATAGTCACCGTCCTATGTCAAAATAGACACCGGAAATGTCCTGAAATCAAATGCTAGGTTCTCAGGCAGGTGTCTCCCTTTGCTTGGCTGTAAATATCGAGGGCTGGCCATGGCATTTTCCTGATAACAGAAGCCACCCAAGCCTAAGACTAGAACTGTGAGGCCTGGGGCAGAGGGCCCCCATTTGACCCATCTCAGCACCATTCCCACAGCAGCCTGAGGAGTCACTGAAGGGACAGCCCTCTGCCCCAGAAGACTGTCCAATCTGGTTTCTCTTGTGCACATTGCCCCATCAGCGCTATGTAAGCAGATTATATTTGGAGTCAGAGTGCTGCTGGGAATTTAGTCTGACTCTGATGCTCAGGGGAAGGACGAGAGCTGAGGTAGCTGGAGGAGTTTTGAAGATGAGCACATCTGAAAATTTCCCAGGCTTGGGGCATACTCCGTCAGCATAGATCCCCACTGCAATAGTTTCCCAGCTAGGAGGAAGTGTCTACCAAAGCCGAATGCTCAGCAGTTCTGACCACATGGCTTTGCACCTCTCCGTGGGGACCGGATCCCAGAAGCCGATGTAACGCTCTCAGGCACAGTTCTGCTCTGCATTACCCAGTGGCCTTAACAGACACTGACGGGGAGATGCCCATTAATTCCTCTTGGATATCGGGATCATTTTTCTAGGGCACTGTTATAAAGCTAAAGGGTCTTTTCCTCCGGCAGGTCGTTTAACCGAGTGTTCTCAACCTTTTGCAGGTGGCTTGTGTGACCCTACAGGACACATCTGCCTACCCCGCAGAGACACACTTACCACTGTGTGGTGATAGAGGAATGTTCCAAAGGGGTATCCGCGTCAGTCTAGGTCAGCAAAGCAAACAAGGAGTCCTGGGGCACTTTTAAAGATGAACAAAAAAGCGATAAATAAATGTGTTAGTCTTTAAAAGTGCCACGGGACTCCTGGTTTGATCCAGTAATGTGTCCCAACACAGTGGTTGAGAACTGCTGGTTTAACCGAATAAATGCCTAGTCCTAGGGAGAGGCAAGCCGAAGCCAGCTTCACCATGTGCAGGCTAAAAAACCTGTTGGGTAGCGAACATCTTTTTTGTCTGATGTGGCTGAACTCCGGGCCACCCCCAGAAGAAAAAGCAGCATTTCCAGGGGTGCGGTGACATTGCCATCTGGTGGGGATGGGCTGGAACGGCACGTGGGTCTCAGTCCTGTCTGCTCGGCTGGCCCTGTTTGGCACTGTGTTAGAATTGGAGCTGTCCCAGGAGACGGGAACGTGGTGAATCATAGAGAATGAGGACTGGAAGGGACCTCAGGAGCAAAGCCCAAGTGTAGCCATAGGGACAGCCGCTGTCAGCAGCGATTTGCGCTTTTAGGTGGGCGAGAGGAGACCGAAGTTAAAGCCTTGGTTTTGAACATGGGATAAATGAGCCCTTGAACGTCACAGGTGTTTGTCTCTGGCTCCGAGCTAGGACCGTTTTAAATGACGATGCCTGGTCTGTGTCACTCAGGGCTGGATTAAGGGGCTTCAGGGCCCTGGGCTGGCCACTGTGGGGCCACCCAGTTTGGGGCCCTGGCCTCCTACCATGGTGGCCTGTGGGTTGGCCTCTAGTGCACCATCCAGGGCCCCCCCCAGCACCGTCAGAGGCCCGCCAAGTTCCCCCCCCAAGCCCCACTCATACTGTGCCAAGCTGAGTGGAGTGGCAGGAGGTGGATCACGCAGGGGCCTGAAGGGCTGGAGCCTGCAGCTTCAGCCTCTATAGCTCCTGCTCTGATCCGGCCCTGGATGCCATGCGGGTTGCAGAACAAAGATTTGCATGAGCCTGTACTTGCAGAGACAGAAGCAGGGTGTGAAAAGCAGAGGGAAGCTGGGCTGTTCATGGAGTGGGGGAAAGATTCCCACGGAAGCAGGTAAAATCAGGGCTCGTCATCCTTGCTCCACACAGGGGAGATCAGGGCTTCCTCCGCCCGCGGGACCATTAACACTCCACCAGCGCTGGCCCGGCTCTGTTCCAGATACTCCCCTCGCCCCCTCGAAATGATGGCAACAAACCACCAAATTTTGTAGGTCACAGAGCCAATCTGAGGGCATTGCACACGTGCTGTGGTAGTGGGTAAGTTGCTATAGCGTCGGTGGGATTGACTTGGGAGCCGAGTGGCGGTTAGCCCTGGAAGCTCTCAGGTGGGTTCTAGTCTGTTATGCAGCTGATCCTGGGGGAATCCCTTCCTCTCCCTGTCCCCTCCCACCCCTTGTATGTTTACACTCTTTGGGACAGGGACTGACTCTCGCTGTGCGTCCATGCCTGATATGGTGGAGCCCTGGGCGCTAGGCTCTCTTGGACTCTCCTTGGGGAGCTAGATCATCCAAAAGCCCATAGCCAGGGGCTTCTTTCCAGCTGTATGCTCCCAGATCTGACTGTATTTGCTGCATGTGCATGGGAAATATTGCTTTATCTCTTCCCATCTCTTTGAATGAGTGAACCAACTCCCACTGAGGGCACAGCTGGCGCTGTGTGCAGTCTGCCCCAGTGTCCAAATTTCAAGACGGGTGATTACTCTGTAACTGTTTTGTATCACACCCACTTTGTTCTGCATGCCTAGGCCAGCCAGATATTTGCTTGTTTGCTTTTGTGCTGAGCTGGGAAACTTGGGTGGCCTGGGGACCTAGGAAATAATCACTGGCAGCTGATTTTTACAGGTGGGAAAACCATGAATGTAGCAGAAATAAACTGCCTGTAAATTTGTTCATTTCTACAGTGTGTTCTGTGTCCTCCAACCCCCTTTGCAGTGCTGGATGGAGAAATTATTTTCCCCAGCTGCTTCTTGAAAACTGCTGTGTTGACTCTGCCATGGAACTCCTGCCACGTTCTACCCCAGAAGCAGCTGCATTTCATGCCTGTTGTTGGCGATCTGTACTGTCCAGGCAGTGTTTCCTCTGTGTTCCTGACCAAGATTGTGGACCAATCAAGTCACCTCCTTAGAAGCCATCCTGTTGTGCTTGCAGAGTCCACTCCATGCTGGCAGAGCCCACTCTCTAGTGTGTGTTATGGTCTTATGGAAAGGCAGGGGTGAGCTGAGCAGATGCCTTTGGTTTCCAAAGGGTGATGTAATGCTGTGCCACTTCAGGTTTTGGGCTTTTCCTCCTCTCTGATTGGGTAGCTGCTTTTGCTGTGCTGATTAGCTGGTATCCCCCTCCATCCCTCCTCAGCTGATTGCCGCACCTGTATGTGAGTGACAATTTCTTTGTTGTTAGCTCAGCCTCCAAAGGGCAGGGGCCCCAAAACACTTTCCAGTTCGGCCAGCAAAATGGGTAGGGCCATTTGTGGTTGCACATCCTGCAGCTATCTAGGGGACTGTATCCTGTAGCTGCTTGCATTTTTAGCTCTGGAGGGCCTGGGTTTCCTTCCCAGTGGTGACCAAGATGAGGATCGGGTGCACTGAGACAGGAGTTTGCAGGTTTCCCTAATCAAATGGGCCCTGTCTGCTGTACACAGACCCTTTCAGAGCATTGGGGAGCTCAGCGCTGGGTAGCAACAGCTGTTGCTATCTGCTTATGATTATAGACCAGCTTCATTGTGCTCTGACACGCTGGCTCCCATAGAGATCATGAGGATGTTGCCAGAATCCATAATCTTGATGAGATGGGCCGAGTGTTTGTACCTGGAGGCCCAGAGCGTGCATGCAGAATAACACACCTGTGCTTGCAGGTGAGTTGTCTTAACTGTGTGCTGAGGTCTGGTACATGCACATGGTCACTCATTTTGCACACCCACCTGAGGACACATATGTTGGTGGTGCTTGCACGGGCCTGTGCTTTAAAAACCTGTAGCTCTGTATGTCTCAGTGAGAACCCCCTGAATACATCATCTTTTGTTACCTTCTCTGGTGCCAGAGTTCCTGTTGGCCCATATCAGGATGAATACACACATTGCCTGCCTGTTATAGGCGAGTCCAATAAATTACACTCATATCAATATTGCAGAAATAGTTCATTGATGGTTTGGAAGAGGGGCATGGAAGTTAGTCAGCCTGGATTGAATTCTCACCTGCGTTGGGGGGTGTGTGTGTGACCTCAGGTAAATTACCTCCATTTTCCTATCTGAAAAATGTGGCTAATAAAATTGCTTTGTCCACCAGCTTGGGGCAGGAGGTTTCCTTTATTGCTGCAAGGAAAGCACTTTTCCATCCTCCAATAAAAGATGAATAGTTCTGTATTTTTCCCATTGAAAGAGGCCAGGCAATATTGTGATGACAGAATTCCCATAGCTGGGGGTTCTCCATGCAAATTCATGGATTGATGTCATAAAGGATTCCCTGTGGCAAGAAAGTACAGCAGCAGGAACATATCTGGGACTAGGCTCTTCTGGAATCTACAAATGCCCCTCCCCTGGGGTGGGAGGTGTTAGGACCAAGAGGTGATTTTGCCTTCCGGAGGAGATGGGTGACACACCTGGGGAAAACTTCACCTGCCTGGCTTGAGCTTAATTGAGAGGCTGAGGAAGCTTGTAGGGCAAGGACACTGTGTGACTGCGGTCTTGTGAGTCAGCCTATGGTGGATGAGAATGACAAAGAGGTAAATAATCACATTTCTTATTTCTCTTCTGGACTCTCTGGTGCTGAATTGATTGTGTTTCCCTCATGGTTTCCATCTGGCAATTGAAAGGCCTCAGGTTTTCCTCTTGGCTTTCCCTGGCTCCACTTTTCCTTCAAAGTCTCTTTAGAACCAGTGCATATTAAGCTTTACTTTATGCCTGCTGTAAATGACCAGGAACGGGAGGGTCTGGCTTATTGGAATATGCCTGGCCAGTTGTGCATGATGCTTCACGGAGAGGTTCATTTGCCGATTCTCTCAGTCAGGAGTAACTTCCCTGAAATCAAAGGTGGAAAGCTGGTGTAAGAAAGAGGGGTCTTGGGTCAGCAGGCCTGTCCTGAGGCATTTGCAAGGAAGGCTGGGTGATAGGAAGTGTGTTTGCTGCTCGGGTATCTGAGCAGCTTACAACCACTAATGAATTTCTCCTCCTCGCACCTTTGCTAGGTGAGTATTAGTCCCTGTTTTACAGACAGGGGAGACTGAGGCCCAGCTAGACTAAGTGAGTTGCCCAAAGTCATACAGGCAGTCCGTGCCAGAGCTGGGGAAAGGCTTCCAGCTAGCCTGAGTCCTTGTGATTTAATGCATGGATGTTTAGAGACAGCAGGTTAATGCTCTCAGGCAGGGCTGTATTTGGTTAGTTCTCTCTATTCTCCACCCCTGAAAATTCTGAGATTTCTGTAAGGTGAGTGGAGGTCCCAGCTGGAGTGAGGGGTCTGCAGGAGGAATGAGGTTTACAGGGTCAGGAAAGCCATTCCCAGGAGCTGTCTTGGATATTATCAAAAAGTGGGTCTAAGGTGTGGATTTTGAGTCTGGCTCTGACTGTAGCTGGAGGTGTATTGCTGTCACGGGGCCGGCTGTGCTGATTAGTGTTTCCCCGGGGAACTAAAAGCTTGTTCTAAACTCTGGTGCTTGTATCTCAGGATGTATTGCTCCACTCAGGCTGGACCTGTCTAACTTCCCCTTTTTCCAACCAGTTGCCTGGTTCCTGAAAGGGTGTGGGTGGAGCTGGTCTGACAACTTTTTCTGTGCCCCCAGGGGGCTGTTGCAGTTTACCCAGAAGCAGAGTGACAAGGGTCTGTGTGGCAGTGGTCACAGCACAGACGCATTCACTGAGAACCAGAGATTTGGTGTGCATGCACACACCAACCCAACAAGCCACTGCGAAATAGTTTTTGGTTCCAAATTAAGTCCGTTTATCAGTAAAAATGGAGCCATTTTTACTTTCTGAAATTCTAAATTCTGGCTTGGTTCGATGAAGGAGATTCTGGAATTCAAACTTGCCCCAATTCTCCCCCCCCCCTTTTTAAAATACATGTTGCAATGTGAAACTGTTCACCTACCCCAGGAAAAACCTGGGTCTGCAAATGTCCCCAGTGAAACTGTGATGGTTTCCTGGGCACAACATGGAAAAAGCAGTAGCTTCCACATGCTCCTCAGGGTAAATGAATTTTCTGCCAGGCTGCCTTGGGCTTCCAATCATCCTTAAAAACATGTGTGGAGTCCTGTGTCATAGGCATGGGGCTTGAGGGGCCGGTATGCTCCTGAGTGGGAAGGTGTCAGATGGCAAAGCAGGAGATTCCTGAACATCGTACGCTCACTCTGTGTAAAACAAACAAGGAGTCCTGTGGCACTTTTAAAGACTAACACATTTGTTTATTGCATGACCTTCCGTGGGATAAGTTACAGGACTCCTTGTTGGCTTGGCTGAACTAGACTAACACGGCTCCCCCTTTGGAACTGAATTGCTCTATGTAGTGTCCCCTCATGGAGAAGGGATGTTCTTCTACCCCCGGGTCCTGTTTGACTAATGCTGGGAATTGGGACCTAGCTGCAAGCCTTGCTTAATTGAGAAAAGAGTAATTATGTCCCTGAACTATGGTGCCAAAGGGAAATTCACCTTCTAGGGGCAATCCTGAAGGAATCTGGTTCTTAGAAGTGTCTTGTCAGGCTTCAGTGTACAAACAGAGCCTCTTCCCTGACTCTGCTGCAAACCTCCTGTCTCTCTTAACATCTGCTTTGATTTGCTGTTACAGCCCGACCTGATCCTATGTCATACACTCCCCTACATTTAATTTCCCCCCATTCTGTAAGTTCCCCATCTTCAAACCATCTGACGAAGTGGGATTTTCTCCCACGAAAGTTCTTGCGATAAATAAATTTGTTAGTCTTTAAAAGTGCCATAGAACTCCTTGTTTGTTCTCCGGTCGCTCCAAGGACTCTGCTTCAGAGTTCCCACTGGAGTTCCAAGCTGGCCTCTCCACACCACCCAAAAGGAATTATCCACTCTGTTGTCAGAGGCTGTCTGCAGCCATGGACTCTCGGTTCCTGCCAAAATGAAGCCTGATTTAACTCTTTAGTTACTCCTTAACTGCCGACCCTATAAATATATATGTTGTATAAATTTAATTAAGTCAATATAGGTAAATCCCATGGTCATCGTACAACGCAATCTCTGGACGGCCGCCATGCTTCCTGACAGCCTGGATTTTATGACCGCCGGTGAGGAATGTCTTGATGCTGCTGGTGCAAGCTGCTCTGCGTGGGCCAGCGAGGAATACATGTTCCTGCATGTTGGCCTTTTGAGGGCAGAGTAACAAAATGACCATACGCTCTTCTTTCATTCGGGCTCTGCGAGGAAGGAGGCTGGATGCAGAGTTGGATTTTGAACCCCTCTCTAGCTGTGTGAGTTTGGCTTCAGGGTTAAGTTCTCTAGCTACTGCTCTAATCGCCTTTCCTTTTCTTGCATTTCGGTTGTTGTCACCTCGTGATCATCTTGGTGGGGTATCACCTGGAGGAAGAACCCCTGGAATGACATCAGGGACCCAGGCATGTTGAACAGAACGTGTACTTATTCCTCCTGAGAGTGTTGCTGATTTCAAAACAACTTTGCCTTTTTGCTGGCTGGAAAAAAACTCCACCCTCAGTTCCTTGATAGCTGGGTTCTTCAACTACCCTGGAAGAAGCCACACCTCTCAGGGTGTCCGGGGTGATAACACGCACACAACTCTGCCGAAACATTGTACTGCCTTTACACCAAGCTTCATGTCTGCCAGCTGGGGAATGGGAATAAGACAAATCCTGCTAGATTGCCCAGTGATTGGGCATCAACCATCTACCCCCCGGCACTTAGCGGTGGCATGTTTGGGTCGCTGTGCTTGTCCTCTGCTGCAGCCTGGCTCCTTGAAGGGACTGCTTCTGTAGTCTCTTCACAAGCAAGTGGCTCAGAGGAGTTTTGCAGGGAATCTGCAGCCGTGGTGGGACCCGCCCCAAGAGCTCCAAGGTGAAAGTAAGTGGATCTTGCTTGTAAACACTGTCTGTCCTGGAGAGACGTTTGGCCTGATGTTGGTAACAGAGACAAATTTGGTTTACGCCATACCTTGTATTTGAGGAAAAGATGTTTAGTTCATGTTATGGAGGTAGCAAAAGCCGAACTGATGTAGCTACCGCCATTCTTTCTTCTACTAAAGGGTTTCTTAACAATCACATTTGTCCCTTGCTCAAGACGGAGCATGGGTGATGCACTTTTAGTTTAGTTGGTGAACCTGAGGGGAGGGAAAGTGCATGTGTGTGTGTGTACGTGTGCACAAAGGCTGTGGACTTTTCTCCTCCCCAAGCAGCCTGGTTTCTGGATCTCTCCAAGGGGATTAGATTTTTTTGCAGCTGCCTCTCCTCCCTGTCTTTTCCCTTCCCACCCAAGATTCTCCCCAGTCTTGGAAGTATTTAGCTGCTCGTAACTTCTGTGTGGAGTATTTGAATCCATACTGGATATTCCCCTCCATTTAGGAAGACTTAAACATATCCCTCACAAACCATGTCACTCCTCAAATCTGAAATGCTTTGCAGGCATGGACTCGCCCTGGGAGATAGGGACTAACTCGGATCTTGAAATAGAACTTGAATCCCCTGGTTCCCTGTCCTGCCATCAGGCATGCTGGGGTCAGTTCTCCACTCCATTACAGCAGTCTCATCCTCGTCTAGTTCCAGCAATGTCAGTGGGAAGCTGGCTAATAGAGGCTGGACTGGACCCACTGCTTCTTGCTCCTCAAGCTCCCATCAGGCTGACAATATCTGTATTTTTTGGCTTCCAGCAGTAGAAGACCACGACCTGCTCCCCAAGAAGTTGCCATCTGAGGAAAGCTGTTCCTGCTGTCTTAACATGCCGGCATCCCCGCGTGAGCCCAGGAACCAAGTGGATTTGGAATCCAGAGACAGGCCGGTTCCTCCTGCATCTGCCGAGCCTGTTTCTCCGAGGCCAGAAGACTCTGACTTCTTGCCCTCTGTCAGACTTGCAGGCATCTTGTGTCTTGTTTTCATTCTTGTCTCTCTGTTCCTGATTTATGGCAGTACTGGCCGAGTGCCCTTTAACCACTGCAGGGCCCTTTGTTTCAATGGCGTTTGCTCCCTGGACTATAAACTCAGCCCATTTCGTCTTCTCTTCCCAAGCCAGCCGGAAATGACATGGCACGCTCTCCGGCGCAGTGTGGGTGGCCTGCACTGGGTTGACCATCCTGAGGGCTTTAGGATCTCTCTGGTGGCTGTTGGGCTGGGGGATGTGAGGAATACGCTCCTTTGCCTCTCAAAATGGACTCTGTCCTTGCTGACCACAAGACAAGATCTGCCTCATGAAGTGAGGGTCCAAATACTAGACTACAGGAGTACTCCGTTGCCTTGGGGAGACTTGCCAGAGACTGAGATACACCTCTCTGTGATTTATGAGAGAGAGAAGCTTGCACCTTACGGCATGACTGTGGCCATACAGCGCTCGTTTGATGGAAGCCCCTTTGGCACCCAGACCACCCACGCCCTCCTGACGAACACCACAGACCGGACTGGAGAAAATTCCCTCCATGACTTGAGCTTCAGCCTGCTGTCTGACCTTTTAAGCAGCATCCATCACACGGGCAGGGTACCAGACAAAGTGTGGGCCACAGCGGGTAGTTCGCCTGTACTCATCATACGGCCTGAAGCGCATCTGGAAGGTGGTTTTATTTGCGGAAGATAGGTGATCTCCCGGGCATGCCTATGGAAGCCTCCTTCGCTAAGTCTGGCTGTACCTTTCAATGCCTAGGGGCCCCTTTTCGCTATCTGAACATGCTACCGTGGACTGTTACTACCATGAGTCTGTCTGTGAAAGATCTGGAATGTCCCGGGTCAAAACAACCTAATAGGCTGCGTCAAGCTTGGCTGAACAGTGGATATGCTTGTCATCTTTTCCCTTCTTGGCCTTCAAACCTGGACAGCCATAGATGACCAGGGGTCTCCAGCGTTCTTGGGCCTGCTCGCCACAAAGTCCTGTCCTCCAGACTCAACCCAATGGCCAGCCTTTGCTCAGGACTCTCCCAATGGTTGGGATCGGGTGTAAACTTCCGAGGGTTGGGCGAATGCAGGAGGGGTCATGGCAGAGAAACCAGTGAAGTGGTAGGGTCAGGTCAGAAGGCCTCCAAGGTGTGGGTGTGCATGGGGTGTCATGAGGGCTTTTAGACCAGCTTTCTGGAGCACCCCAGTGAGGCAGGGGGGGTCAGACCTTTTGAAATGCACCAGGAGACCAGGTGATGCTGAGGAACAATGCCTGTGCTGTTGAAGTCCATAGACCTACTTCCAGTCACATCTGCTGTGGGACTGGCCACGTGACTGCAGCATTCTGACCTCTCAAAGGAGGCAAGGCAGAAAGCTGCAGGATGGTGCTTGCTTCTTGGATAATGCTATCTTGTGGGGAGGGGAGCTGTGACAGAGACACCCAATAAAATTCTTTTTTAAACAGGGCCTCAGCTCTTCCTCATGGGAGGCTTTTCTTCTTTCCTTGGACTCTGTGCAATCTCAGGATGATATGTCTTGGTAAGCCCAAGAATGTCTGCTGGCTCGTTGGTAAGAAGGTGTGGACTGGAACTAGTGGAGACCGGTGGAGGGGTGGGATGCAGGACTCCTGGGTTCTGTCTCTTTGCCTTGGTTTCTCCTCTGCATAATCGAAGAAGACTTCCTTGTCTCCCAGGGTTTTACTGATACTGTTTGAGATCCATGGGTGAAAGGAGGCTAACAATACACTTCCAAACCGTAAGGGTTTAGTTTGAGTTTTGAGCCAATTTTTATTTCATCCAGCCCTGTTCATGCATGCCCTGCCTCTTTCCTCAGGGAGTTTGCAGGCTGCCTCTGTGCCAAGGTTCTGGGTGCAGCTTTCTTTGCAAAGGTGATAAGTCAGCGCAATCAATCTGTTATGCTATCCTCGCCGGCCATCTCGCTGTGGCGGTTTTGCAAACTCCTAAGCAATTAATGCTAAGGTCTACTAGCTGCCAGTGAACCGTTTGCTTTGTCCAATCTTGCCAATGTTGGTAATGACTGATTGTGTTCTCTAAGCACCTTTAAATTTCTCTTGCTAGAAAAGGAAAGCATGGCTCCTGGCTAGACAGGGCTGGCTGTGGTCCATCCTGGGTGATTAATCCTTGATCTGTCGTGCTTCGTTGAAAACGAATTGGGACCGTAAACTATTAAACTAGAAGGGTGGTAAGTGATCTAACAGCTGAAAGGCTGCCATTAAGGTAAGGGATGGTTTAGTGCTACAGGCATCTGACATTAGATTTATGATCGGAGCACGTCCTCGGGATTCCGTTTTTAGCTTGTGGCAAGAGCTATGGAGTTTGTCTAGTGTGAGTGGTGGGGGATGGATGGTGGTTAGAATTAGTCTGTCGCTCAAAACAACAGAGTCCCCAAACTGTTGTCCTGTGTATGGGAGAATCTAGAGAGGGAATGTGGAGGACGATCAGTCGGAGCTTGATAATTCCTTCAGAGAGGTTGTTCTGGCGTCTGTTACCACGAATGAGATAACTTGCCAATAGCGTGAGGACTCTCCCTGGTGCCATGTGCTAACTTGCATTACAGGTACCTATCCAAGGGAGCAAATTCATCCCTGGTGTAATTTCACTGAGTTGCCGCTATGTCAGGTGACCAGGTTACTAAATGAGAAATGCACTGTTAGTAATCCCATACATTGATTTTTAGTCTTTGTTCTAAATGTTGGGCAGCTGGGAGTTGGACTGTCTGAAAAGGACATGATCACCCAGTGTGATAAGGGTGATATTTTGAGGGCACTTGAGTGGTGGAATCACCTGATCAAGCTGTAGGGTGGCATCGAAGAAACAGACCATGGGACCATCCTAATGACCCAAGAGCCACCCAAAGGGCTGGGATAAAGTTTGCATGAAAAATAAGGTGCAAAAGAAAGTCGTCCCAGGTTTGTCAATCCTTTTGTTAGTTTGTATGTGAGTCCAGCTGTGACTGGAGATGTAGCAGAACTTGGATCAAGCATTTGCAAAATCTGGGGGTGGCCAGAAGGATTTTGGATGGGGACCAACGCACTACACAGTAGAGCTGGTCCCCAGAGAGAATGAGAGCCAGCTGCCGCTCTCAATTAGCGGCGTGGGTACTCTGATGCAAATTGTAGAAGTTTGTGTTCTGCAACCATTGAGCCTGGGTTCTAGCCCAAAGGATGACCCATGGGACACGGGGCTGTAGACTTTCCTGTTCCAAAAGCTCGTATTTTTGAGCAGGATAGGCCTGTGAATGTTTCAACAATTCTGATTCTGCCCAGCAGAGAGCCATGGTCCAACACATGGTAGCTCAGCGGTTTTGCTACCCTCTTTTCATTTGCAGACCCTTTAGAAATCTTTGAATGAAGGTGTGGATCCTTTTGGAAATCCGATGCATAGTCTGCAGAGTCCCAGGGGATGGTTGAAAAGCACTGCCTTGGGTAATTAGGACATGACACATATGACATAACTCATCTGCTTTGTCACTGCCCAACATGGAGTGGCAGTGGGGTAATGTGTGGCTTGGAAAAGGTAACTCTGCTTTCAGCTCCCAAAATAAAAACAGGCAAGGAGGTCTCTACCGCTGGCTATTTGAGCCATCTTGTTACAGTAGCTCTGTTAAAACCTGGAGTAATATGCTGGTCTCCAAGGCCAGGGATCTAACCGCTGATGACTGCTAGAAATGGTTACCAGTGGAGCACGCTGGAAAACTAGTAAAAATTTTGCTGGATTTTTTTTTTTTAATTTGTCTTAGCAACCAACTTCGATGTAAAGTTTGCTGAAAATTTTCAAGGGGAATATTCCTTGGCAGTTTTGCTTGGCTTTTATGGTTGCAAACTGAATTCTTGATTGGGGAAAAAAATGGTATCAAGTGTTGTGCGCACAGCTCTCATTGTAAGTGCCCTTCTCCCCCCACCTCGCTATCTGTTTTAAAGTCAAGCTGATGAGTGGAGCCGTTCCAAGTGTTTCCATGCACCCTTCTCCCAGTGCTCTGTGGGTAGCAGGAAATGCTTGTCCTGTTTGGACGCAGGTGAGTAGTCTCAGGGAAAAAAAGTGGGTCCGGATCAACAAACATATTTAGAGACCCAAGACTGGGGTTATGCACCTAAGTCCCTGTTTTAGGTGACATTGAGATCCACAAAACCCTTGCTTGGGTGCTGCCTAAACATGTAGGGATCTAAACTTACTCTCCTAAATCTCTGTTATAAGAATTCCCTCAGCATCTAAGTTTCTACCTCTGGGGCTGTATGCTGCTTCCTGACTCCTGTCACCTGGGTGCTGCTGATCCTCAAAGCAGGGCAAGATATGCCCTTGTCCGCCTAACTTGCACGCTGACTGTGAGCAGGTAGGTGAGCTCAGAGGCTACCTACCAGCTGGGTCCCCACTTAGACTCTTCCCAGGGCAGGAGAGGAGGTGTGGTGCTCAGCTCTGTGGCTTTTAGCCCGGTGGGTAGAGAACTTGTCTGGGAGAGCTAGGTTTATTTCCTCTCTGGCAGAAGTGGATCTGAACAAGGGTCTCCTCCTGAGCCATGTGCTAGTCTGATGTGGGCTCCCTTCATCTCTGCCGTGGATGCTGTTCCATCGCAGATGAATAATTAGTCATTGGCACAAGGGAACTGGACCCTGGGTTTCCTGCTTCCTGGCTGGGAGCCCTTGCCATGGGGCTACCAAGTCATTCTCTCTCCTATTCTCTGGTCCAGTGACTCTCTCTCTATTTAGCACAGGGGAACAGCTTCAACAGGAGAAGCTGAGGAGCCCCCGCCCAGCTCAGAATATCCCAAAGCTCAGTGGTTAGAGCTCGTTCCTGAGCGGTGAAAGGAAGGCCCCTGGTCAAACCCTCCCTTCCTCCTCCATCTCCACCGCTGAGCCCAAAGTTATAATTGGGAGGTGGAGGGGTCGGGCAGCAGAGCAGCAACTCCTCCTTTTGGCCTTTTTGTGCGACCTGAGGCAGGCTCCTAACTCATTCTCATGGGAAATGATCGAGGGGCCTCCTTCCTGGCAGTGGACGGCTGGCAGAGACTGGCACCTCTTTACAGCCCAGACATGAGGGAGCTCGGCTTCATGCACGCCCCTCTCGTCAACATCTTCCTCAAGGCCCCTCATCTTGCTTGCTGGCTGGGTGGGTCCGGGTGGCAAAGGGATCACGCCTCACTCCTGTCTCGCAGGCAGTGGTCTGTGGTCACTTTTTCCTACAGCAGCGAGGTCTCTCTCACACCCACTCCATGCACTTTGTTGCCCCAGATATATTTGAGATGGGCGTCCAAATCAACCTTCTCAATCTAAACATCCCAGAAACTTGGGCCACTTGAAATTCAGCGTCAAGTCCTACGGTTACAGAACGTTTCTGTGATAGATGGGAACTGAATTCATGTCTGCACCAATGCCTGGAATGACCTAAAGCACAGAAGTATTTGGTGTGAATGGAGCTGGTGATCTCAGGCCAGTGAATTATATAGAAATGCCCCTTTCCCACTCAGATGATCCTTAATAACAGCCTAAATAAGACTGAGAAGTTTTATTTCGGCTGGGCGCAATGGGCTTTAGGGGACGCTAGGGGGCAGACAATGACAGGGCTGGCAAATCCCTGTTGGCTGTGAGCTGAATGTGTGTGTGTCAATTGCACCTGGTGTGCTTGGGGAGCGAAATAAATCTTTAATTAGAATACAGGAGTCAAGAAAAGTGCCGTTTGTGGGCTTGGGTGTTTGTAGGCAAACTATTTCCATGGGCTTTCTGTTACTGGGCATTTTCCCCTCTCCTCCCAGCCTTCTTCACCCTCCTCCCGCCCCATTGGAAAGGAGCAAGTCCGCAAGTGTTACCCCAAGGCAGCAAACCATTGCACAACCACTTAAAGGCTAATACGATTTCACAGAGAGCCTTTGGCTCAGGCACTGGAGAGGGGCATCAGCTATAGATCAAGAGGGTCATTCTCATCTGGCAGCTGTGCAGGAGATCACGGACAGACGTAAAAAAACCCCCAAAACCCGGCATCAAAGTCACTTGGCAACAGAGCTTCCCAAATCCATAAATTTAATTTCTATTCCACTTGTAAGGGAAGGGAGAAATCGGTCAATCCTCAAGGCTATCTGTCTCTCTCTTCCTCATCTGGCCACATCCTTTCATAAATCTTCTCCTGGAAGTCTGAACTGGTGATTACCAAGGCAAGATGTAATATTACTTAGTGACTGTACAGAGCTTTTACACAAACAAAGTGCGTTAGGACCAGTAGCTGTTGAAATTTCATCACAAGCCGGGATGGTTTTTCAGGGCGGGGGTGGGAGGAAGAACTGAGTCGAGGCCTGAGTGTTTTCTCAGACGCTCCCGTAGAGCAAGTGGGGGCTCTAGAGCAGGGTAAGGGTGGCATCTAAGCACCACCTCACCTAGAACTGCTCTTCATCAGCTAAACAACGTGGCAGGATTGAGGAGCACCTGGATGCCTCTGCTGAGGTGACTGGGTTCTGCTGTGCTGCGTGCTGTACAGGCATGTCATGAGAGATGGTTCCTGCCCCAAAGAACTTCAGCTCCACATGGATGAGACCCGCGCAGGATGGCAGGGGAAATAGAGGCATGGTGTAGAAAGGTGAAATGAGGTCCCACAGCAGGTTGGGTAGATCTGGTCTCCTGGCTCCCAGTCGAGTGACCTCCCGTGGTAGTGCTAGAGACTGATCTATGCGGACCCTTCCGCTGGGAAAGCCCTGAGATTATATAACTCCCTAAGGCTGCGTCTACACTTGTAAATTAAGTCGACTTAAGCTTGCTTAAGTCGACTTAATTTACCCTGCGTCTACACTACAGTTTCCTTAAGTCGACAATGAAAATTAAGTCGACTTTATTAAACCTTGTTTTAATTTGACTTAAGGCTTAAGTCGACTCCCTAGAGTCGACTTAAGCCAGTGTAGACGTGGGGTAGCCCTAAGTTGACTTAGGGCTACCCCAGGACTGCACCAATGCCCTCCCTGCCAGGGGGGCATGGGGAGCCTGGCATGCCCCCCCACAGGGCAGAGCCCTACCCACCCTACCCCTATGCCCTGCCAGGGTCCCTGTCCCCCTTTGCCCCATTGTACCTATGTACAATGGGGCAAAGTCTGAGCCCCCTGGCACTGGGCAAGGGGTGCCCCCTGCCCCCGTGGACCTGCCCTAGGTCCCCCTAACCCCTAGAAGTCGACCTAGGCATCCAGTGTGGACTCTCTAGGTCGACTTTGTAAGTTCCCCCCAAAGTCGACTTAAAATTTAAGTGTAGACGCACTGTCGGCTTAACTAAGTTGACTTAGTTAAGTCGACTTACATTTCCAAGTGTAGACATAGCCTATGATTGCCTAGCAAGGCACTGACGGCTGGGATTGGATCCCAGGTCTCCTTTTTCCCCGTGCTCGATCCACTAGATCAATCCGCCTTCCTGGGGCTGTGCTTGCATTGGAGAAACACAGCTGGAGAAATGCTGCTGACTTCTCTTTGGCACCCTTACAGGTTTGCCTCCTATTCTCATGAACGCCGATGCGAACCATGTGAGATGCAGAGCAGCATTGCTTAATTTGTGAGGAAAGAGGTGCCGGAACTCAAGCAACGAGGTGCTGAGGCTCAAGCCTTTATTATTATTTATTTATTACTTTCAAAATGGCTGCTCCAAGCCCAGAAGTGATGGGGCTATGAATTGCCAAGCCTCGAGGCACCGGGCTTCATCTTGGCAAGACCCAGCACAAATTAAGGACTGCAAAGCAGTTTTGATGTCTCTTCTGTCACTTGCCGAAGCAGTGAAAGCTGGGAGACACGACAGGCCACTGGGGAGAGTGGGCCAACTTTCTGAACTCTTCTGGTGAAGCCCAAGCGGCCAGAAGCCAAAACAGCCTAGACTAACCCAGAGTTTAACCATCTTGAAAGCAATTGTATCAAAACGCTATGTGGAATTCAGCGCCCGTCTCTGTGTGGCCGCAATGTGTTTTACAGACGTGCTGGGGGAACTGCCGGGTGCTGAGTGAAACTGACATCAACAGCAGGATTTGAATCTGGGGCCTTTAACACTAAAAGCATGAGCGTCTAACTTCTCCAGCTGCATTTTGAAACTGTCACCCTTAGCCGGCTGCTGTAGTTGACTCATTACATCTTTTGTGTGGAGCAGCCACTAGAGGAGGACAAAGACCCCTATTGAGCCAGAATGGCTTACGTTGGCATGGCAAACTTCTCTGGAGTGGGTGAGACCCAGAGAAGAGTTATAGGTGTAACTGGGCTGCATGCCATTTGCGACTTGCCGTGGTCTTTAGGGGGAATCGGTGGCTCGGCATAAAACTGTTTGACTCCCGTTTCTCCAAACTAGGCACCAGCCCAACTTCTTCCTCATCAGCCCAGTGTGTAATCAGTTTGATCTTTTGGGGCTGGTTTGGAAAAAAGGCTCTTCCTCACCCCCTAGTTTGAAGACGCAAATGCTCTGGGGCAGCCATCTGTTGACTTTTTGGACTGAAGACTTGCTGAAATGTTTTTCGATGGATGAAGCAATGCAGAATAAAAGAGCAGAGACTGGCAGGCTGCATGGTGAGTGGAAAATATTTTTTTTGGGACTTCTGGAGTTTGAAGCCCTGATGATGGATGTGTGTGCAATAGATGGTAATAGCTTTGAGTCTCCAAACATCGAGTTAAAAAAATAACACTCTACCTAATAGACTGAGGAGTGCATGCAGGGCAAAACCCATTCTGCTCACAAATAGATGGAAAGCAGAGTGGTGAATGATGAAGGGGCACGAGGCTCAGGTGGAGCGTTAAGTTTGTTTAATGTATTGGAAAAAATGGTATAACGAGGCTTAAAAAGAATAAGCCTCTGTTATGAATATGCAAGGCCCCGATCTGCGATCAAAGTATTGTAGTGCCTGAAAAAGATTGCTGGTTTAAAGTGTTTGCACTGATTTGCTAGAGGGTTTCTAGTTGTAACAGGTGATGTGTTTACAGAGCTTAAAAATCACATCATCCTGACCACTATCTTTCTTTTTCCATGTCAGTTCTGTTGCTGGTATCAAGAGCTACTAACCCTAGAGAGTTGCAAAATGGGAATTTTTGTCCTTCTGGATTTTTTTATTTTTTTTGGCATGGGGAGTGGGCGTGCTTATCAGAAAAATGTTTGGAAGAAGAAGCAGAATTCCCGCTAGAAATTCTGAAATGAAATGAAAATTTTCATTTTGTGTTCACTTCAAATGTTTCATTTTTGGCATTTTTAAACTGAAAAATGTTGGTTTGTTGAATTTTTGAAGTTCTTCTAACTCCTGTTCATCTTTTGTTCTCTTGCTCCCTGGAAAAAGGGGAGAAGATACCATTTTTTTAAAAAGTAAGTATAGATGAAAACTTGTTTTCACACCTTTTACAGTTTAATTAAAAGTAGGTTTCCCCACATTCCTTGGTCTTTTTCAGATTTTGCTAGTTGGTGAATAGTTATAAGTTGTCAAGGGTGAATTTCCACAATTCTGAAATGAAAAATTCTGATCCCCCCCACCCAAATTTGATTAAAAAATAAGTCTTCTCTTCTCACAAAATTTTTCCATTTAGATGACAACCCATTTTCCAGTGAAAATCTTCTTGGTGAAAATGTTTCAACCAGCTCTAGTGAACAGTAGAGATTAAAGGTGAGTTTTTCAAAGCTCTTTAAGTGCTTTTGGGGGAAAACTCAGCCTCAATGCTTTGAACTTGTGACACATGAAGATATGTAACCATCAGCTTTCTTTATTTCCCTCTGCATTGTTCCTCTAGATTTCCAAGTATAATCTGCCTGCCATTTAACTGGGCAGAGCTGATGCAGAATGGTGCACAGGAGATGTGCGGTTCTCTCTCCTGGGCTATCTCTACACTACAGGCTCTGTTAAGTCGACTTAACAAGGTCGACTTAATGGAGCATCTACACGTAAAGTTGACTTAAGTCGACCTTGTTAAATTGACTTAACAGAGCATGTAGTGTAGACGTATCCGTCCACACTGGCTTTAAGTCGATTTAACAAGGTTGACTTAAGCCTTAAGTCGACCTTCAGAGTTGGTGTTATTAAGTTGACTTAAGGAAGTGCTTAAGTTGACTTAATAAGCGCCCAGTGTGGACGCGGCGTTCTGTAGGTCGACTTAAGCATCGTTAAGTCAACCTAAGGTGCAAGTGTAGACGTACGGCTTAATTTGTGGTCACTCTTGAGTTTCCTCCACCTCATTCAAACGAAACACACGGTTTCATTGTGTGTGGAACTCTGTATAGCAACGCTATGAGAAAGCTGGCTCTGGAATTCCTGTGGGATGACAAACTGGATTATATTGGATAAAATAAATCGGGTGTAACAGATGTTCCCTGCTCAGTGTTCTAGAATGACTGGGAGAAAAATTGTTCCCAACTCTTTGGAAGTGATGATTAGCTTAGACCGTTGGCTGTGTCGAGTAGGCATTCGTTAAACTCTCCCACCCTTCTACCACTGTTTCAGCTGCATCAGTTCTAGTCTTAGTGGGAATCTGGGCAGCTGCTGATGTTCTAAATACAGTGTCATCTAACCCAGTTCGGAGCAGGTCTGCGTGACGTGGGGCTGGACACCTTGCCCACGCATGTACTCCTCTGGAGCAGTGGAACTAGTGACAGCAAGAGTGGGGAAAACTAACAACTAATGCTCTGGCACAGCCTTTGTGTGGGAACTAATATAGTCAATGCAATCACCTCCCACAATCCTAACAGACGTGACCTGTACTAGGTACCCCTCCCCAGCTGGTGCCATTCAGTGTAGCTCCACTGAAGTTCACTCTGTGTATCTATCCAATGCTATTGGCCGCCAAGGAGTTGTCCGAGTTTTCCTTGAAGAGTCACATTAAAGTTTCAAGTGGGTAAAGTTTGTACTGGCTCATTCTCTCTCTTCCTATCTAATACCTGCCCCCTCCCCTTCACACCCAGCCTTGGTTTCTGCCAGGAGACACGTAACTGCTGCTGCTGATTTGGGGCTGGTTCTGCTTTGAGCAAGGGGTTGGGCTAGATGACTTCTTGAGGTCCCTTCCAATCCTCATCTTCTAGGGTTAGTATTTACCTCACAAGAATACACAAAGGTCTCATCCAAGATTGGAGTCCCTCTGTGTTAAGCACCGTAAGAGGGCGTCCCTGCCCCAAAGAGCTTACAACGGAAGTAGACAACAAGACTGTGAGGGGAAACAGAGGTGGACGGCAACTTGCCCAAGGTCCCTGGAGGAGCTAGGTATAGAAGCTAGGTCTCCAAGGCTATGTCTACACTTGTTAAGTCGACCACTGGTAGCCTCACATGGACAGGGGCTCTGAGAGCCAGACTGGGGAGGTGGGCTGGATGAAAAGAGCAGTGATTTGTTGAAATTAACAATGCCATCAGCCTGCTTAGGTCCAGACCATGACTGATAGGTGGCGATGGAGGTTATAGACGTGGAGGATGGTACATAGAGCTATTCAACGGCACCTGCTTGGGATGGATGGCTTGTTGCTGACTAGAGGTGGGATCCAACCTGCACCACTGGGTAAATTCAGATCTGGATCTTTGTGCATGGCATTGGTCTAACTGTTTAGAGACTCAGGGCTTGTCTACACACACAGATTGCTCCAGCTGAAATACAGTAGGGTTTATAACCAGTGCTGGAGTTGAGCTATCCATCTAAGGCAGGTATAGACCAGATGCGTTGACCCAGGGGTTTGCACTAGTTTAACGAAATCAATTTAAGAACCGATTTTTAGTTCAACTGCTATAAGATTGGTGTGTAGACAGGGGCTAAGGTTTCAAATAGCAGGATCTAGCTAGTCTACTTTAAACCTGTGTGCGTAAGAAAGGCAGTTTAATGGAAATGGGGACCATGATTTGGCATCTTCTGAGTTCTGCTCCTACCCTCCCATTGACTCGTGATTTTTGGACAGTCTCTTTACAATACTCAAGGTCTGGTGTCCAGTCATCAAAACAGAGGGTGAAGCCAGTTAGTTTTGGGGCCAAATTAATTGCTCATTTGCAAGTGTGCCACTCGGTTGAAGTTAGAGGAGTTGCACCCAGCTCAGGAATGGGATCTGAGCCAAGGTTTGCAAAGCACTTTGAAAATGTTTACATGCTCTGTATAGCACAGCCAGCATTACGAAGACCTTAATTACCCTGCAGAGGAACATGCTCCGCAAATGCCTGTTCCTTACACTGCATCCTCCCTTAAGGCTTGTCACGTGGGGACAGTCAGGGAAATCAATCCCAAATAACTAAAGGTGTGAATTTGAAGTGGATTAGTTAAACTGGAGATGCTGTTGCTCGGACTTAAAGTGGTCTTCACTGAGTTTACCCTAATTCACTTTGGAAGTCAATTAAACTAAACTGAATTTAGCCCACTTTAATTCTAAATGAGGGTGTTCACACAGGGCTTTAAAGTCACTTCAAATTCACACCGTAAACTAACTGAGATTAATTTTCTTGGAGGTTACCATGCAGACAAGCCCTTAGTTTCCCTGAACAATATATAATCCATCCGTTCTTCTGGAGGGCGTTGACTATTTCCAATAAGGAATATAGGGCAACTTTCCCTTTCTGGTGGGTCAATTGCATAGGGGAGCCTCAGAAGATTTAGATTCAAACCTGTTTAGGAGTTTGTTCCTTGCCCCCAATTCCCTTCCTTCCTGCCAGAAAATCACCAGCTAACTGGCCAAGACTGGCAGGTCTCTTTAGAAGAAGCCCCCGATGGTAGGTGGCACTCAGGTTGCTGACATCGCTGCGTGAAGGGCCATGACTGACTGGGGCAGGGAGGTGGGGGGACGGAAGGTCAGGACTGACGAACATTAGTTGAGCGGCGTGGAGAATAGCAGGCAATGCTGGACGTCAGCACAGTGGCATGGCGATGTGAGTATCTCACTTGAGCCAAGCCTATCGGTCCCTCACGGTCACAGGCACTAAATTCACTCACACACAGTGTTTATCTTTTTTTTTTTTTTCCCCCTTCCTTTCAAACAACCAACCCAACTGTCTCCTCCTCACAATCTCCCGTTGCCGGTGTGATGAAATGAGGGTGAGACAAGCTCCCCCTGAAATGACGACAATGTGTCTGCCTCTCTGTGTTGATGTCATGCCCCAATCATTTCGTTTGGCTTGCTTTAATTTGGTTCCCTTCTGCCCAGTCCTGTCCTAATTAGCAATGATAATGGCTCTGCCGGGAACATCAGTGGCTTTCCTTTCGAAGCAGCTTTCAGATCCTCGCTCTTTCTGCACTCAGCCCAGCTGGGGGATAAAATGTAGTAACTGACTAGACTCCTGATTCAATTGCTTGTGCACTTCACTCTGTCCTAATCAGCAGCCTCGCTGCTTGTCCCACTTTCTGCTCCTCACCCTGCTTATTCTTGTCAGGGTGCTCTCCTAGGGAGGCGAGTATCCCTCGCCTTTGCCAGCAATCAGGTGAGACAGGAGGGAGAGCGGAAAGTTGGAAAATTCACACTAAGTGTGACCCAGTGCCTGGGGGTCTGCCAGCCTGTACTGGGTCCCGACCCATAGTTTTGAAAACCACTGTTCCAGAGGATCAGCTCCCTGGGGTGGGAAGGACTTTCCGTACATTACACCGGAGCTGGAAAGGAGTGGGATTTTCCCCTGAGAGGCAGTCTGGCCTAGTGGATAGGACCTTGGCTGGGAAGCAGGAGATTCATTTCTGACTTGCTGTGCGACTGGGGATAAGTCACTCACCTCTCTGCTTTATTTGAATAAGAGGCCTCATGTGGCTGACTTCCCTTGAGAGAATGCTTTGAGATCCTGGACGGACTGTATCTGTCTCAGGCGGTGCCGGTTATCACTTCCGTATAGCCCTGCCCTCTTCCTCTTCCTCAGGATCCAGTTTCAACACGGCACGCGCTGCCTCTAGACCATGGCAATGTCGCACCGCACTTCTTTTTTTCCATTCTCCAGCTGCCCGTTTGATGCGTAAGCCAGCCAGTGCCAAAGCGGTTGAGAGTGAGGGGCATTGTGAGCGGGTGAGGAGAAAAGGGGAGCACGCAGAGCCCTGACAGCTCAGATGGCTCCTGCAGATGGATGAGCTGGGGAGGCACTAGAGAGGTGGGAACCTAAGGCCTCAGGTGCTCCAAACGACACATGGACTAGGATGCCACTTGCTCATGCGCAGTTTCCTCCTCCCCTTGCATACACAGAGAGACCCAGAGTCCCTCTTGTTTTAAGGAAAACACCCTCCATGGGGGGAAAACGTGTCCTTTTTGCCACATTCAATCCCTGGGCGTAGCCCCCCAAATGGGAGACGGGATGGTCTAGGGCAGTGGTTTTCAAACTTTTTTTTTCGGGGCCCAGTTGAAAAAAATCATTTATGCCCGGGACCCAACAATTCCATCTCTGAGCAATGCATCTCTGTCTTCTGGCGGCGGCATCAGGGAGTGCTGCAACCTGGTCCCTGAGGGTTTGTGACCCAGGACTGGCTCCCGACCCTATGTTTGAAAACCGCTGGTCTAGGGCACCTGGCTGGGAGAAAGGAGTAACAGACTGTGTGGCCTTGAGCAAGATGCAGTGCTGCTCTGTGCCTCAGTTTCCCTGTTTATAAGGTGGGGGATGAGACTGACCCGCTACGCAGGAATATTGCGAATTGCCTCCCGTAACATTTACACGCTGCTGCATGAGAGTATAGCTAACAACAATGGACCCAGCTCTTCTGGGTCTGGGCAGTAGGGGGAACGCAGCAGGGGGCACTTTCCCGTATAAGGTGTCATCTTCTGAGTTAGCTTTGCAGTCAAAAAAGCTGAAAAAGCATGAGGGGGAAAAAAAATCCAGGGCAGGGAGCTGCAGAGCCCCAGGCGTAGCTGCTTTTCCATATTGCATGAGCGCTAGCACATGTTGTTTGGATTATCTGCTCCTCCTGGCCAGCTGGCCTCTGTCTGGAGATTGGGAGCTGAATATTGGAGCCAGTGGAAAACTAGCGAGCAATTTGGGAAAACCTTGGATGGTCCTTGAAACCGTCCTGATCTGCTCTAGCCTGGTGGGCATTCAAGGCAGGGCGAGGACTTGGTCATTTATATCTTGAACTATGGTCTGTGTAGTCTGGGGGGGAAACTGGCAGGGCAGTAAAAAGCAACCCTAGAGAGTGCCCGGGCGAGTGGCTGTGGCCCTCGTCCTGTGGAATTAGAAGTCTTTCTCCTGGGAGCAGCTGCAGCAGATGGCTGTACTAAAAGCAGCTAAAAGAAGAATCAAGGGCGTCCCCTTCCTATTTTTCTCCCCTCCATTCCCCTATTGTGCACCGCTCCCTCACCTGCGTGTTTGCTGCAGCCGCAAGCCCAGAAGTGGCTTTTGTTCCAGTTTCTTAACCCCCTTTGTCGGAGGAAGTAGTAGAGTAGCTCACATGTGTAAGAGAGGGCACGGACTTGTGTTTGGATTGGAAGAGAAGTGAAGAGCAGGTTAATAGGAAGATGAATTGTAAATTAGAAAAGCAACAACTAATTTTTACCAGGAAACTTTAATTCAATTCCAGGAGTAAGATGAAGAGATGCATTGCAGCGCCGAGTCATTTATAGAACTCCGCCCCTGACAGGTGCAGAGCGACAACTCACTCTGACAATGAGAAACAAGACCTAAAGCACACCGGCGTGGGAACAAATCTTGTTGGCCACTCTTGAGGACAGGACACACTAGGAACTTCTGGAAGCTGAGAAATGCTCTTCCAGGTCCCGAATGAGCTGTGTGTGAGTGCACGTGTGGGCATGGCAGGGTGAGAGAGGCTGGAAGAAGTGGAAATGTGAAGAAGAGTTGAGGAGGAGTGGCCTTGTGAAGAGTTGAGAAGAGTTAGCCTGTTGTTGGTGGCAACAGAGGAATATAGAGGAATATACCAGGCTACAAAAATCAGATGTGGGTAGATAGGCCAAGGTGGCCATCCTCCTCCTGTCCTGAAATGTTATGTCAGGGCAGCTCTCAGCGACCTCTGGGAGTGTCTACATGTCTAGCAGTTACTTTGCAGATCTCATCCCCTGGTCTAAGGATCCTAAAAGGATAGGAACAGGACTTGATTCTTTCTCTTTCTTTCTGCACCTTGGGTGGAAATTCACAGCAGTGCAAAGTGGGGCTGAAATACGAAATACCAGCATGCTGGTAGCACCAGATCTGTATTGGGAGGAGTCGCTCTCTTTGTGGAATGTGATTCCTGAGGCTGAAAGAGTTGGCCACACTCCTTCTTTGGGTCACATAGAGCCATGGTTTTATGGCCGGAAGAATCCATTATGATCATCCAGTCTGACCTCCCGCATAACACAGGCCTGACAATTTCATCAAGGGGTTCCAGCCTCAAGCTCATAACTTCTGGTTGAGCTGGTCTGCAGCATCTCTCTGAGAAAACCCTGGTGCCAAGTGCGAGACACTCCACAATCCCGTTGGTCACGTGTTCCAACAGTTAATTCCTCTCACCATATTTCCAGTCTTTATTATTTAGCTTCAGCTTCCTGCCATTGGAGCTCATTTTGTCCTTGTCTGCTAGACGGGAGAACATTGTGAGCTCAGAAATTGTCTCCCTATGTAGGTACTCCTGGACTGTGACCAGCTCACGACTCAGCCTTCTTTTCCTTGAGCTCAGCTGAGCTCTGGTGGCCCTTACTGCAACGTAGACTCCTTTCAATTACAACCACGGTTGCTGGCAGTCGGGCAGGCATCTGGACAGGCGGCCGTGCAAAGAGGCAAGGCATTAGCTTTTGGGATGAGTCTGCGGAAGAGGCTACAAGGAGTGAAGGGGGAAGTGACCTGTGTGGTATACGGAATTCGTCTCTTCCCCACTCATTTCTCCTTTCCTCTGGCCCTCCTTTTTCATTTCTCCTCTCCTCTTTTTGCGACGTTTCCGCCCCTTTTCTCCTCCCTGTGCAGAGCTGTGATGGGTCTGCCCCGGAATCTCACCATGGAGACACACCGCAGCCTTGGGCTGCGAGGGCTGAAACCAGGGCCAGCCCAACCATATAGGTGAACTAGGCAGTTGCCTAGGGCGCCAGCTTTAAGGGGCACCAAATTAGATGGAAGAGAATTTTTTACATGTTCCCTCTCATAACACGGCGGGGAGGAGGCGCCAAAAACCCTTGGGCTGGCCTTGGCTGCAACCCAATTCTTGCCACGGCATTCTGTTGCCATTGCAAGTGCAGCCCCAGTGATCCAGACTGGCTTGTGGAGTTTGTACTACTGTCCCTTCACTGTTCTTGTTAGTTGAGCTATCTAGACCATAGCTGGCTGGGGTGCGTCTACAGGTGCTGCAGACACGCCTTTGATTTTGGAGTAGGCAGACCTTTCATTGTTAATCTTTGACCAACCACTCACAAAGACACGCAACCTTTTAGTGACTGTCGTCTCCTATTAATAGCTAGTGAAGGGGTGTCATCAGTAAGTTCCAGAGTTAACAGGACACCGAGTTTAGCAGAGCAGGGGGGTTGTTCCATCTCAGAGCCATTGTTTTAGGCTGCCTTGCCGACTCAGGAAGACTGCTCTGCATACATTTAAACTCAGCTCATATTTGGAAGATTATCGTTGCAACTGTAAAGGCTAAAAATTTGCTTAAAAATAAAATGAAAGCTTCGATTCTGCTGAATCCCAATATGCCACAGAGGCCACATAAAAGCATCACATGGGGGGTGGAGCCCTCCATCTACTCTAAGGGGCATAAAGATTAATTTAAACAGTGCCTCTGTATTTTTTAAAGAGTGCTCAATTCAACTACACAAACAGTTCTGAAGAGCCCTTAAGCAAACCCTATTATGACTCCATAATCTATGTTTTCATTCCTTGCCACCTGCCTTTGAACATATGCAGCTTGTCAGCTGTTTTAGTTATTTTGAAATGAAGCTGACTTTTTTTTCTTTTTGCGGGGAGAGCTGGATCTCTTTTCTTCTTTGGGATAAAAATCTTCCTCCAAATTCCTGAGAACTCTGCTGTATAGTTCTCCTTTTCCTATGTGTGTTTTTTCCGATTAATATGATTTAAATGCACGTGCGCGTACACACACACACAAACCCCCCCCTCCCATATCATTTCCTTGATTTAATATCAGCCACTTATGGCTCTCAGGCTGCTAAGTTCATCACCATTTCTTCCAAGAAAGACCTTAGTAAAATAAACTAACATCCCCACATACCAGAGTGAAAGTCAGACAATAGAACAGACCATTATAACTCTTCCCTGACACTAAAAATGTGACCAATAAGGTATTTGACCAAAGATGTCCATTAACGCAAGACCTTAGCAATGTTACCTTATCCCTGTGTGTGGAAAAAGCTAAAGCCCCTGTCACACACGTCCTTGTCCAACCACTTGTTGTACATCTGTTGACGGATACCAACTGGAACGGAGATTAGCTCTCAGACTCTTGTGCTGGGCTGTCTGCCCTTCCTAATGAGGAACAGATTGAAATGCTGCTCTGTTTTAAAATGCGGTGCTTTACCTCGAGCACTGAATGGCACAAATAGCAAAATCCAGAAGGCTGGGAAGGCGCGGAGCGGCCTGTTTGGAGGCCAGTGTTATTAAACAAGAGCTGACAGCTAGACAATATTGCCGTCTGGCTTCCCGGACTAACAGGCGGGGGGCACCTGCATGGCAGGGAGACCATTCTTGAGTTGGGGTCTCGACCCTGCAGGGTCTTCCAGGGCATCCACCATGGCGTTGCCCTCTACTTTAAGCAATACTGAATCTCAAGCCTCCCCTTTGCCTGGTCGCAGCTTCTGTGGGTAAAGAAAGGGCGGGGGATTGGTGCATCTGTGGTGACGTGGGTTCGGGCACCACCCTAATGAGAAGCTTTCCTGCACGCATCTGCTCACGGGAGAGAGTAACACGGTGTCCATGCAGCACTGGCCTGATTCCCGCAGGATCAGGCTTCCGTTGTCCATCCTGCTCACTGCTGTTTTGCCTTGCAGCATCCAGGGGTCTGCGTGAGGCAGGATAAGACCCAGAGGGTCCGTCCACACACACGGCCCTCCCAAGGGTTTTTGGCACCCTGGGCAAACTATGATTTTGGCGCCCTTTGCCCCACATGTTATAAGAGAGAACATGTGTAGAAAAATTCTCTTCCATCTAATTTGGTGCCCTTTAAACCCTGGTGCCTTAGGCAACTGCCTAGTTCACCTATATGGTTGGACCGGACCTGTCCACATGAGTGGTTTGCCGCTTAGTGCCACGTTCACACCTTCACTGGCAGTGTAGATATGCCCTGAGTCTGAGCTCTTCTGCTGAAAGTTAGCAGGATTCGGCCTTGAATTCCTGAAGCTGAGAACCACTTCCAACAGGAACACAAGTCAAAATCAACCTGGGGGTTTGTTTTTCCTTGGAATCATTGTTAATAACCCCTTTGCCTTTTTTTTTTTTTTTTTTATTGTGATCTAAAATGTTTCTTGGGAACTTCCGCTGCGTGCTAGAGATCTGTGTCTGTTTTGTGCCGGGTGGGGTTTGGTAAAGGCTCAGTGGTGATAAATGTTGCTCCATGGCTCTAGAGAAAGAAAATCATTTTCCTCTCCTAGTCCACAGGTGGCTGGATTTCTGCGCGGGGCACTGAGTAAGGTCAATGGAAACCGCACAGACCGTGCAGTAGAAATCCGACTGCTCTGCAGAATAAAGTTTTCAGTGAAAATGTTTAGTCCCTCCATTGTCTTCCTGCTGGTCTGGTAAGTGACATGCCATGTGAGACTGCCCGGGTGGCCATTAGAGTGTGCAATGCATTGGGTGCCTGTTCTGTAGCAGTATTGGCTCGCATGTTTCTGGACATGAACTAGTCATCAATGGCCTGAGGCTAGGAAGAAATTTCCATTATGGGCAGTTTATGGCGTAATTGCACAGGTTGGAGGTTTGATGTATTCCCAGTGCTGGTCACCAATAGAGACAGGATGCTGGGCTACGTGGACCATTGGTCTGAGCCAGTGTGGCAAGTCCTATAACGCAGAATTGTTATTTATTATTGGTACCACTAATAAGCAAGGCCGTGCACCATTGCACTAGGTTTTATTCATATGTGTGCGAGAGATACCGCCCCGGCTCCAAACTCAGAGGTAATGTCTTCTTGAAAATGGTGGAACCCAAACCAGACCCTGGGTCTCCCAATTCCCAGTCCAACTGCCACACTCAATGAGCAGACAAGAATCTTTTCTGCAGTGGGCCTTCTCTTGAAGTGGAAATGCTAGCAACGAGCCAACAGTGGTCAGGATATCCTTTGACTGCATCTTTTACACCTTCCTTTCCCTTCCTGCTGCCACCCAGGGTATCGTGAACCCGAGGAAACAGTCAAAACAACTTGGAGAGTCATTGAATTTGATCTGACTTAATCTTTCTTTAAGTCACAGTGTCATGTGTCAGGACGTGGCGGTTCTTTTCCCACTTAAACTGTCATTTCCCGTGGGGCCACGTCCCCTGCTCTGTACCTGTGCGTGTTTGCTGCTCTTTTGGAGTCAGAAGCACTGGTTGGACGGCTGGAGGTTTTTGCAGGGCAAGCGCACCTGGTAGAACATTGTTACTCCATTGACATATGGCTTTCTAGCAGCAGAGGACCTGGCCTGTGGCCTCTTCTACTTCTCAGGGCCGGGCAGGGCAAACACGACATCATTTAACGCTGCTGCAGGTTGGGGGAATGAGGCATAAAGTCTGGTGTGAAGCCCAACAGGAACTGTGAAGACCAAGGTGCGGATTCTCCCCCCTTGCTGTAGCAAGCCTCGAAACAGAGGGGGGAAAACTCCCCGTCTGCAGCAAACCAGCAGAGGTCTTTCCACGCCAGCGGCTGGCCGAGGTGGAAGCTACATGAATTCTGTCAGCAAAGCCTGGGAGCAGTTTAGCGCACATTACCTCTCTCCAGCTCCGGCAGCAGGCCTGGGACCCATAGACCATATGTGGATTCATCGTTTATTATATTACAGGCTCCTTAAGTGCTTCGCCTCTTGGCAAGATCCCAGTCGAGGAATGTTAACGTTTTTTCTGTGGGTAATTCCTGAGGGCCCTGGGCTGGTCCAAAACTGGCCTTCTCCCTCCGCTCCACCATTGGCTCTTATTTTATTTTATGTTTCTTTTCATCGGTGGTTGAATTGAAAATTAAGATGTGCTGGGCCCTAACCCCAAATAAAAATGCCAATACTTTCCCTCGGGGGCCCTTTATTTAACTTCCTAGGCAGACTGTGTACATTATAGCCGTGCGTGTGTGTGTGTTATGCACACTCTGTGGAAGGGGCTGCGTGCCTCAGCTCTGACCTGCCCTTAATGCCGATTCTGACGAGCCTGCAGAAGGAGCTCAGTTTTATTTTCTGGGTGGGAGTTGGGGAGGGGAGGGCTGGGGCATCCGGTCCAGGCTCAAAGGGCCTGTCTTCCACCCTGAGGTGGGAGATGAGGTGAAATAAAGTAACAGTCCCTCGCTTTCATAGATGTAATGCTTTTCAGCTGGAGATCTCAAAGCGCTTTACAAAGATGGGGAGGAGGGTGTGGTATTATTCCCATTTTACAGATGGGAAAACTGAGGCACAGAGTGGTGAAAGTGAATTCACTGTCAGCACCAAGAAAGGAACTAGGTCTCCCGAGTCCCAAGCAGGCACTCTAACCACTAGGCAACATTGGCTCCAAATTCAGTATTATTCCCACAACTGGCAGGAAACTGAGCCCCACATCCAGCCCAGGACAATCCACAGAGACCTGCCAAAAGATCTGGTGGCCCCTCTGAAGCTGCAGGCTTGGCAAAGGTGGTGCTCAGTGGAAAGCGGTGTAGCAGAGAGAATTACTTCACTAGACATGTGGCTACTGTTCAGTGCTGACTGATCTGCTTGGATAACCCCCTGCACCCAGCCCCCCGACGAAGTGGTAAGACACATGGGCTGGGTTTTGTGGCCTGGATGTGTCTTGTTTTGGAGGTGATACCCTGGAGGGCTTCCGGGGATCAGTATGGGAAGGGGGTGGTGCCTGTCTGGAGTGTCACCACTGATCTGGATTTATGACCCTTGGTCAGTCCTCCATTTCTAGGTCCATTCAGAGAGCAGGGAGGGTGGTTGGTGCGGTGTAAATTGCAGGCTTAAATCTCTGGCAATCAAATATATGTATGGGGATTATTTTGAAGGAGGAGGGAGGGGCACCGCTGATAAATGATTTACCAGGGCAGTCAAAGCTCCTGTTTCAATGTGTGTGTGTGGGGGTGTGTGTGTGGAAGGGTGGACTCAATGACTTCTTGCAGACTCTTGCAGCCCTACCTTTCTATGGTTGCCTAGCTGGCATCCTTGAACATTCCCAACCCTGCGGTAGGCTAGGCACCTGTCCCTTTAGCCCATGGACCTGGACAAAAACAGACGTCACTTGGTTTGGAATTTGCAGAGCCACAGCAGTCTGGATTTGGTTTGCACACTGCAAATCTAGTGAGTTGCAGGGTGGGGTGAGTAGAGGGCGGAGTGGAAGGGTGTTTTGCACCTGGGTCCACGTGACCGAAAACCCAGCATTCCGGGGCATGGGTGTGATACATGGTGCTGGTTTTGATTGGTTTAAAGATGATCCATAGGGTTGAGCGATGGTCCTGTGAGGGAAGACTCTAAGGCTATGTCTACGTGTCTACGCTAGAAAAAGTTAGGTCGACTTTGTTAAATCGACTTAGTAAGGTCGACTTTATTAAGTCGACTTAACAAAGTGGCGTCCATGGACGTGGACTTAGTCCACTTTGTTAAGTGGACCTAACTGCCCTTAGATCAACTCAATAAAGTGGACTTAAGCATCCACACTGTGCTTAGGTCGACCTAAGGAGGGTTAGTTTAACCTAACCAGCGGTTCTTATTAAGTTGACCTAAGCTTTCATTAGGTTGACTTAAGGATTTTCTTAAGTCACCCTAATGAAAGCCTGGTGTGGACAGGGACTAAGTTAAGTCAACTTAAGCCTCCTTAGTCAACCTAACTTGCAAGTGTAGACATAGCCTGAGAGTTCCTGTCTATAAATGTTTGTTTGGTGGGACAAACCTCTCGTGTAATAATCTAAAAAAACCCCAAATCGCAATGTGTTGCTGGGAGTGCATTGTGTCCGTCCCCAAAGCTCTTTAGGACATTATTAATTCTAGACCCTACCTCATGGATGGAGAGAGCCCTATCAAAAGGGAGTCCAACCTGAGGAAACCAGTATAGGTGGTCACGTGGGCTTGAACCAAGGTAGAAGTCTAATAGCTAGGCTTGCTTTGCGTCTCAATATGGAAGCTTCAATTTCCCCTCTCCACCACTGTGTGCTCCCTGGTGTTCATAACTCATCAACCAGGCCCCCAAGATCATGAGACTGGCTTAGAAAAACAGGAGATTTGGGTTTTTTTCCCTTGTCTTCTAGATCATGAACCTTTAGGGATCACGTTCTCAAGGTTTTCTCTGCACTTGCATGGGCTAGAAATGTGTTTTTTTAAAAAAAAGAAATCTAGAAGCTGAGATTGTCATGTAATCACTTGACCACAGGAGCTGGGGATTTAAGAATTCCACCAGATAATGCCAGACCTGGTACTTCACCATTTGTTCTTCTGCTCCGAGCTCCCTGGGCCCGACAGGGGAGTTCTGAGCAATGGGCGTTCCTGCTTTGATCCGTTCTGTGTTTCCAGACAGACTGGCACAAGTCAGCTGTCATTGGAATGAACCAGTGAGCAGCATCGGTGGCTGGATTTGTACAGTCCGAGTCAGACCACGTGTAATTAGGCAAAGCAGCATTGTACTCGATTGAATTGCACCCGCTCACATCAGGTTTGAACGACAACTCATCTTGGACATGCTGAGAACTGGGACTGTGCGGGACCAAAGACAGCAACTGTCCAAGTGGGATCTTCTCTCTTCCACTCTGTCTTTCACCCGACATCATCTTGTCCACATCCAGCAGGCAGCCTTGTGGGCTGACCCCAGAGTCCCAAATGTAAAATAGATCCTTTTTGCTGCTAGGATCCAAGGCCCTAAATGTCTCCATTATCCGTCTGTAAAATGGGTCTTTCACACCCAGTCCGTCTTTAGACTATAAGTTCTTCCAGGCAGGGAGTGTCTGAGTGTGTGTGTACAGCACCTTGCACAATGGAGCACTCTAGGCGAGCTCTCTTGCTGCAGAGTACTCTGCTGGAGGAGGCCAGTGAGAGAAAACCCCATAGTTTGCATCAATTAAAATTGCTCTGGATAAAGCATATACCATACAGGGCAATCTTGAGGAGGCAGGGGATGGACGAGGCAGAACCCAAGTTTGTCTTTTCCATCATTTATTTCTATTCTCACACTACGGAAGCTACAGAGCAGGGTGTCTCTCCTGGGTTAGGAGATGGTGGGCCAGTTTGATTTAGTCCTGCAGTAATTCTCCCCTGATACATATTCCTTTGCCTCTTTCTGTCTATAGTAGGGAATTTTAATGTGTGCCCTCACCATGGTAGCTGGCCACCAATTTATGCTGGTTCATCAAGGTTTTCCATCTGCTGGGTTCTACCCTTTGTTGAGGAAACCTTCAGGCTGACGTAGCACCAGAGGACGGCCCCATTTCATTCTCCTGCATGGCAGCTTCTTCCCTGTAAGCAGCCCATCTCTTGCTATATCCCCTCGCCCCCATGCTAGATGTTGCAGAGACAGCCAGGTGTGTGGGAAAGGACAGGGAGGAATCGATAGGCTCTCATCGCAAACTTGTGTTTATGAGCTGGTGTTCCTTCTGGGATTGTCCACGGCCAGAATCCAGCCCTAACCCCTCTGCCTTCTGGGCACCTGGGCCAAAATTCTGCATACAGCTGGAGAGGGCGGGGCGGTAGGGGATAGTTCAAAGCTGGCTGAAATCAGAGGAAAGGCTCCCTCTGGCTTTGGATCACACCCCAATTGGTAAGCTTTGAAGCCCCTTTAGCAGTTGATTTTGTTGGGATTTCTTTTTCGTGTTGCTCTTTAGACCTTGGTGTGGCTCAGCTGTGCAGAGGTGAACTCCCTAGAATGAGGCGTGATTCCTCAAGTCAGCTGCTGCTGTGGGGAAGGAAGGACAAAACCTTATTTCAACCCCAGGGCTGTGGGCAGACCATCGCTTTGTTCAAGACAAGTTCTCAGTTTCTTTGGTCTGCTGCTGCTGCCAGAGCTGCTGGTGGGGGAAGAATTGTTGCATTCTATAAAAAGGCAAAGATGAACTGGGATTTCCATATAAGGGGGAGAACAGGAGATAGTCATGTCCTCAAAGCAGGAGGATGAGGAGCCTGTTGTAAGCCCATTTTTGCATGAACTTTTTAAACACATTTATCTTTCTGACCAAAGAACTCGTGGAGAAAATTTGGAAAGAAAATTCGAGGCCTGTGCATTTCTGCTCCAGTAGAAACCTGTGAACGGGATGATCTCGTGGCACTCTTTGAACAGGTCCTGAATATTTCCAGACCAGGGATTCTTTAGTTTTATTGGCATAACAATACTGTGCCAGGTATTTATATAATGCCCCCCGTTAAAATAGTCCCAGGTCACATTATAATTCAAGGCACATTGAAAGCTGCACTAAATAGGAGTCTTTTCGACAGCGGTTATAAAACAGAGACAGAGCTGGCTGTGTGAACGTCAAGAGGCAGCTGGTTCCATAGACTAGCGCCCTGAGTCAGAGACCACTGAAGTCAATGGAAAGAGTCTCATTAGTTTCACAGGGCTTTGGATCAAGTCCTAGGTACATGGAAAAAACCTTTCTCCAGTAACTCCTCTGAGAGTCAGAGAAGTTAAGTGACTTGCCCATAGATACAAAGGAGTCAATGGCAGAGTCACAGATAGAGCTCTGGAGTAGGAGTGCTATATTTTGTCTCAGTTGCCTCTGATAATGGACTGAGTTTTCGACTGGGCCACTGGTGGCGGAAGCACCTGCGTCCGTTTTGAGTGCTGATTCAGACCCATCTGTAGCAAAGCCATATAGGTCAAAAGTCTTTTACTGGCATTAAGCAAAGCACTTCAATACAGCATTTCATCAGTAACCTGTGGAGTGATTTGAGAAGAGCGCTCATTTTCTAATCACTTCCTTCCAATGAGAAATCATAGCAGCAGCATTATGGATCTACCTCTTAATAGCCTAAAAAAAGAGGAGGAGGATTGGCATGTGGATTTCCTCCCTTCCCCAATCCCCTTTCCATGAGTTTTCAGCAAGAGGGAACGAGCCAGTCCCAGAACAATTCCCAGCACATGGGGCTGTTTTGTAGCACACAGTCATTACAACAAGTGATTTGACCTCACCTTCCTCTCTGTGCTGTTCCCCAGAGTTTGAATCCCAACACCTATTTTGATTTGCTGTTACAGCCTGACCTGATCCTATGTCACACACTCCCCTGCATTTAATTTCCTCCCATTCTGCAAGTTTCCCATTTTCAAAGCGTCTGACGAAGTGGGATTTTCTCCCACGAAAGCTCATGCGATAAATAAATCTGTTAGTCTTTAAAAATGCCACAGGACTCTGTTGTTTTTCTACAGTCATATACGGTGTAAGATAAGCGAAGAAAAGATTTGATTGAATGAATATAATTGCTGCTTCCCTTTTATTTCAGTACACCTTGAAAACTAATCTGGCACTGTCCATTTTTTATCCAAGGGGTAGATGCCCCCAGGTTCACGTAACAGTACAGAGCTCTGAACTCTCCCTCACCTGCCCTTAAGCACACGTGGCAGGTAAGGAAGAATTCCTGGTCTCGTTTTTCATGCATCTTGCAACCACTTCCACAAATTCATTTCCCTTATGAAGCTTCATAAGCTTCCTGCACATCCTGCTGCCTATATTGGGTGATTATATATATATATATAAAAAATACAGATATATGCCAGACTTTGCAAAGTGAGGCAGAAAAATCCAGGTGATACAGAAAAATTAGATTTTATATTAAAGAAGGGGGGATTGAAAAATCTCTCCTCCCTGAAGCACTTGCTCAAATCTCCTAGACCCCCAGTGCCCTGGCTTGTCTAGAGAAGCTAATGTAAAACACATTAAAAGGGTAAGAAAAGGGAGTATGATGGTTGAGAATAATTTTGTTTGGGTTTCTGAAACGTGCACATGAAAACACTGTGTGGTTTTCTGACAAATTTGAAACAGTGCTATTCAATTCGCTCCAACATCGCTACTGTTGATCTAGCAGACTGTAAAGCATTTATTGGAGTTGCCTGAGGCAAATTTAAGCATCTGTGGAATAACAGGTCCAGGAAGTAATTGCATCCACAAGGAAAATATTTTTATGTATAATTCAGTGACCCATTTTATAAACATTGCGGTTCCACCTTGGACTTTCTTTTTTCATCCAACCATCTGAGGTTAGCAAAATATGTGGAGCTGTGTTTGGTGGATCACATTCTGCGAAGCATGGAACGTAGTTGGTGGGGGGTAATGGACAGGAAAGAACCCTCCATTGACTGCAGAGTGAAGTATGGATCTTCAAACATACCCTGTGTGTTCTCCAAACTCTGAAAAAGTGACTGCTGGTCTGAGACTAGTATGATGCAAGAGGGTGTTTACACAACATTTAGATATGGCTCCACTGGATGTGGTAGGGAAAATCTGGGTTTTGGTGGTTTTGTTTTTGCAAAATTCGGGGGGAGGTGCGCTGGGGAGTTACTGCATTTTGAAACAAATACAGTGCAATCTTTGTAGAGCAAGCGTTCTGTGTTTTCCAACTGAGTGGCGTCACTGTGAGCTGAGTCATTTAAATCTGGAGTCCCATTTTGCACCTTTCAAAGCATTTGGTGGACTCGGCAAAGGGGACGGGAGTCAGGGATTTCTGGATTCTATTCCTCCAGTTTATTGAACGAGTCACTCCCCCTATTTGTGCCACAGATACTCTTCATGAAATGGATGTAGAATCTTTGTCCCTGGAGCACCGTGAAGACTATAGCATGCAAAATGCTTTGAAGTCCAGGAAGGGAAGTTCCTATAGATGTGCACATGGTACAGTTTGGAACCTCCTTGTTACTTTGCTCCAAGTAGAGTTTCACCCTATCTGGATTACCAGTGGGTGAAATTGACCTCTGTGTTGAGGGCCAGAATAAGCTATGTACCACTTAGTCCCATGTAAGCCATGAAGTCTCCAGTGGGACTGCTTTTTTATTGTCCCTCTGTGTTGGGATTCCACTAAAATGCCACATCTTCTAGGCGGCATGTTTCATTTATTCACGTTCCTTCAGCCATCTGCCTTCTCTCCACTCTCCCCTTTGAAATGAATCTGCAGCAGAGGTTGTTTTTTTTTTTTAAAATGAAAAGCAGTTTGCCTTGAAAAATGGTCATTTTACAAACTAGGTAATTTTAGAAAAATTACTGATTTCTTCTCAATTATTTGCAACTTTTTTGCGCTCAATTTAATTGAAATCATTGCCAATTTTTTTCCCCCCTGAAAAACCCAGCTTTGGGTGAACTAAAAATGTCATCTGGGGATTTAAGGAAAATATTGATTAAAATATATTTTTTTTGTAAAAATTTGAACAAAAGAAAAATATCCATTTTGAACCCCATGAAAGAGAATCAACTTGGAAATTTTTACTTTTATTTTTTTGGGATGAATTTATTCCCCCTCCTTTTTTCCAGCCATCTTGCATTAGGAACAGTGCGATGTTTGTGGTGGGACACAGGGGAGAACAATAGATGAATGGGAGAATTTACAAGTCTTGTTTTTCAGATGCTGATGGAATTAAATCAGGTGTTGCCAAAAAGGACAAGGTGCAGATCTGGGTTTCATTGTTCAATTGGAGACCACCACAAGAGTCTCATAAGGAAGGAGCTGGTCAGGTGGATACAAACTTAATTAAGAGCTCTGGGATCTGTAATTGTAAAAAATGAAACAAAAGCCCACAGGAAAAAAACAACTTGGTGGGTATGTTTGCCATCTGAGCAGGGGGTATAATTCCTCTGATACAGCTAGCAAAGTAAAAGTAGAATGTGCATACTGCCAAGACACAGCGGGGTGGATTAGCACGACACGGCACCCCGAACTTGCACCCAGGTGAGATGCTAGACACATACTCGGAGCAGCTTGCTTATGTCACCCGGAGCCAGGAGTTGCATCCCCAATCCCCAGCTCAAAGAGTAGATCTATCCAATGACACCATCCATTACAGATGCTACTGTCGCATTACCTGAGCGCTCTGTATGCATCCAAGACTGCTCCCTTGTATATGTCTTTGTGGAATTATGAACATCTTTCTTGAGGTATGTGGGCTGTGCCAAATACCCGGAGCAAGTTTGCTAAAGTTTGGCAACCTAATTCTCATCAACAAGCACTTGTGTTCCAGTGGTTCTCGCAGGCCTCAGCCAAAACAAAACCCCTATTGGGCGAGACGCTCTGGGATCACACAGTAAGAGCCCCAGCCCGAAAGAGCTTGAGAGATGACCGTTATCTGGATGGACACGTTGGAGCTGGGGACCTCAGGAGCTAACGGCAGGAATTTCTAGATCGTGAACCTCGGTAGCTGGAACTGTACCCGACTCTCATTCTCTGTTGATCAAGTACAGAGGGGGACCCATAATGCCTTTGGTCAGCAGGCCACACATGCACTCTGAGTAACCAAGCCATGCTGAAAGCAGAATGCTGCAAAAGTAAATTCACGGTCCCGGGGGTCGCACTGGGATGGTTTGTGCCTCAAGGAGACACCTTGCCACCTTTTGGGGGGGGGGGGGAATACTCGCTACGATGCCCTTTCTTTGCAGCCAGCCAGCTTTGCTGGCCGATGAGCTGTGGAGGCGGAGCTATGTCTCTGCTTTTCCCCTTCCCCTGGGGGAAAGTCACAGGGACTAACCCCATGGCCCCGCATAGCCCAGGTTGTGTCAAGGCTCTGGGAATATTCTGGTCCCTTTGCTCAGGCACAGGCTGCTCAACCTTTTGGCTTGGATCAGCTGCACATCTGGTTGGTAGAAGACTCACTGGGGTTGGGAGCCCTCCCAGCCAGCTCTGCTCAGACCCACAAACCAATAACTGTGCCTTAACATGCAGGCGGGGCGGTGTTGCTCACTGGGGTGGGCAGGGCCTGTGGCAGACTGTGTCCGCCCAGGTCCAGCGAGCTCCATTTTAACGAGATGTTGTTTGCTGGAAAAACAGAGCAAACCAAAACCCGCCTGACGTGGGGACTGAGCTGTTCCCTGCGGGGTAATGGCGATACCGAGACAGATGCTCCCCTGCTCCAGCTGCATTATGGGTGTCTTTGGACCGCCATATTTAAGAGTCACATGCTCTTCTTTTGCAGCGACTGAGAATGCTTTCGGTGGCTATTTTTAGCTTGTCACCTATGCAGATCTAGCCTTTGCCTGTTACCTCAGATAAAGGGGTGCAAGTGAGAGATCAGGCTTTGCCATGCACATCCTGTGATGGCAGCGCTTTAATACCCCATGGCATTTCTGTGGTGTGGGGTGGGTCAAGTGGAGTTGCATGTAGGGAGCACGTTAGGCTGATGCCCCCTCACTCTTCCAATAACGGAATCCCAGTGGAATGGAATTGCACCCCAGAGGTTATTGGAAGCCAGTACAAATCAGGGAATGCTAGCCTAATGCACCCCCAAAATATATCTCCACTTAAGAAGATCTGACCCAGAAAGCCTTACGTGGTTTGGGCCCTTGTTCCCTGTAACATCACCTCTCTCTCTGGGTTGGCTGTGACATATGAATTGCAGCATCCGCAGTGTGAAAGTGAAAGAGTCATTGGTAAGGTGTTCTTTGTGACTTCCGCCCCACACCTTGGTCCTCCAGAGCCCAGATTTGTTAACCCTTTTTTTCCCCACTGCATTAAGGGTGTTGAGAAGGGGGTTGGGTAAATTTGTAGACAGTTCTGTATCTGCTTTGTGATTTATTTATTTTTTTAATGGACAGGGTGGTGCCCAGAATGGAATGCAGGATGGGCTCCTACAATTACCTTTGGAAATGTGAATAAATAGGAATATAATAAATTTCTAGAGTCTTGAGCTGATATTTGAACAAGTTTTGGCTGATGGATCTTCTCACTGTCCATTTGAAATCGAAACCATTGCATCCTTCAGCATGACTGTCTGCCTCTGCTTTAGAGCCTGGAGTAACCGGGGTCTTTTCAGTCAGGACTTAGGTTGAATGAAAGAGATGCATGATGGCCCGGGACTAGAAGAGCAGAGATGTTGCAGGTTTGGATGCAGATACATTTGCAGAGTCACTTAGGCAACACCAAAGATGTGCTGAGTTAGACATGAGGTGTGTACTGGAGCTGTTCAGAGATACAGAACAGGTAACAGGTCTGATAGTGACAGAGATTCCGTGTGTTTTGGTCAAGGTTTGCTCTCAGCTTGCCTGAGATGTGAGTGGAAGTAGTTTGACCAAGGAATCATCAAGCAGGAACTCCAGCTGTAGTGCCCACTCCGCCTCTTGCACCTTTTGAAATCTTTAGACAGTCCACTTCACTTTCCCCCTCTGTGGAATGGGCACAGGCTGGTAAATATTACTAACTCCTGGGGTGTTGGGAGGAAAACTCTTTCAACATGAAAGATTCCGTGCAAATGTTAATTATTATACTGGAATGAACAGGCTAATGTGTATTTGTCTCACTGCCTTCTTCTGGTTAGAATCAGAGCTCCTCAACTGTGTGTCATAGATCCTATACTGCTAACGGATGATGGAGCTGCTCCTATAATCCATGTATCAGGGGCCTGGGCTTTTAGAGTAGGAGAGGCTACATGCTGCCCCCATACATTTCTAATCAGCCGTAGTATGTGTGACAGCTGTGATAGCCACTGATTCGTTATAGGATCATTATTGTTGCATAGCCAGGATTGATTAAAAATTCACCCAGTCCCTCTCAAGACAGGTGATTTAAAAGAACCTCTCTGCAACATGCCACAAACTCTTGGGAGGCTACTCAATGGGCATCTTGGTGTTAAAATGTGGCATTGCTGGACCCATGAGGTCCCTGCTTCCAACCCCTTTGTATAAGACTGGAGAGAGAGAGGAAGTCCCAGAAGGTGTTAGAGAAGGTCCTGGCTGCCTTATTCAATTGACACCATATCATGACATATACAATAGATCTACAGTATGATATCTGACTGCTTGCTCCTGTAATCACTGCTCACGCAACAGTGCTTACTTGCACATGCAGTTTTATAAACTCAAAGGGGATTACTCCTGGGATTAAGGCACCCAGGCCTGCATCCTTATTATTTCTGCTCCTTCCTCACTCCACCTTCAAACAAATCCATCTTTTTGCAGAGTCAACTCAAAATACCATAGAGGCCAACAGCAGAGTAAACCGGCCAGGGTACTGTGCAGCCTCCTGAAAGGAAAACAGAACAACAAAAAAGACAGTGAGTAAATATTATCTGAATATAAAGGAACGCTGTGTTTCTTCTTACGGGTCTAGAATGTCTGCCTTTTAACAGCTAACCTTGACTCAGCCAATATCCACAACATGCAACTGAGGCCAAAATATTTCTATGCCTTAAAGTACCACAACAGCTGTTTTTCTTGCTAAAATATGGCATTACATTTTTTTGGATGGCTTGATGTTTCCTTGATGAAAGTGGACTAAGGGACTATTTCCCCTTCTCTCCCCCCACCTTCTTTCTTTTTCCTTTCTCCTTCTTCGAGAGGTGATAAAGCTTGAGTTTTTTCAGACCTTCATAAATACAGACCACAAGAGCGCCCGTAAACGGCCGAAGGGTGCTTCTCTTGCGTTGGAACGCTGGCTGCAACATGAGAAATGAGCTGCTGTTTGTTTTACATTCTCCCTTGTTATTCTTGGAACCCTCCCGTGCCCTGACGAAATCAACGCCAGGAGCAATTATTGGGTTGACATCTTCTTTTGCCAGTGGTTTGTAGTATGTCAAAAATGGTCCACTCTTAAAGCCAGGGCACTGAAGAGGAGTGGGACTGGTGGAGAAGGGAGAAGACAGGGGTGAGGGGAAACCTATTACTTCAGTACAGGAGAGAGGATTTGGGGTTAGTCGAATGTTATCTTTTGGCTTTGAGCATTTGTCTTGCTGTGCCTGTGGTGGGTCATATTAGCCTCTAATGTGAAAAAACCTCTTTGTGGGAATCCACAGGTGTCAATTAGTCCATGGGTTGGTTTCAACTTGAATCGTTTCTTCCTTTAAAGGTGCTACAGGATGTTTCAGGCTGCTTTTATAACGAGCTGTACGTTTTTAGAGTTCCGGTCACCTACTATACCCATTGCAAGCTATGCTTTACATTGACATGAATTTTGGGGGCAGGATAATCTTATCTAGTGCTTAGTTCGAGTCTACTGCTGACTCACTGGACAAGTCATGTCATCTTTCTCTCTCCCTCTCTGTAAAACAATGGGAGTAATAACTAGAGATGGGGCTTGGATCTGAGTTCCCAACTTACACCTATAGCTGTAGCTGCCAGGTCTACAATTCTATGAAAACCAAATTCAGAACTCATATCTCACTCCCCTGAACTGTTGGGAATGTTCAGCTCCCAGGTCTGGATCTTGGATTTTAGCTTGGGCCGGTCTCTAAAAAATAATAAAGAATAAAATGAAACCACCTTGGTAAATGACTTTGAAAAGCCCTAAAATATCATGAGTCGTAGTTGGCATTAAAATGCTTACCAGTGTTATATAAATATATAACATAAGATACCTGTATATAAATATTTCTCATGTTCCCTGTGATTAAATAGGACATACCTTAGACATGCTGCTGATGTTTAATAACATTATGAAGTCCCTTTGCAAGTTCCGGTTGTAGTCACTCAGCTGGCACCTTTTAAGGGTGACCACTCAGCTATTATTAAGTTGTGGTTTCCGTAATATTTTTCTGTTGAAGATGGGGGAAAAATATGGGCGTAACTCTGTGTGAAATGGACAGTAACCAAAGTAAGGTGAGTGCTCACCTCTGTCTTAGCAAGACCTTCAATTTTTGTGGCCAGCCATCTCGCTATCACCCTGTGCTCCTTTTTGGATCCAAGATCCCGTGAATGTTCGAGGGAGCGACGTGGTTGTAGCACCAGCATCTCAAGAGGGAACATACTTGCTAGTCTACAGAGGTTTGGTATTTATGGGCACTTAACGGTACCTTAATACGATGGGGATGACACTGTGGCCTTTAGTACATCCTTGCAATGATGATCATTAGAGATCAATGGATGCTGGCTATATGTTATTGAATGCAATGTCAGATAGCTTCACAAAGAGAAGGTTAAGGGGCAACATGATTACAGTTGAGAAGTACCTACCTGGGGAGCAAATATTTAATAGTGGGCTCTTCGCGGTAGCAGAGAAAGGCGTAACACAACCAAATGGCTGGAAGTTAAAGCCAGAATGGGAATAAAGTGTGTATTTTTAATCTTGAGAATAAGCACTGGGACAATTTACTGAGGTCTATGGTGGACTCTTCATCGCTGACCATTTTTAAATCAACATTGGCTCTGTTTCTTAAACATCTTCTCCAGGAATTATCTGGGGGAAGTTCTCCAGCCCGGATGACACAGGAGGTCAGATTAGATCATCACAGTGGCCCCTTCCGGCCTTGGGACCTATGAATCTATAGAAAGAGATATTCCTGCCCCACCGGCTCTTTCTGCTCCTTACGTTCTCTTTGGCTGCCACTCTTAGAAATCTCCCAGGGATTGTTAGCCAGACTTTTAAACAGACATTCTGAAATGTTCCCCCATCCTTCCTTTCGTTTTAGGGTTGCTCTCTTTTCAGTGGAGGAAGCAGAACCTGAAGGGTCCTGAAATAGATCCACTTAAATGGCCCTTGCCGTATCAAGGCATCAGGATGTTGTGACAGCTGTGTTTGTGCTGTGGGTTGGAGAGTTAAAGTCGCAGCAGATTCTCACGCTGCTCTGTTTCAAGTGGTGGTTAGTCGTGGGACTGGCCTGGCTCTCTGTTCTTCCCCTGCAAACTCAGTAAAATTGTTGGGGATGCACAATCATCATGGAAATTGGGACTGAGCTCTGGGCATTGTACTACCTAGAATGCAGATCTTAGTACTGTTGTCTAACAACGCATTAGGATGACAAAGTCCTAGTCACAGGGAGGTTGGGACAAAACTCTCACGGATTCAATGTGAGGATTTGGCCCAGTGTATTTTAATGATGCCAGAAAAGTGTTTTTTGAACCGCAAGAAAAAGAGTGTAGAAAGGCTCTGTGTTCTTCTGATTGGAGCGCCCAGTGTACTAAGCACTCTGCACAGCTCTAGAAAGGGGCAGCCAGTTCTTGCTCCAAAGACCTTCCATAAGAACATCCTCAATCAGACTAACGGGCCACACAGCTGCTTCAGAGGAATGTGCAAAAATCTTTGCCTTATGCAGTTAAGGGTGAACCTGCCCCCAGAAAATGTTTTTGCCGGATCTCAATAGGGAGAGGTTGTCTGATGCCTGGAATCAGTAGGGATTGACCCTTTAAAAAACACTTATTTATTTTTTTTAGCATTTCCTATTACAACTTCCATTCCAAAGAGGCAAGGGAGCAGCACAATGGGAGAGGGACAGGGATACAATATAAAAACGCTTCAAAAATGTTGTTTTGATTAAGCAGACAGCCAGTTCCCGTGTCCTCCGTAGTGTAAAGGAAGAAGGTCAGCGCCCTTTGAATAGTTTCTCAGCTCTCTAGTGGCACTTACTGTGTTCTGTGTTTTAGAAGCTGCCAGAACCCAACCAGAGCAGCTGTGGGTCTGAAGCTGCTAAGCCGACATGTTATGAATATGCAGGGACACAGCTATGTGGATCCCCATTAAGGCTGGCTGTTTCCTATTTGTTGTGATGTGTCAAAGACACAAAACCCTGTTAAATCGTTATAGGCATCATGGCCGCAGTAGGGAAAATAGTTACCTTGCAGACTAGCCCAGCAGGAGGCATTGGGGGCAGCATGGAGAAGACCGTGAGTAAAGCGGCTGGAAGATTTAGCAAGACGGGCGTTCCTGGCGGATGGGAGGGGGGATGGGGAATGATGCGGGGAGAGAAGAGAGCAGGAAAGGAGGGAAGGATAGGATTAAGCAGCACCTTGAAGGTGATGACCAGAGGCTTGAACTGGGCTTGCATATTAAATGGACAGGAGAAACGCTCTCAATCCAAGTCCTCGGGATTGGTGGCAATGCACAATATTCCATTCGTCAGGGACTAGTGAGGCGTTACCAGATTCCATTTTGAGGCGGTATTTAATGGAACCGTGAAGGAAATGAACTAAACCAGATTGGTGTCTCAGGGCTCCACCCAGACACAAGCCACCCCTTTTCTATGTCTTTAGTGCTCATGCAGGAGAAGGCCTTGCAGCACTGATTAGACCCAGGCATAACGAGGACATGTGCAATTTTGAAAGGGTACCCCAATACTGACCATCTGTGCTCTGCTACTCCAGTCCTGGGCTGTCCCACAGCTCTGCTAAGTCCCCTCAGTCCTGACCTGCCCCATCCTTGGTCTCTCCTGACCAGAGATGGCCCAGTTCTGCAAAGACAGTTTTGCTGTGTGCAAGGAAGGGAATAGAGAGGGACCACTAAGCTGTTTTCACTGGGAGGGAGGAAATAGACTTTTTCATTGTTTTTTTTCTTTTTCTTCCTTTTCACATTGCTAACATTTTAAATGAACTCAACTGTTCTTAACACTTTGCATCTACTCCTCCAGGGATCTCAACGTTCTTTAAACAACGTTGGTGGGAAGTCTGCCCGAGCAAACACTGAGTAAGGAGCGTGCCAGAATTTGGCCCAGTCTTTGAAGGGCCTGGTCACTTGTCAACGTCGGCACATTTGCACGTGTTGAACGTTTATAGTAATCATGTGCTCTGCCCAGAGAGCCATCTGCTAGAGCTTCGACACATGCCGCCTTGGTTATTGCAATTTCTCTGTCGTTTGTGTTTTTGAGAGCAAGCAGAGAGCCATGGCAAAACAGGCCAATGTGGGGGTGACGCTGGTGGAGTGGTGGATGCAGGGGTTCTGAGGGCCGGGTGGATAGCTAAAAAGTGAGGAAGAGATTTAAAAAGACGAGGATAAGAAGCTTGAAATTAATGTGGTAGCAAAGAGGGGATTGACATTAACAGAGTGAGGAGAAAGGGACATAAAGGGAGCAGTTGTGGTTTCCCTGGGCTAGAAGAAACTCAGAGAGAAGGGGGGTGAGAAGGACCCAAAAGAGTTTTAGACAGTTTTGGGCAGAAAGCATAGGCTGGGTCTTAGAAACATAAAGAAAGGAGATGTGGCAAGTTTTGGACACTCTGTAGCCCGGGCTGTACTTCTTCTCTGGATAAAGAGAGACCTTCTGGCCCCAGGCCTTATTAATGCAGTATTTGGTCCTCCAAAATTCTCTCCTCCTCCACCCTCTCTCCCCTCAAAGAGCGGAATATCTCCCATAAAATCTTAATATGTCAGTTTTTTGGAATTTGCCACCGAGGTAAACAAAGACAATGGCAGTAATAGTGTCGTTTCTTTCTCTTCTTCTTTGTTGTTGGGTTTTTTTAAAAAAAAAATAAGATCAACTTATTTTTTTTAACAGGAGACAGAAGAAATTTAAAAGGCACCCCTTCCCCCTTGCATCCCCAGAACACATTTTCATTGCCCAAAACCTCTTGAGTTTATTTTGACTGGGGCCTGCCATTTCATGGGTCGAAAAACTGAAAGTGACGGAGAGGCGCTCTGTCGACACAGCGAGATGATATCATCAAAATGCTACAGGATCAGCCTTGGGGGTGCTCCAAGCATTACTAGAGGTCTGGATCCCCATCCAAACGAGACCATTATTCATCATTTCTGCTATTTTCTTAACAATTTTGCTTAAGTACCTTATTTATACCAAAAATGCTTTTTTGCCAAGCAGTTGGCTTGACCTCTTATGTATGCATGCATATATATACACACACACGCTCATTCTACATAAATCCATCCCTGTGTGTGTATAGAGATATGTAATGTGTGTGTGTATAATATATGTATTCACCTCTCCCCGGACAGCTACCATGTGTTTGGAATTAGTGCAGCGATTATAGGGGGAGAAGTCAGCTGGGTTCCTCCTGAACATTTCAATGCTTAATCTCCGAAGAATGCAGAATGTCTGTCTGGGCATCCGGGCCAAGATCAACTCCACGGCACGGGGAGGCCAATATAAACGTTCATGTTTTGTGTCACAGAGATTTCATTAGGTTTTTTTTTTTTTTTTTTTTTTTTTTTTTTTAATGTAATTGCATAAGGAGAACTACTGTGATGAAAATGCCACAGCAAACAAATGAGATGAATCATGAAATCTCTTTTGAAGAGACATAGGCCTCATCCAGGCTATTTGCATCCAACTTTTGCATATTCCAGCTCAGAGGTGACCTTTTCGGATAAATAATGGGCTGTCTCCCTCACCCAGCTTCTTTCTTATACAAATGGTCTGACATCATGGGGAAGTTTGAATCTTTTTTGGGTAAAGGGGTCTCATTAGTACAATGGCTTTAATACACTGATCTGTCACCTCCGGTGGCCTAAGTTTGAATCCTGGCTTGCGGATCTCCTCCTCAGTGCCTCGCCCATCCACATCTCAAAGCCTGGTTATCTGTGTTCCTGACAAGCCCTGGGCTGGAGAAGCAGAGGTGCATTTTGCTGCTCAAGATGATTGAGGTGCATTGGCAGACCCTTGTGAAGTCTCAGGTCAGGAATAACAAAGGATATTGCAGGTCAGGATTGACGTACATTGGCAAGGCTTTGTCAGGGGAAAGCAATCAGCCCTTCACAGAAATTCAGAGGGAAAGGCAGCAGGGAGGGAGGGAGGAAAAAATCTCTCCCTTTTCTTGGCTGCCCACTGTACAAGTGCTTTGCGGCATCTGAATGATATCGTGTTATTTGTTCCTATCTTAGATCATTGAGGGGGCTGGGTGGACGGAGCTGTATTCCAAACTCACTACCGCATACCCCAGGCTGAGTAAGGGTCTTGGAGTTGATTTAAAATCTCTACTAGAGTTTCTCCTTGATCTCTTCCCACCCCCACTGATTAGAACAACTCAGGGAAAGTGTCACCTATCAGGCTTGCCGCATGTCACCAATTATACAGATTAATGCACATATAATTAGGCCTTAATCACGGGTGGCTTGATTTAAAAGAAAACAGATTCCCAGGGGACAGGTTATTCCAGGGACTGACCCCTGAATGGCTCATTCCCGTGACAGTCCAGCTTTTTGCAGCCAATCACAGGAGAGAATTTTGGCCCCTGAACGCCTTTTCCTTGACACCTGCTGGATGGCTTAGCGGAGCGACTTTATTAATAGCAATTTAATAACTAATTAGCCCTAGCATGGAAATGTAAGCAAATAAAATGACGGGACGCAAGAGCCGGGGGAGTGGGTGACATACGTGCCAGTGGAGAGTTCAAGCTTCCTTGCCCAGAAATGAAACCAGTGATGTCTCTGTTCGCACATTCTCTGGCCCCACACAGAGATCCTGGGCAATAACCCGCTTAAGCTCCAGTCCAGTGTCACTTGAGTAACCGGATACTCCAACTCCGGCCCTGCCCCAGTCCTCGAGCAGTTTTCGTGAGATGATTTGGAACGTTCACCTCCCCAAACGCCCTCACCCCAAGACACATCTGCTGGGTGGGGACGGCGTGGAATTCGGGATATTGTTTTTCTTCCAGGCAGAGGAGGAAGCCAAAAGCTTGATAAATGAATCACCTCTGACGTAGGTCAGTTCAGGATCTGGCTTGTGACCCACCCAGGCCCCTGAGCAATGCAGAGGGGACAGTGTTGTTGCAACTTTACCTCAGGCGTTGTGAAATAACAAACTGGAAGCAGAAGCTTGGGGGGAGCTTAGTCTCATACCAAGACCAAGCTGTTGGGTGGCTAATCTTGCTTATAGGGAGATAGCGTTCGTCACTTATCTGCATATTTGGTTGATTTAATTATGATTATGGGCTTGTCTACCTAGGGAAATTGACCGGTGTAGCAACTGAGGAGCAAGCTATTTTGCAAACTACTTCCGTGATTTTATTCCTGAATAATTGCTCTGTTTCAGAAGCCCACTAATTATTCTGGAATAAAGTGATTTTTATTCCAGAATTGACCGTCCACATCGTGAGCTTTTCTACAACAGTTATGCTGGTCATTTTCCCCGTGTGGACAAATATAAACTTGGAGGCTTTTTTGTTGGTGTTGTTCTGGGTGCACACAGTGTTAGCCCAATAGCATCCTGCTGCATGTCTGGGGCTGCTAGATCAGTGGTTTTCAAACTTCTTTTCTCAGGACCCCGTTGAAAAAAATCATTTATGCCCATGACCCAATTACATCTTTGAGCGACGCATTCCAGTCTTTCAGCAGCAGCAGCCAGGGGCGCCGCGACCCGGTGCCTGAGGGTCTATGATCCAGTACTGGGTCCCGACCCTAAGTCTGAAAACCACTGTGCTAGATGATACTGTAATACTGATAATAAATAATAGCTCTAATATACTAAGTATGCAGAGGTGGGTTTGAGGTATGGAGAGTGGGATCTGTAGCTGGGGTTTTGGAAGATGAGTGTGTTACCCAGGGTTCTTTCAACCTAAAACTCTTGGTAACCTTACTCTGTGTGAAGTGGTGTCAGGAAGTAAATCAGTGGAGATATGGCTGCTTAGCATGGACAGTACAACACAAGAATGCTCTCGCTTAAACCTATACTTTATTTAGTCTTGGACACTTACACATTTCAACAACAGGTTAGCAGAACACCCCCACTCTGCAATAATTACCAAAATCTGGTGTGGCTCTTGAGAGGTGACAGCCTTCTGGTTGGCCCGTCCTTTAGCGGCCGGTGGAGACCCCAAATAGTGTCCAAAAACAGATCCTGAAGAGCCCCACTAGCCCAAACTTTTTCCTCTTATTTATCCTTCTTAGTAGACAATAACACGTCAATCAAAAAACTTGTTGGGCAAGCAGTTTCAAAAGCTAAGCAAGAGGATTTCTCAGGTTACTAATTAGCCAGGTATGTTCTTACAGAATCCACATGCCTTGAGGATCCGACAAACGTATCCCAGAGGGTAGATATAGATAAGCATCCTTGTTTTTCTTCTGAAACATTGATCTAGCACGCCCACCAAAGACTTCCCTGGTTGGGCAAAAGGCTCCAGTCTCCTCTCCTCCTGGCTTAGTCATGCTACGACAGGGGTCAGCAACCGAAAGATAAGAAAAGCCACTTTGGCCCCTTCTTTTCTGAAGTGTGGCACCCAGAACGAAGGCAGTTCTCCAGCTGAGGCTTCACAAGTGCTGAGTAGAGTGGGACAATTTCCTCCCCCCCTCTCATACATATGACATTCTTGTTAATAGACCCCAGAATATTAGCCTTGTCTGCAGAGGCATCACCATGTTGACTCATTTCAATTTGTGATCCACTATACCCCATCTTTCTCAGTAGTTCTACTACTGTTAGTCCCTGTTTGGTAGCTGTGTATTTGATTTTTTTTTATCCTAAGTGCAGTACTTTGCACTTGTCTTTACTGAATTTCATGTTGTTGATTTCAGACCAATTCTTCAATTTGTGGTCGTTTTGAATTCTAATCCTGCTCTCCAAAGTGCTTGCAACCAGTCTTGGCTTGATGTCCCCTGAAAATTGTATGAGCATACTCTCCACTCCATTATTCAAATCAGACATGAAAATATTGAATAGTACTAGACTGGGAATGACCCCTGTAAGGCCCCCGTATATATGTCCTCCCATTTTGACAAGAAACCATTGATAACTACTCCTTTGAGTGTGGTCTTCACCAGTTGGGCACCCATCTTATAGCAATTCTAAGTAGATATCATTGCCTTCAAGTTTTACTAAAATCAAGATGTATCACATCTCCTGCTTCCCTGCCATCCCCTAGGCCAATGATCCTGCCAAGAGAAGGCAATTAGGTTGGTTGGCCTGCTTTATTTCTGACAAATCCATGCTGGCTATTCCTTATAACCGTATTGTCCTACGGGAGTTTTACAAACTGATTGTTTAAGAATTTGTTTCAATATCGTCCCAGATATTGCAGTTGGGCTGACTGGTCTATAATTCCCCACATCCTGTTGTACTGCATTTCTTACAGAGGCGATGAGCATCAGCCGGTTTGCTTTCACATACAAGGGGCAGCTCTTTGGAGACCATTGGTACATATTACCCTCTGAACTCAGGCTATGCCTGCACTGATGGTGGTAAACTCCCCACCATCAGACCAACTTATCCAGCTCGATTGAGTGGTCAGTAAAGACGCACTCAATTGAGCCGCAAGTTGATCTAATAAAACCACCCCCTCAGGTGGTGTAGCGCTCTGTCAATGGGAATGCATTGCCCGTTGGCGCTGCGAAGTGAAGACTGTGTGTAGAAGGGACGTTACGAAGCCGATGGGAGTTATGCAAGCTAATCTGTGTCGCTTGTGTAATTCCTGTCGACTGCTGCCCAATTTTGCCAGCAGAGTAGACTCGGCCTCAGGGACCAAGAGGTCTTGGTGATGCAAAGTTCCTGCTTTCACCAAGTGTGAGCGAATGGATATTGCGTTAGATGTTAACTCCTGTGCAGGTCAGCTCTCTTGTAAAGTGGAACAAGGAAAATTGTCCCTCTTTCTCTCCCTGACTGTGCAAAAATTAAGGCCTCATTAATTAATTAGCTGTAACTAGAGTTCTTCAGTGCCATGTGGAGAGCCCTGTTATCAGGTCCCAGGCCCGACCCCTTGTTGAATGGACTGGCAGGAGTTGGGGAAAGCAGATGGCACCCGTATTGCACCAGAGCTACCTAGTAAGTAGATTAATAAAGTGACCCATCAGCACTGTATCACCATCCATTCGCAATAGAGGTATGAAGGTTATTTGGTGGCAGAGCGTTGAGTAGAATGTTTCTGTTCCTTTTGTATACAATGCTCCATCTCTTGGTACTCCTCTTTGCCTTAACTGTACACAAAATGCATACAGCGGAAGGGCACCAAGGAATCTTTGCAGTGACTTCATTCATTGCAAAGAAGTGAGATTTTTTTTTAAATGAAGTCACATACCTTCTCCCCTACAACCTTGATTTTTTTTCTTTTACTATTGACTTTTACTCACATTCCTCAGCAACTTCCAGGATTTGTCATTCTGCCAGGAACAGTATTTGTTTTTATCTTTTCCCAGTCTTTCTTGGGACTTATGCATTGATAAGAAAATGGGGAGGGAGAAAAAATTCTGAGGAAAAATTCTCATTAGCATCCTTGAAAACATTCCAGACGCCCTGTGCATCTTTATTATTGCCAGCTGAATTGCTCTGCAGAGTGGCTTATATTGATAGGATACTTCTGCGAAGATAAGATATATTGTTCTGTGTTTTATAAGTGGCTCAATACAGTAGCTGTTAAGATATTAGACATACATCTATAATCTTTGTTTTGTAGCCGGGCAATTATCAGAATTAGGTGTAAACTTTCTTTCTCTCTGTCTGTTCAGACATAATTAATGTAAACCAAATGCTCTGAGCACAGCGCCTGGCATCATGAAATAATCTTGTGTGTGGTCTTTCCTTTAGCCAGAGCAGAGATGGAACAAACACTACCACAGACCTGTTTGGGCAGAAAGCAGCATCAACTACTCAAGAGGCACCTTTAGTTCCTCCACATTCTGCTCGTAGGTTATTCTAGGCCTAGGCAAATTGGTTTGGATAAAACGATCCAATCACCCAGAATTTTCGTCCCCCAAAATAACTTTTCATGGGTCAAAGAAAATATATGTAACTGAAAATCCAAGTGTCTTTCTAGTTTTCATGGCTGCCTCTTTCACTTCCTGGTTCCATCCAGGGCTGGAAGCTAAGGTACCAAAGCTATTGTAAGGAAGGATTTCCTTGTAGAGTTTTTGGCATCACTGGAAGTGTGAAGTACTGGAAATCTCACAAGGTACGTTGTTCTCATGATTTTTCTAGTCAAAGGGCCAAATCCTGACCATCTTTCTCTCTTGAAATGTCCACTGAAATGAATAGGTATTTTATATGTAGAAAACAAGCAAGATCTGGCCATAATTTTTCAGATTCTGAAGATTCTGAGTGGCTGAACTTTTGGGTTGAAAGCAGAATCTTTGAGACCTTGGAAGTTTTTCTGTTAATTTTTTGTATGGGACAGGCTTAGTACTGCTCTCCTTTACTGCAGAGTAAATACAGAGAATGCCACCGATTTCAAACTGGCTGCGTCAGTCTGAAATGACTCCGTTGACTTCCGTGAAGTGACTTTGCATTGAGTGCCACTGAGAGTATAATTTGGTCCAAAGCAGAAGGTGAGAAGGAGAAGCAAGAGTCATTTCAAGCTTGTTTTAGATCAGTGGTCTCCAACCTTTCACCAGAAGATGGCGCAACACTTATATATTTCAATGGCAACTGCCCTTCGGAAGTAGATCCCAGCCTATTGGTTGGGGACCACTGTTTTAGGTGGTTCTTCCATTACTCACTGGTCTAAAATAGTCAATTTAAAATACAGCAGCATACCTTCTGGGATATGCCACTCAGGAAAGACGGATATTTGCAGAATACTCTGCTCATCTTAGAATCATAGAAATGTAAGGCTGTAAGGGACCTCGAGCAGTCATCTTAATCCTGCCTCAATGCAGGAAGATGGACTAAGTTACATAGTTCCAAAGGGGGAGCCGTGTCAGTCTAGTTCAGCAAATCAAACAAGGAGTTCTGTGGCACTTTTAAAGACCAACAAAGGTATTTATCGCTTAGTTTATAATGAAAGAGGTGGCAGGGTGCAAGGAATTAGGTGCTAGGTCTCAAGCAATTTTTTTACTTTTGTAACCGATGTGGCAAGCCCAGAGGTGCTGGGGCTATGAGCTGCCATAAATAGAGGTGACATAAATAAAGCACTGTTTACAGGTGTTGATCTAACCTGTTCTTAGATATTTCTAGTGGTAGGGATTCCACCACCTCCCTAGGTAACCTGTTTAAGAGCTTAAATATCCTTATGTTAGAAAGTGTATCCTACTATGAATGCATAACCTGAATCTCCTTCCCTGCAAACTGCACCAGTTATCTCTACTGCTTTGAGATCTTCGATGGAAGGCACTAAATAGTAGGTAACACCTTGCCTTTATAGAGTCTTTTATGTAACGCTTTTAAATATGAGGAATTAGCCTCCTTTAGTACATGGTGAAATCAAAGCAACTGACCTGGCTGGCGCCATCAGTGAGTCAGTGGCTGAACATGTTGCGGACACCATGTGGGATCATCTGACGAGTGTGGTGCGGAATTGCTGAGGATTCCAGGGTGATTAAGAGACAACAGATGCCTTGAGAAATAAAATAGATGGAGTTTTATTTATATTACACTGAATGCTGCAGAATATAACCTCTTTGGGTTATTTACCTTCACAATAGTGAGAGGGAGAGTCAATTACATTTGAGTATTGAAAGGAAAATACACAACCTGAAGGTCTTGACCATACCCAAGTGAGAGAAATTGCTGAGGCACGTTTATTCCAAGGGGGAGTAGATAAGACACCAACAGGATTTGCTGTCTAACCAAGATATGATGAGCGAAATCCTGGTCTTATTGCGGTCGAAGTGTGAGTTTTACCATTGACTTCAGTGGGGACAGGATTTTGCCCAGTATTTCCAAGTGATCATTAGGTTGACTCTGTCAGGCTTGAGGTACGTACTTTGATTTTCAGATCTCTCCTGGAGAAATCTACCCTCCGTCTTGTTGTCAGATGTAAGTGTATGGTTCAGGGGTTTGGCAATCAGCCATGGAGCCTTTCCCTTCTTGAATCTGATAGAGGACAATAGTGATTTACTATCTAATGGCTGTTCAGTGGCTGAAAGGAGATGGGTTTGAGGATCTCAATCCAGTCTCTAAAGGATAGAAATCTTCATCACAAAACTTGTTATTTAGTGTGGTCTGGGCAGAGGCCAAGGACTGAGTAAGCATAGAGACCAAACTATCTTGTTATGTCTACAGATGGATCCCTCCAGGGCAGGCTAGAGCTGGTCAGAAAATAGCCTTTTTTATCAGAAATTTAGACTTTTTGATGAAAAATCAAAACCAGAAATATTTTGCCTAAAACCTGAAATATTTTGATATGGAAATGCTGCAATGGTGCCTCATGAGACTTGTAATTCAAATACCTCATACCCTCATTCTCTTCTATAGGCTGTGTTTCCTAGTTGGCCTACATCTTCCATGATGCACCACGGTTTCCCCTCTTAGGGTGCGTCTACACTTACAAATTAAGTTGACTTAAGTTTGCTTAAATCGACTTAATTTAATCTGCGTCTAAACTACAATTTCCTTAAATCGACTTAAGCTGCTGCTTAAGTCGACATAAGGAAATTTAAAGTCGACTTTATAAAACCTAGTATAAAGTCGACTTTACTGGCTAAGTCGACTTTATAAAGTTGACTTAGCCAGTGTGGACACAGATTAGCCCTAAATTGACTTAAAGTCGACTTAAAGGGCTCCAGGGCTCCCCACTGCCCTCCCTGCCAGGGTGGCTGGCATAGCCAGAGCCTGGCATGCCCCCCCACAGGGCAGGACAGAGTGCTTCCCACCCCGCTCCTATGTGCTGCCAGTGTCCCTGTCCTGCTCAGCCCCCATTGTACCCAGGCACAATGGGGCAAATGCTGAGCCCCCTGGCACTTGGCAAGGGGTGCCCCCCCCACCGTGGACCAGTCCCAGGTCCACCTATCCCCTAGAAGTCGACTTAGGCATCCAGTGTGGACGCTCTAAGTCGATTTGGCAAGGTCCTCTTGAAGTCGACTTAATTTTTGAGTGTGGACATGCTAAGTTGACTTAACAAAGTCGACTTAAAGTTGACTTTGTTAAGTTGGACTTAGCAAAGTTGACTTATTTGGCCAAGTATAGATATAGCCTTAGTGAGGGGAGGTGGTTGCATCATGAGCACCATGGTGCGTCGTGGAAGATATAGTCTCTGCAACAAGTCTGGCCCACAGAGGAGAACAGGACCATGTGGAAATGGAACTACTCTATCCATGGTGAGACATCACAGTGAGGTATCCAAATAGAAATATTTCAATTTTCCAATGTTTATTTTTTTGAGGAAAAGAATATGAAAATTTCCATAGAAAGCAGGACTTTTTAAAGAAAAAATTCATTTAGTTGAAACCTTGATTTTCCATTAAGAAAAAAAAATTGATGGAAAATTGTCAACCAGCCTTGTTAAGTAAGGTACATTCCCCATCTTCAAAGCACCTGACAAAGTGGGATTTTCTCCCACGAAAGCTCATGCGATAAAGAAATTTGTTAGTCTTCAAAAGTGCCAGAGGACTCCTTGTTTGTTTTGCTAACTAGACGAACACAGCTCCCCCTTTGGAACTTGTGAAAAGAATGTGTGCTGCTTGATAAAGCTGCTGTCTTTCCTTGGCTATGTCTATACTTACTAAAATTAGTTCGAATTAGTTAATTCGAACTAACTAATTCGAACTAATTTTAGTTAATTCGAACTAGCAAAATTTAGTTCGAACTAAGCAAGTGCCATTCATGGCACTTGTTTAGTTAGAATTAGCGATTTCCATTGAATTCAATGGGCCGATTAGTTTGAACTAAGCAGTTAGTTCGAACTAACATGGCCACATTGGTTAATTCTAACTAACTAGTTCGAATTAACCCTTACTTCGAATAGCCTATTCGAATTTATTAGTTCGAATTAAGGAAGCCCTTAATTCGAACTAATTAAAGCCTAGTGTAGCCATGACTTTAGTTAGTTCGAATTAAGCTTCCTTAATTCGAATTAACTTGCCGGTGTAGACATAGCCCTTGTGCTTAGCGGTGCCTAGTTGGATGACACGAATGGGGCATTGTATTTATGAAGGAATGAATACCCCTTTCCACCCCCCCGCAAGCCAAGCATCAATATTCTGTTGCTTACCCACTGGGAAATAGACTTGTGATGCTGTACCAGAAAAACAATTGTCTCGAAGACTTCTCTCAGCTCCCAGGTGATGACAATTTTAAATGAGAGAGAGATTGAAAAATGGCAAGTGAGATTTTTTTTTTAAAGGTTTCCTTGGCAAAGGCAGCCAAATTCTTCTTTGTGAGACTGAGATGCTTTAAGAGCTGCCTTAAAATTAATCCCAAACATGAGTCTAGCTCCAAATGAGTGGGACTTGGCAGATCTGCTGCATACATTATCTTGAAATACAGGCAGGAGTCTTGTGGTTATGGTGGTTTTTCTGGTCAATTCAGACTCTCCACTTCCATACCTCTGTCTAAGTCAATGTTTGCTTCAAGGTTTACTCTATTGTATTGTTTCTGGAGGTGAAATTGCCTAAAGTAAGGCAGGCACAAAGATGCATGACTTATTGTGTTGGAAAATTTTGCTTGCTAAAATACATTTTTTATAAAGCAAAGTGTTTGTGTCGGAGGGGCTCGAAGGATTGCTAATAGGGTACATAACCCTTCACCTCTAGGCCACTTATTCAAGTCCAGTCCAGGTCAGTAGTAGCTGCTCTCTGTTTCATAGGCAGCGAGTTAGATTTTCAAAGGCAGCTTTAAGACCCTTTGACTCGTAGTGAAACTTGGGCTAAGACCCTTTGGAAAATGGGACTTAACCTCCTTACTCATATAGAATAGATGAAAATTGTACCGTAAGCTCTGGGGCAGGAATTGTCTTTCTTTGTGTCTGATACAGCTAGTTCTGAGCACATTCTCAGTACTACACAAATAATAATGAAAAAGCCCAGATACAGCCCCCATCCGGTGTTGATCTGCTTCACCCCGGCCCCCTCTTTGACAATAATACAGTGTCTTTAGTAGGGTCTTTCCTAAGAGGATCTCAAATAACTTTACAAAATTCAGAAATTAAGCTACAAAAGGCACCTGGTGGGGTGATATTTTTGTACTCATTTTACAGATGGGTAAAGCGAGGCAGAAAAATGAAGAAACCTTTTCGGGATCACAGGGCAGCTCAAAGCAGATTGTCTGTCATCTGCCTTAACAGCTACCTAGTGCATCTTTTCCTCATCACCCAGGTGTGGGGGCTGGTCTCACAGGGAATTTTTGCACTCATGAGCCACTCATGAGGGAATGAAGTTTGTGTTTGTGGAGACACGGTGTAGGAAAGGATCAAGACAAGACAGGAAGGAACATGAGCTGCTGATAACATTATTTTAACCAGTGACTATTATGGGAATAGAGGGAATGGGGGGTGAAGTGCATAGTGACATCTTGTTGTATACTGTCCACATGCCGTGTGGGTATTACACTGAAGATATGATGTCTGGGTCATAGGAACATAGGAATGGTGTTGTATGGGGTCAGATCAGTGGTCCAGCTAACCCAGTATCCTGTCTTTCAACAGTGGCCAGTGCCAGATTCCTGGCAAGCAGAGGCTAGGGACACTTCAGAGCATGGGGGTTTATCCTGGCCCATCTTGGCTAATCACCATTGATGGACCTATCCGTTATGAACTTATCGAGGTCTTTTTTTTTTTTTTTTAAACCCTGTTATAGTCTCATAGACTTTAAGGTCAGAAGGGACCAGTACGATCGTCTAGTCTGACTTCCTGCAAAATGCAGGCCTCAAGACCTCACCCACCCACTCCAGCAATAGGCCACCAACCTATGACTGAGTTATTTACCTCCTTAAATCATGATTTAAGGACTTTAAGATACAGAGAATTCACCAGTAGCTGAGCTATGCCCTGTGCTACAGAGGAAGGCAAAAACCCCCAGAGCCCAGGCCAATCAGCCCTGGGGGAAAATTCCTTCCCAACCCCAAATATGGCGATCAGTTAAACCCTGAGCACGTGGGCAAGTCTCAACAGCCAGTTACCCAAGAAACAATTCTCTGTAATAACTCAGAACCCACCCCACGTACTCTCCCCTCTTAGGCCACTTGTAAATCCACCACACGTAGCCAAATATCAGTCCATTTCCAAAATAGGGTAATCATATGTAGTCTAGGACTTCACAACATTCCCAGCAAAGAGTTCCACAGACTGATTATTCATTGTGTGAAGAAATACTTTCTTTTGTTTGGTTTTAAACCTGCTGCCTACTCATTTCATTTGATGATGCCTAGTTCTTCTGTTATGAGAAGGAGTAAATAACCATTCCTTCCAGCAGCTCTGGGCAGGGTTAGGAGCCCTGGCAGTAAAGACACTCAAGCCCTGTCTGAATGACAGTCTCTCCCGATTTACAGTCCCAAAGATCTTTGGTGTAGACACATCCTGAGGGCTCTGATCATGAACTGCTGACATGTCTAGGGAGTGAAGATTGTAGAGTCTACTGAAAATCAAAGAGTTGGGGGAGAGAGCCCGGTGGGCAGATTTTGAAGAGTAACTTTGGGGAAGTCATTCTTTATTTACTTGCATTCTGAAACAAGACCTGTCTGCCATCATGAGTGGCCAGGCAAATCCCCACTGCCTCTGTGTGTGTGTGTGTGTGTGTGTGTGTGTGTGTGTGTGTGTGTGTGTGTGTGTGTGTGTGATTTGAAGGGGTTTAACAATATAGTAACACTAGAATGTATATCCACATGTCCTAGCAAACACAGCTTCCAATTGACTTATTAGAACTTTTGCTATTTATCAGATTTTGCTTTTAAACTGTCTGGGAGAACGTCTGTCAAAATCCCTTCCAGATGTGAAGGTGCTATCCGATACTTTGGCTGTAACCCGGGCCCTTGTGCTTGCTCTGTTTGGCTTAATTGAATTATCGTGAAAATAAAAATACAAATAAAAGACACGCAAACATATATGTATATAACATTTCCCATCTCTGCTCCAAGTGAGTTCCTGTTTAATGATCAAGCTCACAATCTCTTTACAAATGTTTACTCCATTAGAAAAATCCAGGTAGCTAAGGGAAAGAAGGTATATGGTTAATACAATGCCAGACGCAGCATGCCTGTGGTTTTCTTAGTGTTACTAACTTTTCCCCCATTTGTCTAATGCTTCTTAGGTATGGGCTTTCCAGACACATTAACTCTTTTTAAGAAATTCAGATTATGTACACAATTTTGGGTCAGAATTAATTCCCTAGCATTAACAGCATGTGGATCAGATACAGCCGATTAGCTCAACACTTATTGAAAACCTATTATAGGCTTGGGGCTGTTTCTAATGGCATATAATATTCAGACTTGCTACCGTGTTAGCCTCCAAATGAAGCTTGCGTGTCACAAAATATTCTAAGATTAAAAGAGAAAATATCATTTAGCTCAGTGGTATCAGTCAGATCATAAATGGTGTGACCCAGCCTCCACTGTAGTCAGTAAGGGGTTTACCACTGACTGTCAATAGAGTTGGATCCATAATTTTTGTAATGTGGATCTGAATACTCTGGTGTTTGGTTTGGGAGGGGTAGGGAAGGTTTAATAAATCGAACCTGGATTTCGATCAGAATTTTGCAGCTGCTCTGGCATCTCTATAATGGGCCAAATGAGAAGTGAGGTCGAACAAACACCCCTGGGTTCAGAGGACTCCAAATTTTGATGCTGCCATCAGACCTATCTCTAATGAAAATCCAGCTTGTGAGCTCTACTGCGTGTATGCCAACCGTTACTGTAGTATTTGTTCGCCTCATTGTCTTTAATGTATTTATTTACATGGCACCTTGAAGCACAGCAAGAGTATGTGATTTGCACATGGTCACACAGGAAATCTGGAGTGGGTTTCCTAAATCCAGGCTCATGCCCTTAGCCCTGAACCATCCTCTTTCTTGAAACGTCTCTGTTGTTGCAGTAGGTCTGGGCTGATCATGAAAACTAGTGTTATAAATGGAAACGATCCTCCTTCTGGACAGTTAGTTGACCTTTTTTTTTTTTTTTAAAGGGGGAAAGAGAAAAAAATAGAAGAAAATGCAGGCTTTTAAGAATGACCATTATTATTTTGACCTTCATTTGGTTTTTAATACTGTCCATTAAAATTGGTTTCCCTCTGAGTAAGCTGCAAGACTGCTTGGCTCAGGAGTACTGTGTGCAAAGATGGCCTGACCCGGTCGAAGATGTTAGCACATTAATTAATTCATGTTAGCAGATGTGCTCAATGAACGCACTCCGCTTCTGAGACAAAGGACCCCTGAAGTGGGTAGAAGACCACAGCAGCAAATCTACATCTATGTTGATATTATCGCAAGCATCGCGATTTGGGGCCACATTTGTGGGTATCTGGCATGAAAAACTCTTGGCTCCCTGGGAGTTTTGGTAGATCTGTCAGCAGCTATGAAGTTTGTGCAGTCCCAGATTGCTTCTGAGCATGGCAGAGCCGTAGGGCAGGTGCAGTATAGGGAAGGTCGACCCCTTCCCTTAGCTCTGCACCATTGACTGAATCACTTGGCACACTGCAGGAAGGGGAAGGTCCTGGAGGGAAGAGCCCAGAGGAAAGTGTTCCCTTGCAGACTGCAAACAGAGAACAGCTGCTGGGAGCTGCCAAGAACTGCGGCTAGAGCAGTGGGAGGCTGTAGTACCCTGTTGGAGGAAACTGTCCAGGATTTAGAGGGACATGAGAGCCTGCCTGTGGGCAGTTAGGCAGCAAAGAGGGCCCTGGGAAAAGGGAGCTGGGACCTCATCTTTGTATGTGCACATTTCATATACATTGACTGAATTTTCAACCTGAGTCACACACACATTGTGAGTGGATAAAGGAAGCAACTAAACATTAGAAAGAAGACCCCCAAATTCATCATCTATTCTCTCTCTCTTTTTTAAAAACAAAGTTCCTGATTGAGCTAAAAATCGTGCAATTTTCTTTCAGTTCTGAGTCGTGATTTTTGCACTCAGGGAGATTGGCAGTGCTGGTGTTACATCTGATACCATTTTTGAGGCTCTGGCTCTGGAATGGTACTAGATATAAATGGCTCAGTCATCGAGACCTACGGGCAGCTCGCACAGTTCAATAACAAAAGTTGAAGAATAGGAGAACTTGGTAAGTGAATTATCATATGTGCTTCCATTGGAATTCCAATTCTGCAGTCCGTCCAACTCATGCAACATTAAATTTAAAGGGCTACTGGGAATTATTACCAAGAGTTAAAGATGATCCCATTGTCTCACAGAATGTATAGAATGTTTTGGATATTAAATTACCAGCCTACCTGTATGCCACAATATCTAGGTCTCAATCCAAACTCCAGGGTGCCATAGACATGCTCTCAATTGTGGGAAATTAGTAATCTCATCTAGATCAATATCAAGAGGGCAATAAGCATTTGGACAGGGAGCTAACTGTTCGGTGATATGTGCCTCCTGCATCCCATTTTGTGCTTCCTCTTAATTTTGCTGCTTGTTGCACGCATTTAAAAAAAAAACCAAACCAAAAAACCATGATGTCAAAATCAGATTCAGTCCTATCTGGATATCACTAGAGCTAGATCTGGAAGCACTGTAGACTAGCATGCCAATACTGGACTGGTATCACTTTGCAGAACAACGTAGTAACATCTGTTCTAAATCTATCCCTTTTGCAGCTCCATTTTTACCGAGAGTGGGACCTTTTAACTTTATATTTAAAACCTTCCATTTGAAAGATGTTTTATTTCTGCACTGCTCCACCTAATACAGTGAATCCAATCCCGTATGCTGTAGCCACCCAAAACTCCCACAGAAGCTAAGACGACTCTCGGGCGCACGAGGAATGCATGATAAGGCGTGTTATCTGCAGAGTCCAGTAGCGATGGGCAATGTGGTTGAAATGCATGAGAAACTAGTTCACCTTCCTGGGATTTCCGACAGTGAAGTCATGCTCAGTGATTTGTGAGGGTTAGTGGATAGTGCACTATCAGGAGGTCGATGGACTATTCCTAGCTCTGCCACAAATTTGCTGGGTGGCCTCAGGGAAATCATTCGGTCCCTCTGTGCTTCTCTATCCCCTTCCACCTTTGGTCTATCTTGTCTCTTTAGACTGTAAGAGGTGGGGACTGTTTCTTATACATTTGACCAGTGCCTAGTGGAAAGGGCTCCTGTTCCGATCCGGGGTCTCTGGGGGCTCGCCATACAGATAGAAGGACCTGTTCACCTCGTAGATACAGGTTCAGGTCCCCCAGGTCACCTATCAAAGTGAGCTTTGCTTGGTTGTCTCATCTCATTCTCTGTCCTTTACAAGTTGTAACGGTGCCAGATTGCATGATGGGTTTCTGCATGAGGACTGAGGTGCATTGACAGAGGTATGAGTGAGTTCCTCGGGTGATGCTGTTCCTGGTGTCCTGGCTGACTCTGCTTCTCTCCGTTGGTCACTTCCTTGAGGACTCACATTCTCTAGCCTTGCATTGCACATTGCAGAGAGCAACCGCTCCTCAAGTGTCCGGAAGGCACATAGCCGTGGGTTGTTCTATCACTGTTCATTGCAAGCTGTGTATGCAGGAGTGATGGAGCTTGGGGGGGGAGGTACTGTGGTTTGCGGGATACTCTCCCCCTGCAAAAAAAGCTAGGAAAGGTAGATGCTGATGTCTGTGAAATAATGCAGTGGAGTTGGCTGGGTGTCTGCAGCTCGAAGGTGCCTTGAGAGAGAGTGGAGAATGACGTGCGGAAAAAACCAAGCCAGTCTTTCAAAACCCACGTGCTGATACGACATGAGGTCTAGCAGCAGAGACTGAGGTTTTAGGCTTTGGCCATGCCGGTACTTAGTTTCATGCACCCAAAGGCATCTTTGGAAGAGGAAATGGGGGTGAAGGTTGGGGTGTGTGGGAAGCAGTCTCAGTCCCATCAAAGTCAATGAGCCTTGCAGTCATTGGGACCAGGAACAGTCCCAATGGCTCTCCCGAACGAAGCCTCTTACTCCTGAACTTGAGGCCAGTGACCCCACACCACTTGCTGTTGTTGCACTAACCTATGCGGTGAGAACCCATTTTACCTAATGGAGGAAGGGCTAATAATTGATCTAATAGAGGAATTGGAGTCTGGCCCATGTGTGCTTGTTGTCTTTGGGACATTCCCACTTCCCCTTCCAGGATTTTAAAGAGCCACACCTCCTGTTGTGCCTTCTGTTCTTCCCTAACTCCCTGCTGCCCACCTGTCTGCCCTCTGCTGCCTTCCCCTCCATCTCATTCACTCTCCTTCTACTACTCCCAACTGGATTCCTCTCTGTGTGCAGGTCTGGGAGCCAGCAACTGGCTTCCAGTCCCCACTGTGACACTAACTCCATCTGAAGTATGGGGCCCATCTCTCCCCAGCTCTGAGCCTCAGTTTTCCTCTCCTTAGATGTGAGCAGAGGTTCGTGAAGCGCTTTGAGATCCACAATGAACCAGCGCTGTACAATGCAACATGTTGTTAGTAATATCTTTGCTACCACAGTGCCTAGGAGCCAGAACCCACTGAGCCAGGCCCATTACTCTGTAAAATGGAGCTAATCCATAGTCCCTTTCCAGGGCTGGCGTGAGGTGTGGGAGGATGGAGGGTGCTATGGAAATGCTAAGTGTTGTTGACCGCACCGTGTGCTTTTCAAGCTGCAAAGCACCATGTCTGCCCATGGTGCTGTATTATAAAGATAAAAACAACACTGGGTGTGTTTTTCTCCGGCAATATTATTAGCCGAGTTGAGACGCTCAGCTGTGATGGTTGGTTCTAAGGGCTCGCTCGGGTTTGCTCTCTGCTGCCACCGTCCTGAGATCTGTACGTTTTCGGGTTCCACCGGCATGACTGAAATCATGTCCGATAATGAACACAAAGCACTTTAAAGACTGGGCCCAGAGGACACTCTGACTGCCTTTTCTGCAGGAAGGGAATTTGCAGCCGTCTCAATAGCTCCGTGGGCAAAAGGTTTGCGGTGCACCTGGAAGGTCCTGACTCTTGGGGGTCAGGGGAGGGGAGGAGTTGTCGAGCTGAGCAGGCCCTTCCCATTTAGTTCTGGGGGAGGATGGCTCTAGCTAGCTCCACGGGATGTCATGAGGAGCCAGGAGCCGGATTGTGCCTGGCATGGGCGGTGATTTCTCCCGCTTGCACTCCTGGCACAAAGGTCAGGTGCAGTTGCCAGGTCTGTGTTCAGGGGACTGAGCGGGCTGCCAAACCACTCCAAAAGGATGCTGCGGAGGAGAATGGGCAGAACAAGGTCCTGGCTTCTTCTCACCTGCCAGCAGAGGTCGCCGGAAGCAAAGTGGGCCACTCCTGAGCATCCCAGACGTGTGCTGAGTAGTACACAGCTGCAGGTGTGAAAAACCATCTCAGCAGCAGTAAAGCTTGAGAAGCTAGCCCCGTATTAACAGCACCTTTGTGCCTATGCCTGGTACACAGAGGCAGAAACCCAATTAAATTAAAATGCAGAATCTCAACCATCTCATTTCTTTCTCTCCTGCCCCCTTCCCCCCATGCCCGAAAGCCCAGGCAATTTGGGCTGTATAAACCCCATATGCCTTTTGCAGCATCGAGCAAGGATCCATAAGTAATATCCCAGTGTTCGAGAATAAGACAGTATATGAAGTAGACGGGGAGCTATAAAGACGCTTTAAAAGGGGCAATAAAAGTTTTGGGTTTCATATCGTCTTACCGAAGAGGAGAATAACAGAGAGGCAGGAAATTTCAGTAGCAGACATGACAAAGGTCACAGCACTCAGACAAAAACACCTACTCTTATGAAAACAGCAAGAATTCTTGGCGGAGGCTCAAGAGCTGTTACAAGCGAAGCTCTCCACCGTGCGAAAAGGTTACAAGAGACTGTTTTGTCTACGTTGCTGTAAATGTTTATAATATTTCTCTGCATTTGTATTGCACGGGATATCCTGCCTCCCAGATACAGAATTCGGCTATTGTACGTCTGATGTCTAAGGCAGCCTGATTCTTGCTTCGTAAAGAGGGGACTGGGTTTGCTTTGCTCTGCTATCTCTTTATAGAACGGTGTTGACCCCCGTGTTGGGGAGATGGCACCATGGATATGGTGCGTCAGGTCAGCAACGTCCCATATGTGGGCTCTGATCCTGCACCATTGAAACCACTGGTGGCATATTGCACTGAGATTGAGATCAAGCCCTTATGGGTGACTCTGGTCTTCGCTTTTGCCCTGGCAAGGGCAGATCTCCTTGGAAGTCAGCGGGGTTGTATTCTGCTCTCTCAGCTAGGGCGTCAGTGGAGTTGCACTCGTGTAACCGAGGCCAGAATTTGGCCAGGTGAGGATGGCGGACAGCAGCGGCTTGTGCGGGGCAAGCTCCGAGAGACGTGGAGGAGAACTGGCTATGGTGTCTCTCCCTTGCTCTGCTCTGCTGCTGCAGTGGAGGTCACCGGGGACTCTCCTGCTGTTGGCTCCTGAGGCTGGTAGCAGGATTGTTCCATTGGAGTCCTTGGCTTCAGTGCCTCCACATCTGGATGTTCTGCCATTCCTACTTTTTGTTTGTTTCGTTTGCCCAAGTCCTCGGTGTATCTGCAGAACAGGTATGGCCTAGGCAGCCGTAGGGTTAGCTTCCCCACCTCTGTCTTGCCAACCAAGATTTAGGATTTAGGAACACTCATGCCCTTGACTTTGACTGTTATCCTAGGTAACCTGGGTGCTGTTGAAAGTCCCACCCAAGGCTCCGTTTTCAATAGAAGTTGAATATCTTATCTGGCCTTTGTGGCCCTATCTGACCCTCCGCTCCTCTAGCCTCTTTCAATATTTATCTTCTTAAGTTGGGTTTTTTACATCTTTCTGCTCTTTTGTGTCCCTTTAAGAAGGCAGTTGTTATTCCAGAGATCTCTTTACCATATGGTACAGAAGTTGCTACGATAAGTGCTTTTTGTGTGGCTTTGCACAGTCAGTGCAGACCTCTGTTGAATCAGCACAGAGGGGAAAAAAGTCCCTTGTCTGGTATTTTATTAGTATTCAGTAGACCAGTTAACTTTTTTATATAGCACTTACATAGAGGGCAGGTGTGAGCACCAGCTTGGGCTGCTCATGAGGGTTTAATTTACTTGTTTGTGCCTTTGCTCATTTGCCCTGAGTTTGCCATGCCGCTTATTTTTTTTTTTTTTAAATGACTAATCTATTTTGAAAGCCCATATGACTCCCGTTCCTGGATGGTTACATTTCCTCGCATTCAGGAATTCTAATACATCGTATTTATGGAACAACTCTTATTTAAGGACCTCTAAGTGCTCTATGCACTTTTGGTCCACTTAATTGGCAATCTTTTACTATATGTATACAGAGCGCCTAGCAGAGTGAGGTCCAATTTTAGTGGTAGACCTTAGGGGCTACCATGAAAATAGTAATATATTTGTTTTGAAGGGATAAATGTCTGTATTTCAGAACTGTTTCATTGGCTCCAGTTGATAGACTCCGTAATATTTATTTGTTTGGTTGTTTCTTGTAAAAAAGTGGCCTAAACTCTTTTGAAAGGGCCAACTTCACACAGCTTAAAGGGGGCTGGTGTACAGAAAATGTCCCCTCCCTCCCGAAAATCAGGTCCCTTTAAAATGTGTCAACTGAAGCACCTGAAAATCACTAGTGACTTTTGAAAATGGAAGCCTGTGTCTGCTTGATCCAGATGGATACATAATACACTTCTGACAGACAACTTACGAACCATTACACTTCCTTGTGCTACTAATACTTCATTTTAAAGCCATCTGTAAAGGATTTCCCTCACTCCCCCTTAAAAAAAGAATTGCAAAGTGGGCACGTTAAATATATACAAAGGGTTGCTTTTATATCATTTCTCTGCAGCATGCTCATAAATCCAGCAAATTAAACTACAGCTGGTGCTCTGCTCAGATCCCATGTTCATGGCAACGCTGATGGTTCATCTCGCAGAGGCACCGAGAGTTACCTGTCAGGGTTCAGGGCCTCTTTGTGCTCGATGCTGTATAAAAGGCTAAAACAATGGCAATTTGTGCTTCCGAGAGCTCACGCTCCCCGATTTGGACAAGTTACAGATGGGGGTTGGGCGGAGTGGTGGAAGCTGAAGACAGATTGTTGAGGTGGCTTTGAGTTGATATTGTACTGTTCAGTACCTTTGGCCGTTGGGTATCTTTTCAACACGTGTGCTTTTTTAAACTAGAGATATCTAGTTATCTTGAAATAACATTAGATTATCAATGTCAGTGCTTTATAGACGCTAATAGGGGCTTGCACCAGCCCAAAGCAGGAGGAAATCTTATCTGACTTCTCCAGAGGAGGAGCTAAGGATAGACGGGCCAAGTGACTGACTTGCCTGAGGTCTCACAATGATCCTGGCAGACCCCAAAGCACCTGCTTCCCAATCCAGCAGCTGACCTAGAAGCCCATCCATTTTCTAAGCAGCAAGCCATGGTCCTTCACGCCCGGGAGACATATTCTGTTTGGGTGTGGCCTTTTGCGAGTTTGTTGGCAATTGCAGTGAACATCTGACACAGATTCCTGATGGTTGGGTAGTGTTTCTTTGAAGAACATGCCTTCCAACAGGAGGCGGGAATGCGTACAGCATGCTGTGGGTAAGAACCTACTGCCACCTCCCCCAAATGACCTCGAGACCTCCATGTACTCTACTGGACGTCTAAGCCATCTAATGGACACTCTTGAGCAAACCCGGGATGGGGAAGGATCATTTCAAAAGCATGTCTGTAAGAGATATTGAGTATCCACCAGTGCTTGGTGGGCATGTCTGCTACCCAGAGGTGAAGAGCAGTGGGCCCAATATGCTTGTCTCTTTGGAAGACCTCTTGTCTAGGTGCCTAATAGGGCGAGGAGTTGTGTGGAACTAGACGTGGCCTTTGCTGGAGGTATAAGACTATGGGATGTCTGTGTGTACCTGCAGGTGATGTTGCGACAGCACCGGCTCTCCGTGGCGGCTGGACCTGTTGTGCTTTTTAATTTATTTCTGTTTTTATTGGAGGCCCGTTAATTTTTGGTCGTCGCTCTGCAAGCAGGAGGCCACTGTGATGAATGACCCCCGTGGAGTTCTGTTCCCAAGGAACCTAGGCTTAATGGAGGGCCTTCAATGGACATCACTGTATATCAATACTACTCTAATTGTCCATGACATATAGTCTTGGCTTTTCTCCCAGACAGTCTAAATTAATCATACACTCCAGCTATAGTAAATAGTCTGTTAGATGGGCTGCTATAGGGTTACAGCTCTTCACCACCCTTCCAGGAGCTTCTTTCTCTGCCTCTAATTTTCCATGTAGTTTACATACTAATGAGCTTCTGTGCAAGCGCACCTGGTGGATGTGTGCGCCAAACAGGTTTGCAAGCACAAAGTGCCCAGTGTTGCAGCTGACTCTGAGGCGGATTGGATTTGGCACAGGAGAGGATGTCAGCCAGGGTGGGGACCAAATCCTTTAGCTTCTTGTTCAGTCCTTGCTCAGGCAAAACTGCCGTTGACTTTGTTGAGCTGTCTGCCTGAGTGAGGAGAGAGTATGAGCCGAGCCAGAGCACTGGGGGTTTGCACAGGATTTGCAAGAGCTTCTGTGACTATTGGGAAAGAACAAAGAGCTGGATGCTCTGTGCACCAGAGTCAGTTCCAAGCTAGGCTATGAGTGCCCCTTCAAGAACTTGGCCGGTGCCTTCTGCAGGAGCTTCAGAGCAGAGGCTGGATTAACGTCATCTCCTAGCTATGGTGTTTAGAACCTCAGATTTCAGCTGGCCTCCTTGGTCATCCATGGCCATGGCCTCTGCCTATTGTCATGATGCTCTTTGCATCTGACAATCTCTCTCTGTCCTCTCTGCTTCTTCACATCCCTCTTCAGTCAGTTCCACTTCTCCTCTACTCCTCATCCACGTACCTTCCACTCTCCCCCTTCGGCACAGTTCTTATGCTTTATTTAGGCTGTAAGCTCTCAAGGGCATGGACCCCGTCCCCTCTCTGTCTGTCAAGTGCTCTGTAGATTTGTGGCTCTCTCTCTAAAGATCTAATAATGACATGAAGGCTAAACTGTGTGATCCTAAACTCTGGCATCTGCTCAGTATGCAAATCAGGTTAGGCCATACTTACAAAGTCAATGTGTTAAGTATATAATGTTAAGAGAAGGCATAAATAAAATAGCAAATTTCTAGCAAAAATACAGGCTCTGTTATTGCAGTGTTACGAAAAAGCAAAACCCCACTCACTCAGGTGTAGCAAACTTACATTTGCAAGTGTGCAACATTAATGCTCATTTCCAAAGGCAAATGAAATGTGATGCTCCGTGGGGATGCGGCTGACAGAACTCTTTGGGAGATGCAAAGACCTGCTGGATTTACTCGGTAGATAATGGATAGAGTTTGCTAGCCAGGACTTCTCTAAGGTGGACAAAAGTTTCTCTTTGAGGAATATACACAGCACATGAGAATATTATCAACTGGCTACATAGGCACATGGACTTTGGGATGAGTGACGGCCAAGAGACAAAGCCTTTCAGGTTGTATAGGATCGGTTTTGTTCATCAGCAAATTAAAAATTTGTAGTAACCTGGACTTTGGTGCGAGAGGTGGTATGGAAATTCTTTGCTACTCTAGGAAAACAGCTTCGCTGCTGGCAGAATGTTTCTGGTCACAATCCCTACCGGAATACAGAGTGAGGGCTGCATAACATTTTTCCAGTCCTCTGAGGTTGCAAACAGGCACACCTTGGGATGCAGAAGTCTGAGTCTCCAGGGTCTTATCACACACAGCAACAGAGAGTGGAGCAGTCCAGTTTGGCTGGGTTTCCTGCATTCCCTGCCTTCTTGTTCATCTTGGGCAGCAGCAGAACAAAGGACATGGCCAAAGCACAATGGTAGAAGCTATGGACATAGGTGTAATCCCACTCCTGCAACAAAAGAGAATATCAGTTAGAGTTTCCACTGCTGGGGGCGTTGGGACCTCTCTGGGTTTGAGTCTCCCATCACTGGGATATTAGTGTATTTCATATACATCCAGGACAGATTTAATGCCATGTTCTTTGCCCTGGCATCCAGTTCCCAGCCATTTTTCATTTCAGACACTTTCAACTCAGTGCCTTGCAATTTGAAATTCAAGCTATGCTGCTCAGTTGTGATTAGTTAACTAAGTCACATGATATAATTTCTGTTCCCTGAGTGGAGGAGCATTACTCTTATAGGGTCTGATCCAAAATTCATGGAGAGCAGTCTTTCCATTGACTTCAGGGGACTTTGGATCAGGTTTCTGGTGTGTATGCCTGCAGTAATCAGGTTAGTTCTCTGCCACTGTATTACATTTAGCTTTCTGCCGGTGCGTGGATGTGTGTGCTGAAAGTTTGCACTCTGAGGACACTCTTGCTTGTACAAACCAGTCACACGGCTGCTTGCAGAAAGTGAAACATTTAAGGCCTGGTTAGACAATACCCTGGCTGGGATGATTTAGTGGGAGTGGTCCTGATTTTAGCAGGGGGTTGGACTAGATGACCTCATGAGGTCCCTTCCAGCCCTATGATTCTATGAAAACGGAGGGGAATATTTTGATGCACTTCTTACTAAGCTCTGTCTGGATGTTGTTGTAACCCCCAGTCAGGGAAGCTCTGGAGATGTGCTGTGTCACAGAGACACCAGCTTGATTAAAAGACCACTGCATAGCGTCGAGCGATACGCTCTCAAAGTTGCAGTACCTCTCACCTTACATGGCACAGCAACCTCCAAGTGATTTGGTATGTCTGAGCTGAGACAGGTATTGGAAAATCCACACAGATGTAGAATCTGCCCTCAAGAGGCTGATCTCTAGGTTAATGTCACCTGTATGGTGTGAACTTATTTGCTAGCCAGGGTCTCCTGCAGAGGAGCTGTGCCAAAGTAGACTCACAACTATCTGACTTAGCGTGGTTTGCCGATTAATTGTGCTCACAGGCCAGAATAGTCAGGAAGATTCAGTCTACGGTTCCTATTTTGGCACCAAAATATGAGGTCCGGATGAATTCAGAGCACTTCCAAAAATCAGGCCCTTATTGGGGTACCTAAATGGGAGTGTAATCAAGCAGTGAGGCCTCCTGCCATGGGGCAGACCCACACCACCTGATGGGCAAGCCCAGGTACGGCATAACCTACCCGTTGGAAGCACTGGGGTGGGACAGGAAGGGAAGAATAAAAGCCAGGCCTGCAGCTCAGTTGGGAGAGAGCGCTGGAGGAGAAAGATGTCCCCGGCCCACTGCTGGAGCAAGAGCCCAGAGAGGACTTGCCTGGCCTGCTGGAGCAGCTCAACAACCCTGACGCTGAGGAGCTACTGGGACTGAAAAGGACAGCGTACCCGATGAGGACCCTTGGAATCCGGTATCTTGTAAAGGGGATGGAGGAAGTAGCTGCTCACAGCCCAATTGTGCTTGGACCAAAGCACGAGTTGGTGCATTGCGGCTGGAGCCCCACCGACCCAGGGGTGTAAATTTTTGCCACTGTTAGGGTCCTGAGCTGGAACACGGTGGAGTCAGGAGGGCCTGAGTCCTCCTTTTCCTGCCATCACTGGGGTGGCCACTTCACCCCAGCCTGTGAAAACTCATTGGTGCTCAAACCCTTTGTGAGCCCCACCCTGCCCAAGGACTGGGGTTCACAGACTCCTAGAGGGACCGCCTGGTTACAGAGCAGCCCCTCAACTGTTGATTGTCTTGGCTCGCTTTACTGGAAGGGTTGGGCACCTAGCCTGATGTGAGTCCCTCCCCTTCGCTTTTGTCTCTGGAGTCTCTCCTGACTGTGGATTGCGAAGGGGCATGGTCTTCCTCTGAGTCCGACAGCTGAGGCTCAACCCCAGTCTCTTACAGGCAGCATCAAGCTCTTTGGAAAATCTTGCCCATCAAGGAGAATCGCTGATAAAAGCTCTGCGTACACAGACTACCAATCTCCTGTCCTTTCCCCATGTCATAGGCCATCTGTGCTGTACTGACAGTGCCCACCAGCCAAGAAATGAGATCCCTTCTGTGTTGAAAAAGGGCTTCCAGCCTTCAGAAGGTAGTGGTGGATTTAGCCATCGGATTTGCATGCTTCCCAGCTCTTGAATGATGTATTCCATTCCATTGCTTAAGACAAGCTCAAGAAGCAGGAAGGAGAAGGACATTGTGGAAGAGGGTGGAATTTGTGCTAAACAACATTTTTTATGATCTGCTAGAAATTGCAGTTATGGAAAGCTTTGAATAATAATCCTTGGGCGTCCAGGTGAAGTTGTATTAGTTAGCTCCCGATACACAGAATGGCAGTAACATAAGGGCTATATGCATGGTCAGTTGGAGGCTGTATCAAGAGTGATATCTCATTCCCCTCTTGCCTGGACAGTGGTGATATAATGCATTTTATACAGGAAGAGTACAGTGGTGTGGTCCAGTGTCCATTGGAGTCAGACTCCTTCCAGGGACTTCAGTGATCATTGAATCAGGCCCTTCATCCGAACTCCTGGGTTCGGTTCCTGACTCTGCCACTAATTTATATTGACCCTTGGCTTAATCCAGATTTTCAGGAGGCCCCTGGTAATTAGCGAATCATTTCCTTTAGCAGGATTCTGTATGGGGCCCAGTTCATTACATGGCCTCCTGGGTCAGGCTCCACACATGACTTAGGTGGACAAATGCTCATCTTCCCCTGGTTCCTGAGTTGCTTTGGGGCTGAGGTGGGAGATAGGCATCTAGACACTTAGGGTGAGGCAGCCATGTGCATGTTCAGAAGAAGCAACATGGGTGCTAAGGGGCCTTTCATGTGGCATTTCGGTGCCGAGTGAGTTTAATCTCCCACAGTGTTTGGCGGGAGTCTTGTGCATCTCAGAAAGCCAAAACAGGAGCTAGGCACCTACATTACTACTCACCACATGAACCTCAGCCAGTGGTTTTTGTGTATGAAATGGACACCCGTCCATGGCCACTGGATTAAGATTAAGACCCACCAAGGCAATAATTTTACATGAATTTTGACCTAGGCTGGATTTAAATCGGTGACCCTCTTATCTCAGGAACGTCCCTCACATCTGATCATTATCACCGTCATTTATTGCACAAAGAGGTACCTCAAAAAAGAATCTCAGCATGAGTGCTAAGGCCCCAAAGCAGAAGCCTGGGCCTATCTGCTGCGTGTAGACGCTCTTGTCTGGGTACAGTCCCCTCTTCTCTTTCATCTTCTGCAGCTGGAAGGGAACAGAAAGCATGGGAAGCACTCGTACCATTTTCAGTCTGAAAGATCCCATGCCATTGAAAACCAAACCAAGCAAAACGGCTAATTCTGAACCTGTACAGGGTCTATACCTGGGATGACTAACAATGCTGCAGATTTGCACAAGAATGAAGCTCATGTTGTAACTCTCCAGGCCCTGTGATGGGTCCTGAAAGTGAGTTGCTGGTTGGGTTACTTTCTTTGATCCTAAAGCTGTTGTGCTCTTAATGCTGAGACCTGAGATGAAATGGGGATGATGGCTCCCTTGTTTGCTGCTTTCCAAAGTGATCTTGATTGGAGCGCAATACAGTTTGGGCTGGCACTTGGTTACTTTTCCCCTCTCCACAGCAAATCCCTTTGTTATTAGGGCCTTCACGTCATTCCACATGGGCACCCATGTAGGTCTATCTATATACCCTAAACCTGATGGGCAGCATTTTCTGCTATTTCAGTCCTGGGCTCCTCTCCAAGCTCTATCCTGAACCTTGGTCTTGATCTGCTGCACCCTCTCCTCTTCCATCTATGCACTTGCACAGCTCTGCCAATGAGCTCCACTCATTTTCAGCATACCTTTCCATCCTATGCCTTTCCTCAAAGCTCTTCTAAGGCACCTCACCCCGACCTGTACCTTTCTGCTGGGCCAGCACCGAGGTTCTCTTGGGCAGATGCTGTGCTGTATAGTGGATTTAAATGTCCTGTGATCAAATCAGGAATTTAAAGCCAGCTTTTTGGAGCTGAGACATCTCCATGCCCTGGAGATTTCTGCCAGAGGCACTGAGTAAGATTTGGGATTTAGAAAGTGAACAGGATGACTAAGAAGCAGGCAGTTTAAGCATGGGCATCCTACCTTCTCATGCAACTCTCGACAGGAATGCCATATGGCCAACCCATTGAATAGCTTCCCGCCATGAAGATGGGACATGGACATTTGGAGTCTTCTGACACATCTGCCTAACAGTGAAGGACCCATGAAAGAGAACGATGGAGAATATCCTACATGGCACCCATACGAGAGACGTGTTTGGTCTGAAGTTTGCACAGGGACCATGAGGGTGAAGGGCCATCTTTATTTTCTAAGGCACATTGGTTTTTCAGGGCTTGATGTGGGGAATGGCATTCTGGGGAGGGATGAGCCATGAGGTTTTTCCTGGTTGGGTAGGAGGATGATCTTTTGTTTAAAGCACTGGATGCTCACACAGGCTCTTTAAGAACGCTGATGCTCTCTTGCTAATAAAGCTGACCTGTGGCAACATGGCTTTTGCTGTGTACAATGGCCTTTGAAAAGCTGCTGTTTTTTAGTCTCCCCGGGAGTTGGAAGCCAAGTTGTGTAGCCTTAAAAGAGGACCAGGCGTGTGTTTGTTCAATCTGCTGTATTACCTGCCTTTATGCAAATCTTCCATTGATTTTAGGGCAATTTACCAGATCAACTTGCCTCTTGGTTACTGCAAAAACTCCATAAATATGTTCTTGATGACCAGACTCGAGTACATGAGATTGGCAAGAACAGTCAGACCAACCAAATCCGGCCATTGTCACAAAAGCTTTTTTATTATTTGCCTGCTTTCATTTTCTTTTATGTGACTTGAAAGCTTTATTGGAAAACTCCCATCCTGTTCTCTGATGGTAGATTGAGAAATGGGCATTAGACCTCAGGGCTTAAGTGGGACTGAGATGGTGGATAGACCTTTGCACCCTCTAACCAGAAGTGACTTTTAGCCCACATGAAGTGGCCAGCTGGTTTCTTACTTACCCATTTCACGGTTATCACAAGGACGGCCGTCCCAATTGGTCCTGAGTAGACGCCATATCCCCATCGGTCATGGTAAATCCTCACTGCTATGGTAAGTACACCAAACATCACAAAGGTCGACCTTTTCGGCTCATCAAACTCTGCCAGAGCTGTTTGGCACAAACCAAAGTGAGGATCAGAGCAGCCAATTTCGTCTTGTTTTAATTTCACCCCAGATACTTGGTGTTTCTATAGCACCTTTCATCCAAGGATTAATTTAGGGCTAAACAGGGCTGATGGGGACCCTGAGAATTTGACCCTAAACCCACCATTAGTGCATGGGAGGAGTGAAGAGACAAAGTGGTTTGCCCAAGAATGGGAAGGAAACCTCTAGCAGAGTTGGGAGTAGATCCCAGATCTCTGAGAGGAAAAAAAAGGCAATTTAATTTCTCATGACAAAGTTCTACCCTACAGTTCATTTCCTTCCCTTGTTCCTACCCAGAGCCAGCTTTAATCAGAGGTGGAGAGACACCCACTGTGCTCCGTCTAAGATAGCTTCCAGGAGCACTGAGATCACCAGAGCTACTTGCCACTAGGCAAGCGGGGGCGAAAGGAAGGTTAGTAAAACACCAACCAGAGACACTGGGAAGGTCTTGCACAGAGAGTGAGGTTCTAGATGCAGTCAGGGCTTTGGGGCACATTGGCAATGATGGGGATGTACTGAGATCACCAGACATGTCTTACATAGGGGACACAAACTGCTGTTATGTTTCAAGAGTAGGGAGCCTGACCTATGAGGAAGGGTTTAAAACTGGGCATGTTTCATCATGGGAAAAGATGACAATGGAGCGGGGACCTGATAAGTCTTCCAACATGTGAAGGGCTGTTATAAAGACGATGGCAATTGATTGTTCTCCATGTCTGCTGAAAGTAGGAGGAGAGGAAATGGCCTTTCTTTTCAGCAAGGATGACTGAGGCTAGAGAGGAGGAAAACTGTCCAGCTCTAAGGATGGTTAAGCTCTCGCATAGGCTTCCAAGGGAGGTTTTTAAGAACAGGCTGGACAAACACTTATCAGGGATGATCTAGGGGTACCTGGTCCTGCCTCAGCAGAGGCGTGGACTTGATGATTTCTTGAAGTCCCTTCCAGCCGTACATTTCTAGGATTCTATACATTAGGAACCACGTTTAGATAATAGTGGCCCCAGCTGTGTTTGAACTGACAGCAGACAGGCTATATTCTCATTGCTTTCCAGTCAGTCAGCTCGTTTCCACTACAGTGAAGTACTTCAGTTAATCCTAAGTGGAACAACTTAAAATGGAGCCAGCGACGACTGGTGAGTTCTAAAGCACCGGGCCCTCTCTTCATGCAAAGCGCTAAGGCTAGAAATATTCATCCAGTCTCATGACCCACTCAGCGCTTTATGATATTTCATGTGGCAGCTTTCCCAGCTGACAAATTGCCCAGGATCAGATCAGTTAGCGCTGTGTAGCTGGCTACCTCCTTCCTCCAAGTCATCAATTACAGACTAAGAGAAGGAATAGGAAGCTGGCCTCTGATGTCTTCAGCTTGTCTGTCAAAACAATTAAGGTTTATAACTCAACAAGGCAGCATTGTATTGTACCAGGCAGAGATACAAAGGGATGTTTCCCATTGTACCACGTGGTGCCATGAGATAATTGTGGTGATTATTCTTAATAATTTTTATTACCATGTGCCTACGGGCCTGAGTTGAAGACTAAGACTCTCTTATACTGGTTGCTGTACAAACATAGAACCACTAACAATGCTAGCCACGGTGATCATTTCTTCCCAATAAAGTGCAAGGAGGAGATCAAATAATTGCAGAAATCTTGTTAATAGTTGAAGCAGGATTTGGGTCCACCTGGTTTCAGTGGTTCAAGTAAGTGGGAATGCCAGGGAACACCATTCCCGGGCCCCACAAATTTCATAAATTTCGTTCCTATGGATTCCTATGGGATGGGGGCTCAGGGATTAGGATGGGGGCTCAGGAAGATCCTATGGGGTGGGGGCTCAGGAAGATTCCAGGGCCCATTCTAGGGTGCATCAAATTATACTTTAACCACTGCTTGGCTCTTTAGCACCCTAGTGTGAAACAGGACCTGCTGAGTTATCTGTAGGGAACATAAAGGAGCATGGCTGAGAATTCTCTTTTATGGGGTTTTCCAAGACACTTTTGCAGCGAGACAAAGGGTAAACTTTTCAAGTGTCTCAGAGACTTAGGCGTCTAAGTTCCATTTTCATAAGTGAGGTATGCATTTAGGAGCCTGCCGAAAATTAAAGGGATTTAGGCACCTAAGGGATTCAGTCCCTTTTGAAAATGAAATGTAGGCTTCTAAGCCATTTAACCTTTGGGGAAACTTTTCAAAAGTGTCTCAGATTTCCAAAGAGAACTAAGTGAATTTACCCACATGGCTGCCGTTAATTTCAACGTGACTTGTGTGATTAGCTTTGCAAATGTCAGCCAAACTCTAAACATATCAAGGTGGTGGCAGTGGCTGAATTAACGTCCCCAGGAGACCCTTGGGAATTTCATAACAGTCAATTTTCCAGGCTAAGAAGGCCAAGGCACTTAACACAACTGAGTCAATGGCTCAGGCATGATAAGATTTCTAGCATCCACCTAATTATCTTCTGCCCTAACTATATCGCACCATCATCTCTGTATGATCCAGTAGGTCTATTCTGGCCCTATTCACCCTAAGATCTGAATCCTTCTAACTGGGTCTGGATGCAGCTTAGGCTGGGCCACGTTGGCTGCACAGAAACCTGCCTAAAGTTTGGAACCTTGAAGTTGCCAATGTGAATGAATTATTAGAAGCTTTTGTTTAACACAGAGTCAGGTAATAACTGATAAAAGTTATGGATCCCAGTGGGCTCCATGCTTTTCCAGCTTACACAGCTGTGTTATGGCTGACTTGGATTTGCATTCCAGGAAACGTGCCCAAGGGTCTGTATGTACGCACATGTGCCTTCAATCTTTACAAGCAACATGGTGAAAAGCTATCTCTGCATTTCAATCACCACACCTTCTATGTCCTTGGATCACATTTTTACAGGGATAAATGTCCGTATTTTAATTTCTTTTCCTGCTGGTCAACAGTTTAAACTGCTTAATCCTGATTTTTTAGAATTAAAAAAATTTCAATAATAAAGCAATCAAGTTCAACCAAGCTGCAAGCAGCCAAGGTATATGGATAAAAAATGACTTACCTGGAAATTGCTATAGTGTAGTGGAGAATGGCCCTGGAATCTTATTAGGCTATTTTTTTAAAGTCATCATTAAACGCATGATGGATAGACGAAGAACCAAGTTGAACCCTTCCCTTGATACTGAAACTGTTGTTGAGCTGAACCATATTTCTGATTAACTTTTCCCACACTCATTTTAACATGCAGAAGGTTTATCATCTTCCTTGTTGTGGGGTGAAGTACCCACATACCCATCTTCTGTGTAAATGCTGCATATGCCTTGGATACCCTGGGCTTGAAGGATCACAGAAAACAAGGATTGGCTGAATCCTCCTTCCATCAAAAGAGACCATAGAGGTGAGGAAAAAATGGTCTCAAGGCATGTTGGGAATGTGACTATGTAAAATCTCACCCAAGGATTTGAAAGGCTTGTAGAACTTAGTGTTTCACCAGAGGTTCATTTGAATCAAGAGAATAGATATGCTAGAACTAGTTGGAATTTTTTCAATGAAACTTTTGTTGTTGTTGTTGAATACTAGCTTTTTTTCTTCTTCAAAGAATTTGTTGACAGAATTGGAGAGGAAAAATTTAGTCTTTTTTCCCCCCTTAGCTAAACAGACCCGTCAAGAATGAATGCTGTTCTCCAGATCCCAGAACTTTCCCAAGAACTCTTTAGGATAGGTACTATCAATTTGTTCTGGGTTTGTACAGCACCCAGTACAGAGGGATTCTGCTCCATGATTGTAGCCCTGAGGTCCTAGCACAACACAAATGGAAATAATCCACAGCTTGGACTGGGTTTCTTGAGGGAACATCTCAAAGTTGGTGCTGACAGTTGGGGATCTGAGGATTGAGCATATTTCTTGTGACTGAAGCATGCTAATCATTGTGACACGGACACCAGCAAGTCTTGTATCTGAAGCGCCAACTCACAAATAATGCAACATTTTAAGAACTGATAAAGACTCACGCTTACCCATCAGTGACACCCAAATAGACAAAGCTGTCCCATAGATGCTGAAATACTCCAGGATATCATATCGCATGAAACACAGGACTGACAAACCAGGGCCATCACACGCATGGTAAATCTATTAAAAAAAACAATGCAAAAGCACGTTACGAACGCAAACATGACCAGGTAATTTTTTAGTGTCCGTTGTCTCTTTGCTCCTTGACAGGCCCTATTGTCTTTTTTTCAAAGCCGACTGAAGAAAAAGGAAAGACTCCCCTTGACTTTAATGGGCACTGGGTCAGATTCGAAGGCCATGTTAGCACCACAGTCAGAGGTGTGACTGAAGCACGTGTAGACGTTCCTGAATCAGCTTTCATCCAGCTAGCTCTAGTAACAATAGCAATGAAGATATTGCTGCTAGCTGCTGCTGTTACACAAGCTAGCTAGAGCAAGTCTCTACCTGTGTTGCAGGTGACCTTTGATGGCTCTGGTCCAATCAGGAACAGAACCCCAGTGGCCTGATGACTGCCTGGTGATTAATGAAATAATTTATTCAAGAAATGTCGCCTTTATTCCTGTTTGCCAGTTTCCTGCAGACAAGCTTCCCTTTGGCCAATGAATTCCTCATTAAAAATCATTTGCTGGAAGTCTTGGTCTGTCGCTGACCTGTGAACGGCTCATCCCAGGGGCCTGGGGTTGGAGGATCAAGCTGCCTTGAAAGGAGACAGCTGACAGGATGAGCTTCCTTTCTCTACCTCTGGGGCTGTGTTTCCAGGGTGGATGAATTTTCAGTGAGTTTTCTGGGTGAAATTGTCCCACAGGCAGCGGGGACCCTACACACAGCTGAGCCTAAGTGGGGTCTCCATCCTTATACCCAGGCCTTTGTGCTGTTTCTCTGTATTAGGGTGAGTTTCACCCCCTGGAGCACTTTGCACCATTCCCTTAAAATTCACCAGGTCAGTGCCCGTAAACTCATTCGCTAGAACATTTGCAAAATGTTTTCATGCAAAAGGGACCTGAGCACCAGCAAAGGAAATTCACTGGAAAAAAATAAAAGGCATGTGCGTATGAATTCTTTTGTAGCATTTGCCTCGCTCTAGTCTCTTCCCCTGACAGCTAGACACCAGTAGGTTCCCCTCTGCTAGCTTTGGGATGCTTCTCAGCTCCTGAACTTTCCTCTTAATTTATTGCCAAATGGGCGTCCTTAAACAATTCTCACTGTCATTTCTCCCCGGGGATACCAATATAATATAACTTGCTGCAAGTTCTTCAGCTCGTTCTGTTTTCTATAGCTGCTTTTGCCATTAACATGACTCTTCCCCTGCTCAGTGTTGGATTTTGAGAAGGCTGGAGATGGGGAGGAGACTGTGGGAGAGAGCAGTTCTGGCTGACGTGGAAGCACTTGTCTAAGATGGGCATATGCTTTCGCTGGGCTGAAGAATTTCCTTTGGGGGAATAGGCGCGGGACTCAATGCAGGCAGCAGCTGCAATACTGCATTGCTCTTCCTGACATACTCTGACAGCCCTGGCAGCTGTCTCCCTTTTCTTACATTTTAAGATTTTGCATCTTCAAATTATTCTTTAAGAGCCTGAGCCACTTCACTGATGTCCAGGGCAAGTTTTCTATTGATTTCAGTGGGAGTTGTAACTGGCCTTAAAATGGGGCAGAATGTGTTTATGCTGCATACTCCAGTTTTATTAGCTAGTCTGGTAAGTTTTTAGATAATAGTAGGAGGTTTTTCCATGTTAGCAAGGCCGGCCTTTATAAAGAGGGATGAGTGTGATCCAGTGGTTGGAGCTCTGGACAGTGCATCTGGAGACGTGTGCTGGTCCTAGATCCCCTACTGATATGCTTTGAGGCTACTGCGTAGTTCACCCAAGTTTTCTGCGCCTGGTTTTCCTTAACATTGGCATAATGATTCTTACTCTCTGTTACAAAGTGTTTTGAAATCTATGATTAAAATGGCTAAATATTATATTAATTCAATTACTGGGCATGGTGGAAGAAACCCAGTTCTGCTTTGGTTTTTCTAACATGCTCATCCTCATGATGTCTGAAAGGAAACTGTCAATGTTTGGACAAACAGGACAGTCTCTATGCAAAAGAATAAATGGACACAAATCTGACATCAGAAATCACAACATTCAAAAACTAATAGCGGAACATGTCAATCTCTCTGCTTGTTAATAGCGGTGCTCAAACAAATGAATAACAAATTGCAGCTTCAAAGAGAAACTGCAGAATTGGAATTTATATGTAAATTCGACTCCATTGCCTCAGGGTTAAACAGGGACTACGGATTTTTTTCTCATTACAACAGGTGATTTGACCTCACCTTCCTCTATGTGCTGTTCCCCAGTGTTTGAACCTCAACATCTATTTTGATTTGCTGTTACAACCTGACCTGATTCTGTGTCATACAGTTCCCTTAATTTAATTTCCTCCCATTCTGTAAATTCCCCATCTTCAAAGTGTCTGATGAAGTGGGATTTTTTCCCACGAAAGCTCATGCGATAAATACATTTTTTAGTCTTTAAAAGTGCCCCAGGACTCCTTGTTTATGTCAATGATGCAAATTCTGTTCTGTATATTTAAGCAGAATGGGTATATAACAATAAGAATTGCACAAAGCTCTACTCACCTACATGACTGGAGCAAGTGAATTTGATTATTTCCGTGTGTGTGTGAACAAAACAGCTCTCCTGCCCTCATTATCATCATGGAAAAGGAGGTCAAATACACTTTCAGTCTATCAGCTGTGATTTCAACTCTACTCTGCCTCACTGGAAGGTTAATGGTCATCTTTCTTGATATGTCTGTGACATGTTCCTCAATCTTTCCATGGCTACTCCAGAAATTGCCCTTTTCCCAGCGTTAATGACACCATAATTCAGCTACTGTAAAATCAATAATTCGACCACATGCATTGTCCTAAAATCACAAAACATCAACATTCTTTAAATATACTTTAAAGACCAGTGGTTAAAGTAAGTGGGAACTCCAGGGAATGCCATTCCTGGGTCCCATAAATTTCATTCCTATGGATTCCTGTGGGAAGGAGGCTCAGAGATTAGGAAACTCTGGGGCCCATTCCGGGGCCAATCAAATTATACTTTAACCACTGTTAAAAGCTGAAATACAGGATGGGCTCTCACCAGTGGTAATGGACAAACTGACAGACATTGCCAAATCCTATAAAGGACTCCAATCTATTTCCCTATGATCATTGTGCTGTACAACCATAAACTGAGGAATCCCATTTTGGATACTGAGGGTAATACACACTGGGAAACGCATCCAACAGTGGATATTTTTCAGATATGCAGTACTCTGTGTTCCTTCCCAGAGCATGGTGTTTTCCCTCTCCAGTATTTCATAAGATTCCTGTTTGTTTGTTTATTTTAAATCTTTCAGCCCGCTAGCCAATTGATTTCCCATGGAGACCCTGCAGAAAAGGGGTAAATAGGCCATTGTCGGCAAAACAAACGGAAGGAATTCTTACCGCAACAAAGAACATAGTGAAGAAATAAACCATGGCTTCCATGTGGAATCTTCGCTTGGCTGCGATGCTGATGGTTGGGAGGAAGACCAGGCTGCTTATAGTTGGAAGAAGAAGCTTAGCCACTAGTGAGCCCATTGGGGTATGGGGGAAAATCACAGGAAAACTCAAAGAAATATTCCTGTTCAGAGGAATAAAACCTTGGAAAAAATCAGTCACAAAGCTGGTTAGAGAGGACTCGTAAGGACAGCATGGAACAGCTCTAAATGGGACTAGGGAGTGTTGTGAAAACAACTGTGTGCTTTAAAATTTAAATGTCCTGATGCTGGGTTTGTTTTAGGTGAGGTCAGCAGATGACAAGTGACAGCAGCTGATGGGGAAGATGGCACAGCTGCGTCTGGCTCGCCCTTTAAATGGTCTTCACATTCTTTTTCTTTTTTTTTTAATAAACATTCTCGAAACACACTGGAGCTCAGTGGGGACAAATGGCACGCCAGACACCCGTTGACACTTCTCATTTTTGTCAACAGGCTGGTACAGCGTCAAGCGAGACGCAACATGCGTGGGTCAAGTTTTGTTCCTTGGGTGGACCTTCCACTGAATGTTATAGAGGGTGCCTGTGTGAATTGGAAAGGAAAAGACTCATTTGGGGCCAGTCGGTGACAGATTACATGCTGGCACAGGCAGCTGCGTCAATGTGTGCGTGTGCACGTGGAATAGACGAAGAGGAAATTGGGCCCCCCTTGATGTAGGAAGAAGCAGAGGAGGAATGATGACTCAGTGGGGTGTCAGGGAGTCCCAGCACCTCCTTAGGGCTACTCTTGAAAGTGGCATTAGAGCAGGTTGGCAAGGTATTAAACAAACAAAAAAAATATTTTCATTGTAATTTTATGTAGACTTTTTTAGGGTTTTCCATCATTTTGCAGGTATTTAAAAACCAAAAAACATTTTTTGTTTTCCAGCAAACCAACCACAATGTTTGGATAAAAATGAAGTTTGGTGGAAAAAAAAATTCTGGTAGCCCCAAAAGCCATCTTCCTGTGTTTTTGGTTTTTTTTTTTAAATGTTTGGAGAAAATATGGAGACCAGCTCTAGGAGAACCAGTTGACATATCACCCATGCTTTAGCCCATTGTGTGTTGGCATTCTGAGTAGTTTTTCATGAAAAGCAATCCCCCATAAAAGTATCGACCACTTTACTCAATCTTAGTCATACTTGCTTTCAGTTGAAATCATAGGGATGTGCTTGGAGTCAAATACAGATTAATGGAAGGAAGAGTGGCTGAACATGGCATCAGATTAGCTGTTTGTAATGGTTCTCTTTGGCCTTAAAATCTATGAACTTTAAATTTATGTGGTCTGTGGAAAAACAATATACAGGAGCATTTTTGTTGCTGAGCTGAAACTTCTGTGTCCTTTTACTTCCCTGAAGCTATTTAAGGTCCAATGGGCACAGGGGTATGGTCTTCCTCATGAACCACCGCCTAGAAAAGCACGTACGAGTCACAAGTCCCCCTTTATTATTTTTCTGCAACAAGCAGAGATCTAGGATTGATTGTTATCTTTCCATAATTTTTCAGGTATGGTGTTGAGATGCACTAGCCATTCAATGGACAGACCACACAGGATTCCAACAGGTAACAGTCCATTACATGTTCTTGTCTTTTTGTTCTGGCCTGTTCTGGCACAGTTAAAAACATCCTGTTTCGTAGTAATGCTTTAAAGCTTTGCACTGTGGCTCCTACGGCGTCCCACAGAGTGTAGATCTGTCTTGATTGTGAAACAATAGAAATTTTCTGAAGGTAAAGATCTTCACCAGATCCCGCTGTGTTGAATAAAGCTATGTGAAAGGAGACCAAAAAAAGCCAAGCAAACTATTCAGTGGCCTGTCTCGTTTATTATGGCTTTTTATTGTAGCCCTGTGGCTTCCCTCCTAGGTTAATATCTTTTCCTTGGAACCTTGGAGAGATTCTCAGCATCTTTTCAGTCCAACTGTTCTTGTGAAGCAGGGAAAAAGAATGTTATGCCTGAGCAATGGTCCTGATAGCTGTGGACTCAACTGGAAGATTGTGGGTAGTGCTATGAGCTACCGTCTGGTTTTTGTATTGGCAGGACAGGTTCACTATCTCCCTGGATGCAATCTCACTGAGAACATTCTCTTTAAAACAATTTAGCCCAGGTGGAAGAGGGGAGCCCATCGGTTTTGTGGATTAACGCATTTGATTGTCCAAATCCTTCCTTAGGCTGCAAGTGGAATGAGTTTGCTGGGTTTCATCCTAGTCCGCTATTTGTTCGCATCACAGTAACCACCATCCAGTTTATCCTGACTGCTCCGGGAGAGGGGTGGGGTGGAAGAACAGCAGGCAATGCACTCCGGGACTGCAGTGAAGTTGCAGGGCTGTGGGGGGCCCCAGACAGGCCCAGACAAGGGGCACTGCAGGTCAAGGGTAGCGTGTGTTTGGGGTCCGGGAACTGCTTTGGCAGAGCTGTTTTCAGGAAGTGTGTTCAAAAGTCTGCCCACACACAATGCACATGAATTCCCTGCTTTTCTAAGCAACAAACTCAGCACAAATATTTTCAAACTTACTAAAACTTCTCCATTGTTTGCCTACCAATCTATCAGGCGAACATGTAGGGTCACCCAAGCCACGTGGTGTTTCTGCTCCCTGAATGGCTGTGTGTAATCCTCTGCCTAATCTCTGCCCATCGCCGCAGTATCTTTGTTGAAATGACTGAGGAGTCCTGTGGCACTTTTAAAGAGTCTGTGAAGTGGGATTTTCTCCCATGAAAGCTCATGTGATAAATACATTTGTTAGTCTTTAAAAGTGCCACCGGACTCCTTGTTTGTTTTGCTGAACTAGACTGACACGGCTCCCTCTTTGGAACTTGTGCTGAAATGGTGTGAGTACTCCCAGAAAATGAATTTTGCCACAAGGATTTGAATGAATTTTTGTCACGAGTATTTGGGGGTGGGAGCTAAAATCATGTTCTGCGTGCACATTTGCACGAGTGCCATCACACAAATGTTTGTGAGAAGCAAATTGTGCACCTGGCCAATGTGACTCTATGAAAAATGACTGAATGCTTGTAAAATTCTTTCACCCTTTTCTCCCTCCCCAGTAGCTTTTGCCCAAGCTGTAGTTGAAACCCACTGGAAAGGAACCCAGCTGGCTGATGGATACTGCATGTGCCAGCCATGGAAAGTGTTCTACTGAGCAATAAAAAGTACTAGAGATCTCAGAAGCAAGAAAACATTCCATAGGTTGTTGAATTTTTTTTTTTCACAGCTGCAAACTCTGGGCCTGGCGTTTGGTTTGAAGCCAGCACTTTAGGCACTGAGGGGAAAAAAGCAAATACCAGGTTGCACATGTGTTCCAGCCATTTAAAAAAAGGGACACCAAAGAAAACAGCAGGGCCAGGGAGGGCAGGTGGCTGGGTAACGTCAGTAGTTGTAGCCCTGGAGTGCTGCTTAAAAGACCTTTGTTCAAACGACATCCACTATAAGACAATGTGTTGGCTACAGGCTTTTCAAATGTAGATGGGAAGTGAGCCGCGCAACACAGGCTAAATCTTTTTTCTTTCTTCTTTCTGAGGAAACCTGAGTGGATGAGCAAATTTTTAGCTCATACACTCAATACTAGGGAAAGCAAACTTTAGACTCCTTTTCTGTGAGCATTTGCACTGCTTAAATTAAGGTGACGAAAGACAGGGGTGATGCACTTTTAGCTACCATGGCAAAAGGCCTGAGAATAGAATAAAATAGGAGATAATTCCTGTGCAGGAAAGGCCTCGAACTCAGTTTAGGACCAGTTTATTTATTTAGATTGCAAGATCGTTATAGCAGGGGCTGTCTCTTACGATGTATAAGGTACAACACCCTGATTTCAACTGGAATCTCTAGGGACTACAAACAAGGTGGCCCTTTTAAAGACTAACAAATTTATTTATCATATGAGCTTTCGTGGGAGAAAATCGCACTTCATCAGACGCTTTGAAGATGGGGAATTTACAGAATGGGAGCAGGGGGAGAGTAAGTCATAGGACTGGGTCAGATTGTTACAGCAAATCAAAGCAGGTGTTTAGATTCAAACTGTGGACAACAGCATATAGGAGAGACGGTTGGAACTTGTCATCATCTAGGGATTAACCTGCTGCAAATAATTTATAAGGAGGATGATGGACGATGCTAATGTCACAACCCGAGAGGGCTCCTCATTGTAGAACTTTCATCCAGGTTTTGAACACCTCTACTCTTAGGGGATATTGGGGTCTGAATTTTGTTTCGACTCATTCAATACAGAGAAGCAGCCAAACCCTGATTTGTATCCAATTGATCACATTCCAACCTCTCCCCAACATTTCAGGGCACTGGAGTTCTGGAGTCTGGGATCAGGTTCTTCTATCAGTTGAAATGGAATAGTCCAGTTGATATTTCAGAATCGCTATTGGTGATTCCATTTGCTCTGCTCCAGAAAAAGAAGTCCAGTGTTCTGACCCAAGTAGCAGCTGAGAGGCTTGTGTTGAGATGCGACCATGCTTTCCTGCAGGGACCCAAACACATTTCGGGTTAATTTTGCAGTTTTGGGGTTAGAGTGATGGGTCCCATCCCCCCCAGTACATCTTTCTTCTGTGTTTCCCCCCTTCACCCTCTGTCAATCAGTCAGAAGATCAATATTATTTTGCAACATGTATAGATATGTTTGGAATTTCTCTAGACTTTGCAAGGCAGTTGTCTGGCTTTTTCATTTCTACTCGGGTCCAGCTGTCACATCTGTTTTCTTGGAATTTTGAAGCTTTGGTGTTCCAGTGAAATTGAATCATTTGTTGCTCCTTAGGGAAAGGAACTGGCTCTTATTCTGCTTCTGTTGTTATGTGTAGTGTATCATATCTTCATAAACAAAGCATTGAGGTTTAGTGGGCTTGCCTTGCCAGTCAGAAATATTACCACACAGCCAATTAGTTAAGTGGTAACTTTCTCTCTGGCTTTAACTTATATTAGAAAATAATCTTTTCCTGCCTCCTTGGAGAGAGGAACATAACAGTATCTGATTAAAAAAATCTCTCATTTCATCCATTGCTCAGAGCCACTGCAAGCACCCGAGGTGTTTGTGATACTTAATAAAAATATAATCTACATGTGTGTCCGAGTGCCAGGATCACAAGAAATACACAAGTTGACAGGTGTGCCTCAAAAGCATTCAGCGATCCTTTTTTCAGGCACACAAGTCTGAGCCGATTAACCTCGACTCCCTGTTCTTACCAGCTTTCCTCACACAACTCTGCCAATGCACCTGTGTCCTTCTTTCTTTTATTAGCGGAATAAATTGCCACTTAAAAACCTCCATACCCTGGAAGGCCTGGCCTTATTCTAGGTAGCTTTAGCTGAATATTTGCCCTTTAAATCACTCCCCCACCCTCGAATAATCCTATTATGCATGTTCTTTGCAGATAGCCTTCTTTCCCTCTGTTGGGCGCAGACCTTTTTCCACCAGTCACTTCTCCCCACCCCATTCAGTGTCCTTTGTACCCATCTGTCCAGGAGAGATGGCTTTTGCTTTTTTTTTTTTTTTTAATCACAAAACTTTCCTGTCACTGAGACACAGGCGTCTTGGAACTTTTTTCTTTCTCCAAGCAAACATCATTAAACAAAAATACTTGGTGCAAACAGTTCATCCACTTCATCCATCAAATTTCCACATTCTTTGGCCATCGTTCGGTCCATTTGCCAGCCGCTGCTTAGGAGAGAACAGGTGCTGGAAAAGCAGAGGTGCGGCATCACAGTGATATAACCTGGGGATTCAGGAAGAGGCTAGGGAGGATAGGAGACAGCACTAAGGTGAAAGGAAAGAGCTGGACTACAGGGAGTGAGTTGAAGGCAAGATCTGAGATGCAATAGCAGAGCTACGTAAGGGGGTCAAGACTGGTTTGCAAAGGATCTTAGAGGATTATCCACCCATGCTATTAATTGTTCATTTTCAGGAGCCCCTATCCCACAACCTCAAGGGCTCAGCTGTTTATTAGCATGCCTACAGGTTGTGCGGGGGGGAGGTCTAGGTTGGATATTAGGAAAAAAAAATTCAAACTAGGAGAGTGGTGATGCCCTGGAATGGGTTACTTAGGAAGGTGGTGGAATCTCCATCCTTGGAGCTTTTTAAGGCCTGACTTGACAAAGCCCTGGCTAGGATAATTTAATTGGGGAAGGTCCTGCTTTGAGCAAGGAGATGGGCTAGATGGCCTCCCTGCCAACCCTCATCTTCTAGGCTTCTATGATTCTGTGTTCCTATCCGAGCGCCATACGAACACAACACTTCCCCACAAGGCGGAAGCCACCATCACCATCAGCTGAGGGAGGCTGGGTGGAAGTCACCACCCAGGGCCCATTGGCACTGTTTCTCTGTCATCTGAAAAGGGCCTGAGATCCTCACACACAGTTTAGGGATTCAGTAACATTTCCAGCCCCTGCGGGGAACAAAAACCAGAAGCACAAATGTCCATTGTGCTGTGGCCCTTTTGCACTGTTGTGCAACCCTCCCATGTCCTCCTTTGAAAGCCCTGTAATGTAGCACAGTCAAAGCGTCATTGCACCTTGGCTGTTTTGTGATTGGAGGCTCTGAGGCTGCTTGGGGTAATGAGGAGGAGCAAAGGTGGCAGATTAACCCCATCCCGAACAGCACCTAGGTAGTTCAGTCCATCCTCAGAACACCTCACATGCCTTAACTCATCAGCTCTTCCAAACACCCTGTGGTGAGGGAAAGACAATTAGTCCCATTTTACAGACAGGGAAACTGAGGTAGAGTCAAATTGAGTCAGTACCAGAGCTGAAGAGCTGCAGGCTGGGTTCTCAGGTGGATAGGCCTTTGCTACTACTCCCTTTCTTTTGCATGGCAGGGGGAGGGTGGTCTGGCTGCTAGACACCCTTCCTGACTGTGTTACGGGATGCTGCCTCTACTATGACAGTTAAACTCACTCAAGCCAAGAGCAACTCTTGCTGGATGGCCACTTGACAAGACACCATGGCTGCTATTTCACATTAGTTCCTGTGCTCTCGCTAGTTATGAGGCTAATTTGATCATGTGTGGCGTGTTGTTCAGGAGACCGAGTCTGTGAAGATGGAGGGAAGTCTGGGCGGAGGGAATCTGGCTGTCTTCCCAAGAATACTTGTCAATCTGCATGAAAAGGTGCATTTCCAAAGCCTGTCTGCAAATCAGGCTGGCGTTGCTCTCATTGAATTTGCTGAGTTTTGCAGCTGAAGAACAGTTTGCGTTCTCCTCAGTGTGTGCTTATGAGCACTACGCACGTGGCCTTGCTCCTTCACGTGCATTGACACGCACGCTCCTGTTCTCGCTCAGGCACTTGCACACACACTTTCTCCCCTGTTCACATGTGCTCATGTTCTGCCTCTTTTTCATGCTTCCCTTGTTCATGGTCCTGCGTGCATGGTCTACTGCTTATGCTGGCCTTCATCTTCCCAATCCCTTGTGTGCCCTCTCACGCTCACTTGTGCCCTCCCATTGCTTGCTCACACGCTCATTTACATTTGCTTGCACTTTTGCTCTCTTTTTCTTCCTCGCACATGTGCACTCTCTCTCTCTCTCTCTCTCTCTCACACACCACCACCTCCGCCTCCCTCTCGGTAGCTTGAAGCTAGCTGACCCAGGCCAGCTTAGTAGTGTTTATTCTTAGTTTGACTGAATGTCATGTCTTTTCTTTCTTTATAGTTTAAGTGTGCATTGGCCATGCTGAGAAACATACCAGAGAGCTACCTTTTACCAGATCAGCTGTAAAGGTCCTACCGGTTGATTTTAAGCCTAGAGTGTCCTGTATAAATGAGGGTGGAGGCTGACCAGTGAGTGTCTTATTCATGTTATCCAAAGATGTCTTTTCTTGTCACTAGTTTCCATTGTTTGTACACTTCCGGATGTTCCAGCTCATTTGGGTGTCCATCCTGTTCCTGGCCTTGCTTCCTGGCTTCCAGTCTTCAGTGCTAGACTCTGCACTTCTCTGAACACAAGAGGAAAAACCTATAAAAAGTGAAAGGCTGAAAATAGCAATTGAGGTAAGCAGGGGATGGCCTGCATGGTCCAGGAGAACTCCCAGGGTCTTGAAAACACATCTCTCTTCTTCCTTTGGCCTCACCGGCCATCATTAGGAGACGTAGACAAGTCATCTTTGCTTTTGCTCCTTGGGATAATCCAGGGTAGATGTGAAATGGTGTCCCCCAAGAGAAAGTGCAAACCCTGGAGCAGCCTCTGTTTATTATCTTCTTTGATTTAGGCACTTATAAAGAAAGGCAATGGGGTGCTGAAGATAAAAAAATAATGAAGGCTGCTACTCTGGGATCCAAAAGCCGAGCGTTAGCCTCTCCCCCACCAGCAAAGATAGATGATCTTATCCCCATTGCCATTTCCACCTGAGCCCTCAATCCTCTCATACTGGTGGCAGATTAAAGGTGTCTGGTGTTCCCTGCCAATCTCCTGTTAGCCCCTGCTTGCCTGGAGGTGTTCCCCTATGTCAGTTTAGACACCGCCTGGCACCTGTGCTGTGTTCCCTTATTTCCTACCCATCCCTGTTGGGAATGGGTAAAGGAATGTAATTATTTGTTTGTTAACTCTTAGTGATAAATCAAATAAGCTCTTCACTTCACAGGATGCTGGAGGTCTGGGTTCTGTTCCAAGATCTGCCAGTGTCTTGCTATGTGACTTCATGGACATTAATTAACCACTCAGTGCCTCAGTTTCTTTATCTGTAGTGGGAACACTCATGAATCTCATAGTGGGATTGCAAGGTGATAAACTCTTTGGAACAAGGACTTTTCTCTACCCGATGTAATGGGGCCCTGGTTGCTCTAGGAACTACCCCAGTACAAATAGTAAATCATAAATAATCTCCGTCATTTGTGCAAAATATTATTTTTGCAGAGGACTGGGACTGGTCAGATATAGTAAATCTGTGATGCCAGCTCTCATGATTTCATTGAGAAGGTCTTGATAGTTAGAGCTTTTCTTAAAGTTCCTGTTCCTGGAGTCTTGTTATTATGTGTGATTCTCTGCTTTCATTTTGGAAAAAACAGAGTTGTTTCTGGTTGCAGAGAAAAACTTGAAGAGGTGATCTGCTAATGGTGCAAAAAGCAAATGAAAAAAGCCCTGAATTTATTATTTTTAAACCAATCTCATGGTTTTTGGGAATCTCGTTTGTGATTTTTGAATGCTTGGGGTTGGCCATACAGCTTAGATTAGGTTCCTGAGCATGAGTGTATAAAACTTCCAAGAAGAAGCTGTTCCATTAAAAGAAAGGGATGGGCACTTTTTGATTTTCACAGCCATAAAACAACCCCAAACAACTTGCTTTACAAGCGAGTTCATTTCAGTTTTGTGTAAGAATATGTAATGTTATGCGCTGGTAAAATGAAACAGAAAAATCTGCCCTAGAAAAGTGGCTTTGAAAGCCAATGGAAATACATGGACATGACTATAGTGTATTCCAGAGACCAGGGTGGCCAATTTATGGCTTTTGCTGTGTTCCGAGATGCTTTTAATGTGAGATTGGCGAGGAGTGGCACTGGCTTATTTAATTTGACTGAGCACATTAACTACTAAAAGTATTGCAAGATTGCAAAGCAGGTACGTATTGTCCCCACCTCGTAAAGAAGTAAACTAAGGCACACAGAAACTTTTCCTATGGTCATGCAATTGGGCAGTGGCAAATTGGAAAGCGGTTTTGACCCTTAGGCGTTTACTTGAGCATAACTATTTATTATTTGTAGTGAAGTAGTGGCCGGGAGTCTGAGTCACTGGCCTCGATCCCACTGTGTTTGGTGCTGTACAAACACAGAACAAAAAATCCCTGTCCCCAAACTCACTCTCTCTTGATAAAGGTGTGGGTGTGTAGCTCAACAAGGCGCTGGAAATGTTTTTAGGGACCACCCTGACCTAGCCCATCTTGCTCCTTTGCAACATTAAGTACCGGGCTCCGATTTCTGGGGAGCCCTGTACTCCGTAATGACATAGGCCACGGCCGTAGACAGTGAGAAAAGTAAGGTTTGTTTCCCAAGCCCTTTGCTGTGCTGGTTTCATCTCCTCCCACCTTGACTCCCTGGGCAATGTTCTCTCTGTATGATAACTGAACCAGAAACAGGCGCTGCACAACAGCGTTAATGCTTCCTGGGAAATAGATGAGTGATTATAAAAGACCTGCATGTCACGCCCATCTGTTCAGACTGGCAGAGCATCTTGGTCATCCATGTAGATCTGGTTTTGTTTTTTTAAAAAAATCCATTAATCTTCAAATGCCTGGATCAGCAGGAAGCTGCCATGTGATTCTCAGCTGGCGGAGTCCATTGTATAGCTTCGCTTTTTTTTCTCTAATGCATGCCTGGTCCTGCTGGGCTAAAGCAAGCATTTTGTCATGGGCCGCTTCTTGCATCCTGGAAGTCAAAGCCAATGTGTGAGTCAGATTAGTATTAGGGACGGGACTGAGTCATGGACTTCAAACTTCACACTGGACTTCCTTCAAGCTGAGGAGTGCTTGGGTCCTGGGTTCAGCTTGAATGCAGGGATTGATCTGAGACATCACATTTGGTTCTAGATGTGCGTCTCTCCAGCATTCAGGAGCATCAGGGCAGGTTCCAATCTTGCGTCTTGATCAGAGCCAATAGCTCTTCTGTGGGCTTCAAAGTCACAGGGAGATGAGATGATAAGGGTTGGATTCTGCCCCTTCATGTATGCAAAGCGCCTCACTCCCTGAGCAGAGCGACTGATTTATTTCATAGTGACTAGTGTGTTGCGGTGCTGGAATCTGTCTCCATGGGTATTTGCACACCTCACCTAGGCTATGTCTACACTTGTAAAGTTACGTCGACTTAACAGAGTGGCTACACTTTAAATTGACTTAAGTCGACCTTGTTAAGTTGACTTAACAGTAGACATAGCCGTCCATGCTGGCTTTAAGTCGACTTAATAAGGTTGACTTAGCGCTATTCCCCATCCATGATGGCTTTAAGTCAACTTAATGAGGTCGACTTAGCGCTATTCCCCATCCACGATGGCTTTAAGACAACTTAATGAGGTCGACTTAGCGCTATTCCCCATCCACGATGGCTTTAAGACAACTTAATGAGGTCGATTTAAGGCTTAAGCCGACCTTCAGAGCTGGTGTTATTAAGTTGACTTAAGGAAGCGCTTAACTTGACTTAATAAAAGCCCAGTGTGGATGCAGCTTTGTGTAGGTCAACCTAAGCGTCCTTAAGTCGACCTCAGTTACTAGTGTAGATGCACCGCTAGACACCTACAGACTGAGCGCTCTGGGGCCCTGCCACCTTGCAAGGTCCCAGAGCCAAACTCCAGCCTGAGCCTAGAAATCGACACAGCAATGAAATAGCCCCACAGGCTGAGGCCCACGAGCTGGAGTTGGCAAGCATGGGCCAGCTGTGGATGTCTAGCTTCTGTGTAGACAGACCTAAACGACCAAAATTATCGAGCACCTTCTGCCCATTGCTGAGTGCCCTCAACTCAGCCTGAGAGCAGGGGATGCTCAGTTTAAGTCTGTAGTGGATTTAGGGAGTTTTAAACTCATTGCCTCTGCTGGCTGCTCTCTGGCCATGCAAACGGTAGTCTTTTCCTCTCCTTTGGGCAGGCTGGGAGGTGATTTCTTTGTGTCTGCCTTTGCCTTTGTTTGCATTCTAATGATGCACAGCTCCGTTTTGAGAATGGAAATGCTGACAGGCTGCCTAATATACCATTTCCGAATTTTCCCTCAGGGCTGCAGTCAGAATAAATGCTGTTATTAATATTGATGTGACGGTTTGTAGTGCTCCGGAGACATGACATCATTTTGACAGCTATGTGGCTTGTTTACCATTCGGGAAGGTAACCAGCAGATGCTCAGAGATGGCTTATTTAAGGAGACCCACTTTTAATAGTCACTTTAAAAACTCAGTAAGTGGCAGGGCAGGATCTGGATGCTGCACATTACAGCAGGTTGGGAAGCATGTAGTTTTAAATATACCCCACTGATTCTCTCCTTGGGGTCTCCTTAGTTGTGAATTTTTCTGCATAATCTTGATTTTTATTTCAAAAACCATCTTGGGTGATGAAAGGGGACTGAGCCCTTCTCCTCTGGGATACTATCAACCCAACAATTTTCACAAGCCCTATATTTCCTTTAAAACAACAACAGTTGGTCTGTCTCACTGTTTCCTACAGATGCCTCTTTGGCTCAAATGGAGCGCAGCGTTTACTTCACCCTCTCTAGTGGTAAATAACGTCTGGAGCTTTTGTGCAAGGTCTATCAATGGAGTTTTGCAGATTTGCAACAACTGGGAATCTGCCCATAATTAAACCCATAATGATTTCATATTAAATGGATTCTACGTTAGGGTTATTCTGCGCGCATGCACGCACACAGAGCAAACGGCCTATCTTTACTCTACGCCAATGCACTTCAGCCACTAACTGCCCCTGTGTGATAAAGAGAAGTCTGAGATCCCCAGCCCACGTAGATCTGTTTAGCTCCATTTGAGGATCTGGTCTTTCATATCCGTAAATGAAGTTTCTTCCTCTTTTAAAAAAACGAATGATCAAGCTCTAGTCTACACACAAATTTTGTAGTAGTTCAGTTAGCAGAGTGATTTTTTTGCTATCATTCTTACATTGGTATAATTGCTAGCGTGGGGGCAGCAGAAAGGTGCCGTATGTTTAGTCAACATGGGGAAATCGCCCGGCGTAGCACAGTGGAACAACTTTTCTGCCATAGCTATGCTGGAGTAACTCCCCGTGTGCACATGGTATTTCGAAACGGAACAAACTTTATTCTGGAATAATCCCCCAATTTAGGAGGCAGAGGAAATATTCTGGAATAAAAGTGATTTTATTCTGGAACAGAGTGTCCACACTGGGAAGATATAGCAGAACAGCTAATGTACTGGAATAGCTACAGAGAAAGGTCTTAACCGCTGTCGCTTATTTCCCTTCTTGAGTGGGAGTGTCAACATCTTTATACTCGTATAGATGCAACCACACTTGCAAGGTTGTTCTGCTTTAGCTGTATTGAAATAGGTAAAGCAATACAGCTTCTGTGTGTTGAAAAGTCTCGTATCCTTCCTAGGGATTGCCCCTGGATGGGAAGGTGTGTGTTCCAATGACTGGGGAATGACTGATCCCCTGGTAGAGCCACCCAAGCTGGAGAAGTCAAAGGGCAGCGCCCAGGCAAAGAGCAATTCAGTGGCCTATCCAGCTGGGAGCTGAGTGACCGGCTAACAGCCTATCCTCCTGTAAAAGCTGAGTTAGAGAAACCCAGCCAGGTGACTGTTCCAACAAACAGGGACGGCAGAGGCTTGTTCGTGCCCTTAGTGACGTCTGATGGCGTGGAAAGGATTCATATTCCGATGGCCTCAGATGCCCTTTGCTTCCCTCTGGCTGTGCTATAAATCTGCCGGCCTGGCTGTGTGTCTTGCGTGGAGAAAAGAATGCAGCTGTGCTTTTGGGCCGAATCGCCCGCGTGGCCCTCTCACGGAGGCGGTCGGGATGTTAACGTTGCCCTTTCCGTTGGCTCCATCGACCTGCCTGCCGGCTGTCTCACTCCGCCTGGCCTGGCCTGCCTTCTTCCCTGCTAGACTCCAGGGACGAAGGCTTGGCATTGCTGGATCCCTGTGTGTTATGTGTGTGTCTGTTTCTCTCTCGGTGCACAGAAACGCATGCGTACAGCTCCCCGCTCCACTCCACCAGCCTGCCTGCAGGAAACCAGCTGCTGGCTGCTGGCCTGCATCAGGGGAACTGAGCGGGTTAAACCCTGGGCTTGTGGCGGGGAGGGAAGGAGGGAGAGACATCTCAGGGTGAGAAGTGTGAATTCCACACAGTCTGTCTGACAGCTATAAAACCGACTAAAGCCGACTTGGGAAAGCCACTAGGCAGCTCCTCCTCGCTGGAAACCCAGGCTCTTTGGCTGGCCTTTGAAGTTTGAGGAGAGGGAGGGAGAGAGAGAGAGCGTGTGTGTCTGTAGCTCCTGCTCTTCCTTTTGCTGCGGCTGCTGCTGCTACTCACTCTTCCCCCCACACACAAGCCTTTGCACCTGGTGTCTGGAGCATCTTCAACCTTAAATCAAACCCCTTGCACCTTGCTGGCATTTCCCAGTTTTTCAAGGTATGGTTTATTTCTTGTACTTTCATGGCAGTGAGGCACAAGTGTTTGACTATATTATGTAGAAGAAGAAAATAAAAAAGAAACCAAAATAAGGGAAGACAATCCTTCCCCCCTCGCCACCAAGCAAAAGCTTTTGAAGTGCCAGAAAAGTAACCAGCCCCTGTAGGTTTAGGGAGGGTGTTTCTCCCCACCTGGACTGGACTCCTTGGTTTGAAGCTAGATTTGACTTTGTAGGAGTCATGTTCTGTGTCAGGAGACAGTTATATAACCTTGGAGAATTATTGGATGGGAGAGACGTTAAAGCTATCTCTCCCCTTTGTCATTAGGACTCTGGATTTCTCTCCTGTCCATAGCCTCATTGATAGGTTTTTATTTTAGCTGGGATTTTCTCTGGTACTCCAGCCCCTGTAAATATTGATGGGAGATTTAGGGGGGTTGGGGTTTTGGGTTTTGGGGTTTTTTGGACTGAACAAAGGGAAATCCCTGAGCAAGTTGTTTTACTTGCTTTGGACCAGACGTGTCTGGAAGCCTTAATGAAAACCAAGTGTAAGGCAAGTCTCAGCCACCTGTCCCTGGGACACATAGCCAAGAACTCTGGGCTTCAATTAATCAATGCACTCTGAGCTTTGGAAAGCAGCTTCAGAATATTAAGTCAATACAGAGTGGGGGGCAGGGGTAAGAAAACTAACTGCTGATCTCTTTAAATCAAACACCAGCTCAATCTGTAATCACTTTATCACTAGGGCCACCTTCCCAAAAGTGCCACAGCATTAAAGGGGAGGAAGAGAGACACTTCTTTTTTGCTGCATACTTGATTGCAATCTTTCCCCCCGCTCCCCATGAGTTGTCTGGGTCTTACCTAGCTTCCTACTTGATTGAATATTTCCTTTTTAAGGGAAGTCTAGTGTAGGAGAGAGGTTTTGCCTCTCAGACATGTGGTGCTTTGATTGCCTTGAAACATGATTTCCCGAAACTTGCTCATCTCTGTGTCTCACAGTGGGGGTTCCACTTCGCTTTAAAATGGGCTATGGTATTGCACTGGATTTTCTTTATAGTTTAAAGTCATTCTGGGCTGCTGGGTTTGCTTTTCCCTTTCCTTCTAGGGATGCTGTAGGGCAGAATTGAAAGGCTGACATCAGTAATCTTTATTTTTTTAACTCTGGAGGATTTCTTTGTTATAGGAACAGACTTTTCCATCTGCAGGAACGAGAGTAGAACAAGAAGAACTGCTATTGAAAAAAGGAACATAAAGGTTGTCAGCTGTGATTCACAGAGTGACAGGCTGTAGCAGAAAATATTCAGATGATCTTGCTTTTTAAATGTATGGCCATTTCTTGTTTTCCAGTGTATTTCCTGCACAGCATTTGCAGCTCTGAACTCAACTTAAACATCCAGCCATGCTCTACATTTTGGCTAATTCTCTCGCTGTCAGGTGCTTTCTTTCAGAGCCAGATCCTCTGCTGGTGTATATTGATATGACTCCATTGTCTTCAGTAGACAAAAGCTGGTGATGGGAAGACCAAGAAATTAATTAGAAAATAAATTAGTCTGATAGCCATGTTGAAAGGAGACATCTTAAATTCAGTTACATCCATTTATACACCATTTGGACTTCTGCTCCTAGGTTTTCTTTGAATTGAGTAACTGTATAGCAATTATAGCCCTTTTAAAAGTCCATCAGTCTTTTTCACAAAGAAGTGATTTTTTCTAGTATGGAAATCCTTGTACTCATTTATGATCACTGTTACTTTGCCTAATGGTAATGATGCAATACCCCAGTCTAACTGAAGCTATGCCTTTTGTGTATCTCAATGCTCATTGACTCTGATATTGTAATGTGGATCTCATCTCTAAAAGTCTCCTGTTAATGAAATGACACAAACGTTTTGAAAGGCATCTTTGTGGGCCTGTTTCTTTACAGAATGAAAATAATCAAATGGCGCTGGAGCAGCATCTTCATCTGTGAGAGTTCTCACCTGAAGGGGACCCTGGCCATTGTGCTCTTTGTAGGAAACATTGCTTTTGTGATATCTCAGGTAAGTGTATCAATTTGGCAGGTAAAATGCGTGGAGCTATCCTTTCAGCACCAGCTTACCTGGCAGACTGATTTCGGAGCTCACCAAGGGAAATAGGCACGTCCCAGTGAGCCCCCAGGTATTCTCCAACACACACAAATTATTTTGACTCTGTGTTTTAGAAGCTGTAAGCAAAGACTCTTCAACACATGTATTAGTTAGTCCGTTGATAGGCTTCCCCCCTGCAACTTGTATCTCATTAAGCTGGATTGCACCTTATTCACAGATTCCAAAGGAGTAGCCGTGTTAGTCTAGTTCAGCAAAATAAACAAGGAGTCCTGTGGCACTTTTAAAGACTAACACATTTATTTATCACATGAGCTTTCATGGGAGAAAGTCTGACAAAGTGGGATTTTCTCCCGCGAAAGCTCTTGCGATAAATACATTTGTTAGTCTTTAGAAGTGCCCCAGGACTTCTGGTTTGTCCTTATTCACAAAGTTTACATGACACACGATTCTGCATGTTTGGTAGGTTGGACCATTTGGTCTCCTCGGTTCTCAGTCAGTTGCTAGATTTTGGATTCCTTTTCATAGAATGTCCTTATCCTTTCTCAAGAAACGCCGAATGTATAGAGATTCAAAGCCAGGAGAGGAGGTGGAAACCCAAACCCCCTATGAAAAATGAATCTTCTAGTCCCAGGGAGCTTATAAATCCTATGTTTATTGAAAAGGCCTCTTGCTATGCGTGTGCGGGTGCAGAGTGGTAATGTCAACGCAGTGTGATCACTGGCAAAGGGTACGTTAGCTCCAGGCGTGGATGGAGGGTGGGGACCACCAAGAGCACTCTCTAGGGCAGCTCCACAACAGAAGCAGTGTGCATCGCCCCAGTCCCTGCCTCTAACAGCAGCATCGCCAAAGGAAATCACTGTGAATGGCTCCCAAAGGGTCAGGTCATGCACCAAAACAGGTTGCATCACCAGCACCCTCAACCTCTGTACCATCCAGGGAGAGAGAAGCTGGTGTGCTGACAAGCAACCGGGAGAGAGCGAGAGAGTAGGAGGGAAGAGATTTTCTATTCTTTCTTCCACTTCACCACCCCTACACTCGCAGAAAGCAGGCGAGGCTTTTGGCTTGGGTTTGGAGGGTGCTGTTTACAATTTCCATGGCTCTTGCATTAAAATGGATCAATGGTCCGTCTAGCTCAGTATCCTGTCTCTGATGGCAGACAGTACCAGAATTTGATGCAGAGTGCATACAAAGAGCAGCTGGAGTGGTCCCCCTCTGTCTTTCACTCACAGCTTCTGGTAATCAGAGGGTTAGGGTTCCTCACAACAGGGGATCGCCTCCTTACCATCTGAGCAAGTAGCCATAGATGGACCTGTTCTCCAAGAACTTAACTAATTACTTTTTCAACCCAGTTAGACTTTTAGCCTTCACAACATCCCATGGCAATGAGTTCCACAGGTTAGTCATGCGTTGTGTGAAAAAGTACTTCCTTGTGTTTATCTTATGTCTGCTGCCTGTTAATTTCATTGGGTGAGCCCTGGGCTTTGTTTTATGGGAAAGGGTAAATAAAACTTCTCCATTCATATCTCCCACACCATTTGTGATTTTCTAGACCTCTGCTATATACCTCCCCTTAGTTGTCTCTTATCTAGGATGAAGAACCCAAATACCTTTAGTCTCTCCTTGTATGGAACCCATTCCATACCCCTTGATGAATCTAACTCTTCAACATCCTAGGTTTAAATTTAGTGTGAACCAAGGAATTCTGACTGAGTGAGGACCAAGGGGGAAAACCTATGCCTCTAAGGGGGAGGAGGTAGAAGCTGCATAAGGCCCTAGATCAGAGCTGGTTGAAAATTTTCTGATGGAATAGTTTTCCCTCAGCAAATGCTGATTCCACAGAATTGAAATGTTTTGCAGAAAAGTGTGGATTTCGATGAAATTTCATTTTAAAAAGTCAAAATGATTCATTTTAATCAGGTGAAAACATTTTATTTCAACCTTATCAAAATGTTTCATTTTGATTTTTTTTGTTTCAAAATGACTTCTGCATTCTGAAATGTATATTATATTATATTACATTATATTATATTATATTATAAACCAATAAAAACAAGGAAGCAAAAATCAAAATGAGATGGTTACACTGACCCAAAACTATTTTTTTCAGAAAATGTCATCATGAATGTTGGTGTTTCATTCCAGTTTGGAACAAAAACAAATTTTGAAATTGTGGAATTTCCCACAAGGTGTCACGTCTGGTTCCTGCACAGCTCTACCCTCCCACCCCCCAATGTAGTGGGAAATGCTGTGTCTCTTCTGTCTATAGGGGTCTATGCCAAGGAGAAGTCACTGAGACTTCATCCCGTGTGTGCTGTGATTCTGTGCCTGAGTGTGCAGTTGTGGGTGTGTGTGTGCCATGAGTGAGCTGACGGGCTGGTGAGACCAGGGCCTGTGGGCCCATGAGTTGTGTGGATCCACCACATGGCAGAGCGGCAGAGCAGGCTGCAGTGAATACAGCCATTATGGTTGGGTAGGATGGTGATGGGTGAGATAGAAAACCCCGTGATAGGGAAGTTCTACAGGAAGACCGTTCAGGGGCTACATGCCCTGCTCCGCAGTTGGAGAGAGATCCCATTCCCCAAATATCTTTGTACTTCCCCTACTCAAAGCCCTTTTGCTGGGGCTTTCCCCCAACAGATCCCATTTTGGCCCTGAGTGGGGTCTGCCAGCTTGGAGCCTGGTATCACTCAGCGCAGACCTGCTGGTCGTACGAAGTCAGCAGTATAACTGTTTAACGCCTCTTCTCTTCTGCACGTGAATGCCTGGCATTGGGAATAGGATACCGCACAGACGTCAAACAGCCTTGAAGAAGGAGTAGATGTCACCGCATACTGGTGGGGGGAATGGACCAAATGGACAGCGTGCACAAGAACCTGTGGGGGAGGTGTCAAATCCCAGGAGAGGCACTGCCTCCGGCAGAGGTACTACGAAACAATTAAGTGACATTCGCAGACGACATGTGCAGAAAATTGGAATGCTATGTAGCTGACCTGTTAGGCAAACTGTACAAAACTCCGCTTTTGGTCACATTCTAGCAACCTCATTGAAATCGATGGAATTTACCCTTCATATGCCAGGGGTGAATTTGGTCCAGTAAGTTGAACCACCATAAATGTGGCATTGGCGAGCTGTGCTGGATTGAAAACCCTGGAGAATGAACATCTTTGTCTGTCCATCAAACAGGGACATACACAAGCTTTCAAACTCCAGTCTATTCCCTGCAATGTGCCCCAGTCCTGAGAAGGATTGGTCCCCTCCAAGAGCGAGAAGGTTGTCACTTCTCTCTGCCCATTCAATGAATGTTTGGCTTTTCCGCTCATGCAGCCAGGTAGAGAGTCAGTACCAGCAACATTGGTAGTTTTTATGATATGGATGTTTGTCTTCTAGGAGCTGAGCTAAAACCACCAGCTGATTCCTCTCAAGCCACTAAATTTTATGGCCAGAAGGACCCTTAAATCATCTAGTCTCATCTCTTCTATAACATAAGTGTGGAATTTCATACAGTTATTCCTGTATATGATCAATAACTTGTGCTTGACTAAAGCATATAATATTGGCAAAGATTCCGTCCGTCCGTCCGTCCGTCCGTCCGTCCGTCCGTCCGTCCGTCCGTCCGTCCGTCCGTCCATCCATCCATCCATCCATCCATCCCACATTTCACATTATTCATATACATATTGAATCTTATTTCACACCTAAACAGAGTAATTTAAAAATGTGCTGGTGGCTAGAGCTGTAACTTAGTTAAATGGAAGCCCTTTGAGCTAGACTACCTCTGAGGCAAGGACTGGCTGGTTTTTTTAGTAAGTGTTCGCACAGCACCTCATATTGTGGCGCTCTAGCGCACTGGAGTGTAGGTGCTACCACAATAGCAAGAAATGTTTAATAATTAAAGTAAATGGACTTTTGCTCTGGCCTTCAATAGGATCATGACTTAAGGCATTGCCACTATTTACAGGAACCTCTCCAAAGACAGAGAATGTATATTTTATTTGTCCGAGATTCTAATCCCATGTCTAACCATCATTTCTTTATTCAGAAGAAAGTCAATGAGTGGGCTTGCTAATAAAACTTGCACTGGGACATCCAAAAGATACCAACTCTGCAAAGTACAAGTAAGAATATTCTTTTCTTATGGGTGATGTTCAAAATATTGTATTTTAAGTAATTTATGAGAGTGGAAACTTATAGATGTTCATCTTGTCACATGTCCCAAAAAAGTGACTGTATTTTTGTTCTTGGCTTTTCGATGGCTCCCATCTGAACACCTCCCGGGATCCCTTTGTGGTAGGGATGTGGTATTTGACAGATAGATGATTGAGGCACGGAAATACTAAGTGATTTGGCTTGGTTCATAGAGTAAGCCCGTAGAAGAGCTGGAAACAGAACAAAGTTCAGCATCTTAGCCAGCTGCAGCCCACGGTTGGTGGTTGCGGCTGCAACCCATAACTGGGGATTTTGGGTGGTGGAACTTCCTCTTTCGTTGCCTCTGTGTTGTGGGACCACACAGATAGTTTCAAAGAGCAGTTCCTGCACAACTTCCCAGCTCCCCCTCAGCAGAACCACACCAGCTCCTCTGCACGTCAGGTGCTCTGACAATGGGAGCAGAAAGAGTTGAGCTCCCTTGCTCAGCACTTGGCATCTGTAGGCCCTTTAAGAGAGAGATAGCAGCCAGGCTCCAGAGACTGCAGCAGGCCATGAAATGCTAATTGTAGAAGCAGCTAGTAGAAGTTTGCCAGAAACCTTTCCTGCGTTTTGTTTTCATCAGGATATTAATGTATCCCATTCTAGGAGTGCCCTCCTTCCGGAAGGAGCTTTCGAGAGGAACAGTGTTCATCATTTAACTCCCATGTGTATAACGGAAGAACGTATCAATGGAAACCTTTATATCCTGGTAACAAGACATTCTTTGTGTGGCCTAGAATGCTTAGTCAAAATATTTTGATAGTTACAATGTCATACCGATCAGGAAGACTCAGGGACACCCCCAGCCCAGGCTCAAAGGAGCATTCTGCAGCCACAGAGCATTTAAAGAAAGAAAGAAAAGAAAAGAAAAATGATAAATTAGCTCAGTGGCTGGATCCTTCTGTCTTCTCTTGGGCAAAACTCCCATTGACTTCAGTGACTCCGGTCTTGCCGGCTTGAGTGCTAAAGATGTACCAGATGAGAGAATGTGGAGAGATAGACAGTTTCAGCAATCAGAAACGGGTTTGCCCAAGCAGAATGTCCTATGGAGAGTTCAGTGTGGCCATTGAAAGGACTCATTTCATTTCAGTGACATTGATAACTCACACACACAAACGCGCATCAGCTTTGTAAATAACCTTCTGTTTTACCTAGTATCACTGAAATGAAATGAGTCCATTCAATGGCTATGGTATATAGGGTAAAATTTTTTCAATTGCATATGTGAGCGTGGAGCCTACATCCCATTTTCAGAAAGGACTCAGGCACTTGGATATTGATTTTTCCATCAGACGGTGGCCAGATTTTAAAAGGTATTTAGGCACCTACAGATGCAGATAAAACCAAACAGGATTTTCAAAAGCATCTAGGCATTAACTCCCATTGACTTGAATGAGAGTTAGGCACCTTTGAAAATTCAACGAGGTGCTTATCTGCATCTTTAGTTGTCTAGAGATCTTTGAAAATTATCTTTGACAATCTGGCCCTGGGTACCTAAGGCCCATCAAGTATTTCGTCATTATAACGCTCAGCATTGTACCGCATAACTGATTTAAGAGCCTAAATATCATTTTCAAAATAAGATTTAGGCTCCTAAATTGGTTAGGCATTGCAACGTTGAATACAGGAATGCCTAAATACCTTTACAAATGTAGGTCAAAGTCTCTTTTGAAAATGGGAGTTCAGGTCGCCAGGTGCTTTTGAAAATGTTACCCAGAATGACTGGATCTCGTCTGGAGGTGCAAGGAGAGCTGCAGCCCCTTGTATCACTCTGTGCAAGAGCCAGAGACAGTTAGGAAAGCATAGGGACTGCTTGCATCACTTTAATGGAGGCATGAAGGAGGTGAAACCATGAATCTGCCCATCTTTTTACATTAGGAGTGGAGCAAGATGCGCATCCTAAAAGAAGGTGCAGCCTTCACGGCCTCTGTACATAGCTGGGCACAGCTGCGCCTCACGCCTTCTCTTTGTCCCTCCTGGAGTGATACAAGTCCATCTTGCACGTCCACCCCCATCAATGTGATAGAATTGGGCCTGTAATAAGAAGGTGGATACATGATTCATAATCAATAATTTCTTTGGCCAGGTTTGCCTCTTTCCTTTGGCCGGTGGAAATTTCCACAAACATATTTGACATTATTCACTGAATAGTTTCAGTGACTATTTCTTGATCAGTAGCTGGGATGCGAGCAGCTCACTGTGAGATTCTGAAAAGGATATCTGGAAATTCAGGCCGTTTTAATGGGACAGCTAGTGTATTGCCATTACCTGGCTAGTTGAATGCAACTCTTAGAATGAGGTTTCTGGAGCAAATAGGAATGTGCAGTTTGCTTCCTGGGAATGTTCTGCAGTCGCCACTTAAAAGTCACTGTTTCGGTGACTCCTGCCAGCAGATTTAGCCACCTGAATGTCTGCAGAAAGCAAATGCATTAACGGAGGCACACATAGCTCAAGTGAGTTTATTAACATATTCATATTGGTACTGCAGTGCTCATCCGAGTACAGTTATAAATCTTATTTCATCGCTGTGGTCTGGCTATCTATATAACCTCCATAGATAGATAGATATTTAAGCACACACATTTGAGTTATGTATGTTGCAATCCCATAGAAGGATGAGTAGTCCTTACGCCTGCAAGTAATCCCATGGATTGATGTTAGCTATATAGCTCTCTGATGTATAAATGCATAGTTTTTTTCAAAGCTGCCTTGGGCAGCTTTGAAAATGCTCAACCTCAATGCATGCATAATGGATAACATCAATGCATGGAATGACCTGAAGGAGGTAAGGACCTCTTCCCGTGCCAGGATTTGCAATGCTGGGCTTCTCATGCTATGAGAATGGCAGTCCCGAATCTACCTTCCGAACCCTGGAGATGTTGGTCCCATGCAGTTCACCGTAGCACTGATGTTGTTCTCTAGCTTCGCGGACGTTAGTTGACATTGGTGAGATGAATGATTGTGTTTCTCCTGTTTTGAATCTATGTTTATATCCTTTCCCCTTAGATGACTATGTTCACATTTCTAGCAAGCCCTGTGACCTCCATTGCACCACTGTGGATGGTCAGAGACAATTAATGGTTCAGGCTCGGGATGGAACATCCTGCAAATACACTGATTTCCGAGGGGTTTGCGTGTCTGGAAAATGTGAGGTTGTTAAACATTATAGCAAAAATCTTGTCAGTAGCATTCAGAAAATTACAATGGGTGCAATATTTGCCTGGCCCTCAATACTTTCTTTATAATTGTTCTAGCCAATTGGATGTGATGGGATTTTATTTTCCACCCACATGTTGGATAAATGTGGAGTTTGCCAAGGGGACGGAAGTAGCTGCACTCATGTAACTGGGAGCTACAGAAAAGGAAATTCACATCTTGGTAAGAGTTTACTGTATTTACAGCTTGTGCCTGTTTAAAATAAACACAGTTTTCTGGGTACATTATTTTCAGTTTCAGAATGTTACCAAATACCTTATTGTTTTCTGGGTTTCTTTCCTTTTTTCATGTTCCGTCTTTTTAAAAGACAGTCCATTTTCTGTTTTAGGACAAGGGAAACCCTTCATTTAAAGGACAGAGGTGATTTTGCAAAGACTGGGAATTTCACTTGTCCAAAATCTGAATCTTATTATAATGAATCTTGGAGCAGCAGAGTTATAGAGAGGACTAATCCCAGTTTTCACATCTTATTTCTCACAACCCACTAATTCTAGGGATAAATGTGTTACAACAATGGGAAGCTAAGGTCTCTCTGAAAAACTGGGGTTTTCCAAAATTAATACAACATGAAGCATTAGAGTCTAATTCTTCTTTCACTTATTCTGCTGCAAATTAGAAGTAACTCCATTAAAATCAACAGTTGAATTGTGAACCAGCCCAGCTCTGTTGACTTCAGTGGAACCCTGCCAATTGATGCCCACTGAGGATTTGGCCCGCTAGTCACAATGGTGTAAAACCGCTGTGAGAGAGAGAGGAAAATTGGGCTCTTAATATTAAACAATTGTGGCTCCTGAGGGACTGGCTAAGAAAAGTGCCAAGGACGAACTATCAGGCTGTAGCTGATCTAGCTAATAAAAGTCTTCAAATAGGCCTTCTTACAACAGATAAAATACATTTGATCTACAAGCTACAGATGATCTAAAAAACTGAGGTATTTCCCTTAATACTTTTGATGCTTCCCCCCCTTCTAATCTATCTTCTACTAGTCTTTCTCCATGTAGAAAGGTCACGGTTCTGTCCTTCTAATGCCCTTTCCAAGAGGATATTTCAGACTATTTCAAGAAAACCTGGGAATTTGCATATTGGGTCAGATAACAGAGCCCAATATCCTGACTACAGCAGGGGTATCTTTTCAGAAGAATTCTTGAGGGGGGCAAAGTTATGGCAGCACATGTAAAACATTACATGTGATTGTACTATAGCTTGCAAAGTTGGTGGGGGAGAGTGGAGCATCTAGACTTATGAAAAGGCTGGGGTGGGGTGGGTGTTCCAAACCAAGGTCTGAGGGGGAACTGCTCCCATAACCTGATAGTAAATGGAGGCCATAATGGTCCATATTTGATGGTTCTAAATAAGATATAACCCCTTCCCTCATGGTATTCAGAGACAAGTGTGCCCACATATATATGGAGCAGTGAAGGAATAATTCCTTCCTGACTGATATTAGGGTCATTTCACACCGAGATGAATGTGATTCGATTTTCCTTTCCTTAATATGTGTAACTGTAAACGTATTGGTCACAACCTTATTCTGATTTAGTTGCTAGAGAAATGTAATGGGGTGGACAGTAGGTCTCAAACTCTGGGTTCGGAAATAACATTAGTACCTTCCTCAGTGCAATCAACACAGTTGGAGCTACGAGGCACGTAGACTTTGGTTTTCAAAGTCAGTCTCAGTAGTGTGTGAAGGGCCACTAAAATGTCTCTCTGGGTCTGGCTACAGTGCAAGCAGGTGTGACAGCCGCATGGGTAGACACACCCAACCTAGCTTTGATGAATAACCACAGCAGGGAAACAAACGCGGAGTCTGGTGGCACAGGTTGGTCATTTGAGTACATACTCAGGGCTGCCATGTCTCCATTGCTATTATTATTCAAGCTAGCTAGATCTAAGCATATTCTGCAGCCACATCTCTGATTGCAATGTAGGCAGACTTCATTCAGAGTATATGGGCCAGATCCTCAACTGGTGCAAATTGATGTCGCTCTGTTGAAGCTAATGAAATAAAGTCAATTTACTCCGATGGAAGTTTATAGCCCCAAAAGAGGCAGAAAGGCTAACTTATATGGATGGGCACACTGAGTAATATGCCTGTCACTGAAGAAAAAAAAAAAGAAAAGTAATTGGAAAGGATCAAATGCCCAGAAAGCCATCTTTCCTGCTATGTGACCAGTCTTGATTCTTGACCTCATCTTTGTTCGTATTATTGGTTACAAAGTTTTCCTTTAATTAATGTATAGTTTTCCGTAGGCTATTCTCTGGTAACTCACATTCCTGCTGGAGCCAGGGATATCCAGATAGTGGAACGGAAGAAATCGGCAGATGTTTTGGGTGTGTATAACCTCCTGGTACTTAGCTAAAAAGTGTGTGTGTGCAGGGGGAGGAGGGCGGGGTTGTGTGTGTATGTATTCCTTTTTTCTTTGCAAATACAAGCATTTGTTGAGTACACATTTGCAGGCATGGACCTGATTCTCAGCAGGTGTAAGTTGTCATAGCTCTATTGAAGTCAGTAGAGTAACATTAATTTACACCTGCTGAGAATATGGCCCAGGCAGTGTAACATTTTAACTCTGAACCGTTGAACAATATATTGCTGCTGTAGGTTCTGGATATAGGTCTTTAATCTCAGATAATTGCTGTACACTTTCAATTCTCTCTCCATCCCATGGAACTTCTGCATCTCAGGGAAAGTGCATTGGGTGAAACATGCACTCAGTAAAAAGAAAAGATGACTTAGATGTTTGCCTTGTTGAGGTCTCGGTGGATGGTGGCTAATGTCCATAACTGAATGCAAGCTTCAGATAGGTACAGGGATTGGATGGTGTGGGAAAACTGACTGTGCTCAAGTAATTCACACATATACTTCAACTAGTGTCAAGTTCAGATGCTGTCTTCAAACTCCATGGTTATTAGACCCATGGCTTAGAGGGCAAGATTTCCATGGGCTCAGAGAAGCATAATCTGTTTCATTTTCCCAAAAAATAGATAACTACTGATGCATAGAGTCATGAAACCCAATCTGTTTGTCTACAGCATATGAAACCTTTGTTATTTTAACATTTATATTGCTGTTGTTACATCCAGTTTGGGCTGCTCTACAAACATGTCATAAATGATGGCCCTTGCTTTTTTTACGGTCTCATGCACAAAACATTCATGTGGAAATAAAGGAACAACAGAAATACACTTAGAACGATATTAATGATACAGTTCTTTGTAAAGCACTTTAAGTTCTATGGCTGAAAAACACTACATATGAGATAGGTATTATTATAAAATAAATGTTCATCCTGATATTAATGTTTTAGGATATTATTATAAAAGAAATGTAATAACATATGCAAATGCCAGGTATTACCATTATCCAAGAAATAAAGATATTTGAACTTCATATGAGAAGCAAACAGCACCCATTAAAAACAACGAAAGTCCTGTGGCACCTTAAAGACTAACAAATTTCTTTGAGCATAAGCTTTTATGGGCTGCAACCTGATGCATCTGATGAAGTGGATTGCAGCCCACGAAAGCTTATGCCCAAAGAAATTTGTTAGTCTTTAAGGTGCCACAGGACTTTCGTTGTTTTTGCTGTATACAGACTAACATGGCTCCCCTTCTGGAACTCAGCAACGATTAAGATGTAATCAGCTTAATCTGAAGCAGGGAAGATTTAGGTTAGATATTAGGAAATACTTTCTAACTATAAAGGTAGTTAAGTACTGGAAATAGGTTACAAAGGGCAGTTGTGAAAGCCCTGTTTTGAGAGGCTTTTAAGAACAGATTAGACAAAGCTCTGTCAGAGATTATCTAGGTATACGTGGTCCTGTCTCAGTGCGGGGAGCTGGACTAGAGGACCACTTGAAGTCCCTTCCAACCCCCAACATTTCTGTGATTGCATATATATATATATATATATTTGCATTAGATGAAACTGATTTCCAGCTCTCTCTGTCTTTTTAAGCTGTTGCAGATGAAGCTGGATACTATTTTTTCAATGGAAATTACAAAGTCGACAGCCCAAAGAACTTCAACATTGCGGGCACGGTGTTCAAGTACAGGAGGCCAATGGATGTTTATGAGACTGGCATAGAATATATCGTCGCACAGGGGCCGACTAACCAAGGCTTGAATATAATGGTATGCATTGGCTTTGTATATTTGTAGGGTTAGAAATTACAGGAAGAGAATAATTATGTTGGATCCTGCTGATTTTTTTCTCTCCTGCATATTTTTTAACCACATTTGTTACCGGTGATCAAATCCTCTGGATGCAGCCATAGTAGCTGGCACGTGCTGGAGATCTTTATAGGTGGTGCTTCAATTACAGGTGGGGGTGAGAGTGAGTGGGGGCTTTACTACTTTTAGGGGCTACCTCACTTCTGTCTTATGGCCCCCTTACTTCCCACAAATGTTTAAATTAAAGCAACCCATTTGACAGTTAAGGTCCCCTTATTATCCCTCCTCAAACTTGAAAACTGTCCACGGAGCTCAGGAAGAAGGATCCCTTTCCTCAGGCCATAAAACAGCAGCCACTCCATGACAGCAGAGTGGCTTCTTTGATGCTAATGCAGACGTTTCCCCAGTGGGTTTGCTGATTATGGCAAACATGATTTCAGGGAGGAGATTTCAAGCAGGGGAGATGAGGCAGGGCAGGTATGGGCCAGGTTCATCCCTGCAACTCGCATGTTACACTGTAGCCCCTCAAAGTGGGCACAATAGGCCCTTCAAGGGGTGGGGTCAAGATGGCTGAGAGGCATTGATTCAATGGCTCCCTTCGGTAGCCCCCGAAAGAGTTTGGAACACTTCCTCTTCCCCTGGATGAACCCCTTACTTTGTAAACTTACTCCTCTCTCTCCCTCTCCCCGCCCCCTTTCTCTCTCTCACACTCACACACACAATTGCATTTTGGTGGTGAACATGGCTCCCTGTTGGTCACTAACAGATTGTTTTACTTGCATCACCAGTTCAGAGAGAACATGGGAACCTTTCAGTGACAGATCTGGCTTTAAATAATGAATGGTGGTTTGTTAAATTATCTTTTTGGGTGGATGACCAGCCTGGACTTTGAGAGGTTTTGTCTATTCTTCTCCTTGGCATTATTATTTAGTCAACTGGAAAGGAGAAGACAACTGGACCATCAGACAAAACACTGCACAAATCTTAAAACACACTATTACCCCTCTTATCATTTCCTCTGAAACCATGCAAAGAAAGAGAAACCCAGCACCCCGCTGTGCAGAGAGCCTGAACAGAGCCCATGCATCCCTTAAATAGTGCATTGGCCTCTTCACAGGGGTGAATTTCACCCTCTGAGTCAAATTCTGTCCTGGATTCCCTAAACATGGTCTGCATTGAAGACAGTGGAAGACCCAGAATATCTCAGGGTAATGATTAGCAAATAGCTTTGAGCCTGCTAGTGCCTAGAAGCTTTCTCCTGCACCGCATTACCAGCTTTGCTTTTCTTCTCTTTTTTTCTAGAAGGGAGGATGTTGATACTAACAATGGATATCAAAGTCTGTGCAGCTTTTTATTAACCCCCTCAAGGTTTAAATAAGACTTAAATGGTGTACTGCACTTGTGCCAGTCCTCTGCAGAGAGTGAATTCCTCCCAGCCTGTTTCACACGATGAGGGGAGCTGAGTGAATAATTTGTACAACGTAATTCATTGGACAAATTGAACTTAGTTTTCTGTTGGCCAGTTGTCTGTGGGCAGCTGACGATGTTTTCAGAATGATTCATTCTTGTAAAATGCTTCCCCTACACCTTATGTGAAGATCTCCAAGCATTTGGGGGGGGGAAGGGGTGAAATATCATTATCCCCATTTTACAGTCTAGATGACTGAGGCACAGAGAGGCTACATGACTTGCCCAAGTCTTTATGGTCAGTCAGTGGAAGAGCTAGGTCTAGAACCTAGATCTCAGTCTAGTGCTGTACCAGCTGGGAAGCACTGCCATATAATTTATGAGAAACTGTTGTGGTGCCAGTAACAGTAGTTGTAAGATATGACTTGGTTTCCTGATGCTATGATGACAGGCACGTTAGAAATCAATAAATAGCTACTAACCAGCAGCCATTTCAAGACAATAAGCCAACATGTAGAATTTGATGCTGAATATACATTACATCTCAGTTAATAGCAATTTAATTTCTTATGTTTAGGTATGGAACCAAAATGGCAAGAATCCCTCCATAACATTTGAATATACTCTTTTAAGGAAGCCACATTCAAAAATTATCCAACCTATCTACTACACCTTTTCTGAATCAGAGAGCCAGGAAAGCAGGGAGTTTGATGGAGAAGTGCCTTTGGGTTTCAGCCAGCGCAATGCAAGCTACTTCGGAAAACTCTCCAGGGAAAGGATAGATTTGGAGAACCAGGTGTTTGGAAGGCAGGACATTGAGGAAGACCTAAACTTGAGCAAAGGTCAGGCAACCAATGAAGTTTATGAAAGATCAGAAACAATTGACTGTGAACCAAAAGTGAAGGGCAAAGAAGCCCAAGGTAAGGAGGAGACCTGGACCGTCCAGTGCTGCTTTTCAGAGCTTTTGATGAGTCAAGTTCTGCTTCCTTGGTTAATTTTTTGGACGCCTTGGAGAGCTCCTCTCTGCTCACCCGTCCTCTTTGCCTGGAGGGTTTGGTTCCTGGCTGGTCTGTAGAGACGAATGGCCTCCAGTGCACCTCCCTGCTACAGAGGCCACTGTGGTGTTTGCATAGCAGGCTGCCTCTCTAGCACCCTCTGCCCTGTGCACAGAAGGCAGCTGACTAGGTTCCTCTCCCAGCACCCACCAAATCCACCCCCACCCGGCACCCCTCCCCCACCCAACCCAGTACGGCCTACCCATCACCTCCATATACCCACCCAACCCAGCACCTGCCCAAGCACTCCAGCTACCCCAGCACCTCCCCACCTCTGCACCTCTCACTCCGTCAACCTGCCTCCACCTAGCAACCTCCTCCCTCCTCCCCCAATACCACCTGACAGCCACCCAACCCAGAGTCCTCCACCCAGCACCCTCCCCATCCAGGATGCTCTACCCCCACCCAAATCAGCCCAACCTGCCCCCACCAGCACCCTCTACCCCCACCCAACCCAGCACCTCCCCGCCTGCACCAGAACTCACCCCGCTTGCAGTCGGATGTGGGGAGCTTTATCTTACTCTGTGTTCTGAGCACTGGGCAGATCAACTGGGTTGTGGGGAGCGGAGCAAAACCACAACTTCCTTCTAGCAAAAGTTTGCTCCCATGACACGCGTAACTGGAGAGGCTCCTGCAAACCTGGCACGTATGACTCCCAGTCCTCCAGCGTGACGATCACGCTAACTGGCTGTGAACTACTGCCACGGATATCGCCAGCCAGCACCACTTTCCTTCGACAGAGCCCCTCACACCCATCTCCTGCACTTTCTGCTTCTTCCCGCTCCTGTGCTGAGTTTATTTTATGGTTGTTCTTTCCCCTGTTTGCAGATTCTAATGCAACCAAGTCTACTTATCTGACAGACAGAGATGACAGAGACTTTGACTCGAGATTTGCCTCACAGGAGTTCCTGTCAGAAAACGCAATCACCGACAAGCTTCTGGACAAAAGCTCAGACTCGAAAGAATTAGTTCTGAACATGACCATGAATAGCATCTTCGCCCAAGGAGACCCAATAAACTCCGTGGGGTCACACATAGACAGCCTCTACGTGGACTACGAGGACCATGAAGGCGTGGTGACATACACCATCAACGGCACCTACATGGAGCTGAGCAGCGACAAAATCATTAACAATTCGTCAGAGACTCAGTTTTCGAATGCTACCACCACCCTGACCAGCCCGCAAGGGAACAGAACCCACAAAGCAAGGTAGGCAACACGTTTTTAATAATGGTCAACCCCATTTATTACTGCTCTGTTCTCTTCTTTGCATTGTGTGCAGAGCAGCCCATGATGGATCTGTTTCGAAGCCGTAAGGTAAGTGGGATGAAGACATTATAAAAGGCTTCGGCTAGAGGAAAATTAAAAAATGCTGTCTGGGGAGGGAAAAGAATTGACACCTTAACGGACTGAAAATTCACTACCCTCATTAAAGGGGCATTGGCCAATGTATTTTTATAGTTATCTTCAAGCTTATTGCTCTCTGTCTATTGTAGCATCTCATTAGTGGATTGAAGATAAAAAACCCTCTTTTCCTACTAATTTCATGTGCTCCTATTTGACCAACCCTTACTTTCCCCTGCTCCCCTTTCCTTATATTTCTAATGCAGGAGAAGTTGGCATGGATCCTTTTTGTTAACTTAAGTTCATTGTCGTTGAATGATTGTCACGCACCAGCATTATCCCTGATGTCAGCTGGAATGTGCATACAGTAGCTTCTGTGAGTTAGACGGCCAGTCCGGGGAGGGGTGGAGTGGGTAGGAGAAAAGCTTTGTGCAGGCCCTGCAAAAATAGGTTGGTTTGTTGCTTTTATTTCATTGCCAAAGAAGCAATGTTGTTAGCTGTTATTTTTTAAGACTATGAAAACACGCTCCACTAGCTGGTAAATATGGGGCATGAACCACAAAGTCCCTTGACTTATTTCCTACGGACTCTACTAGGAAATGCGATTGGCTTTTAAACAAGGCCTAGAGTGTATTTACAATTCTGTGCACAAACAGGTAGGGCATAGATTAAAGGGGATCTCACGACATGGGTCCCCTTGTTAAAGAGTTTACTAGGAAAGGAATTCTTTGTAAGGAGTAAATTATGGCTCTTCAACCATTTTGTCCCCTGCCAAATAATTATCTGTGGGGTGGCAATAGAGAGAAACAGTACAACGTGCTGGAAAAGTCTCAGTAGCGGAATTGGCACCTTTCTTTGTGAGAACCCTGCCATGTTTACAGTTACTCTATATGCCGGTTCTGCTGTGTGTAGAGTAGGGCAATGCGCTAGAAGATCTGGTGGCAGATGCTGTCCCCTGCCCAAGGGGTACATGTGGGCTGGAACGGTGAAGCAAGGGGCCAAAGGGGTGAATTCCTTGGGGACACCATCAAGCAGTTGTAAGAAGTTCTGAGCTCCCCCCTCCCAACCACGGCGCAGGAGCTGCAAGGTAGGGTCAGGGACACGGGAGGCTGTGTCTGAATAGGAGAGGGTGTCTCCACTGCATTCAGCTATGGAGATTGTGGGCTTTTCTGGACTGCAAAGCGACCTATAGCTACCGCTCAGGACGCTGTCGTAAATTAGAGCAATTCCAGGGCAGTTCTGATTTATCCCCGGCACTATTTTGGCTCCTGGGGCAGTCCAGAATCCCAAGGACAAGCAGTGGATTCAAACGACCTTTGCCTGCCCTACTCCTAAACTCTGCTTTCCGGGCTGTGTCCTCAGGAGATACAGTGTAGACAGCCTTGGCATCTGCTCTTGATTCCGCCACTGATGTACTGTGTGACTGTGGGCAAGTCACTTCATCTCCCTCTGCCCCAGCTTCCCCTCCTGGAACTGGGGCTAGTGATGCTGGTCCGTGGACTGAAGGCACAAAAGAAGTGCTATGTGGTATTGATGGTTTTATTTCAATCCATTTAGGCCCAAGAAATAACCATTAAAACAAACAAGCAAATGGGCCAACCAGCTCCTCTGATGATAACTTTTTAAAACACGGCTGAGGTTTTACGCCTGTCAGCTTTATTCAGTTCTTGCTGTAGGAAAAACGGGTTTGCAAGGATGTTCGCTTGCTCTGCCTAGGAAAGCACTGAGTGTTTTAGGAAGGCTTTTTGGAAAATAGAGCTGTTGTCAGACAGCTCCAGTGGCTTGTAATTTACAGAGAAAAGCTTTGGCAAGAGACGATGGCTGAGGGTGACAGTGCAAAACTGGAACTTGAGAGGCCAGATTCAGTGTCCTTGTCTGCCACAGGCTTCTCAGGTGATCTTGGACCAGACTCTCCACGCCTCATTTCCCTAGCTGGGAAAGGGGCGTGATAGCATTGCCTTGCCACACAGAGCTACTCTGAATTTTAAATGCAGTGAAGTTTGCAAAACGGTACAGGAATGGGGGACTGATCTATATAATAGATATAAAATAGAGAATTCTGTGCAGCAACTCTGAGAGATCTCAGTGGCCTGTGGCACTACGTAAAAAGCGCCATCTGTTCTCCCCTCACCAGCCTGTTAGTAAGGGTTCATCCTATTAAACAGGAAGCCTGACATCGCAGTTTTCCTGGAAACCCCTTTATGAAAACGGTCCCTTTCTCCCCCACTCCTGTTGAATTGAAGTGAAATAATGATTTTCAAATCAAAATAAGAATTAATGGTTTAAAAATGTACTTTTTTCTCGGCTGGCGTGATTTTACCGGGACGCTGAAAGGCCTCCCTTCTGAGGGGTGGCTGACCTGGGTGGGGAGCTCATCTAGGAGGTGGTGGTGAAGATAGAAAGATGTAGTTTGCAAGGGATCCTTAGTTATTAGCTGGCTCTGCACTGGCTCTAAATTGCCCCCTAGATCTATTGTGGGAGCTATGTATTGCCAAGGCCTAAGGATGTCATAGCACGTCAAATGTTTGCTAGTCACATCCCGTGTGGAGGGTTGGTTTCGGAGAGCTTAGGGTAGATTTGTGCCACTAGCTCAGTGCATGGCTGAAGCTACAGACAAGGGGTTCTGGCCCAAAGCCCTCTCCTTAGGAAGCAGGCAGAGAAAAAAGGCCTGTGTTTCATTTTAAATTGTTTTACACACTTCACTGAAACCTCATTCTCCAGCATGGGGATTCAAAGGATCTCATGATGTAACCGGCAAGTTGTACTTCCAAATATAGCGCCTGTGTGTATGTGTTCATGCGCGTGCAAACTCTGCCAGAAAAGGCCAGACCACACTCCAGTGCATCTCGGCACATCATGTACTGCAGAAATCCGCAGCCCGGAGGACAGTGGATTGAACAGATAAAGAGTGTGATTTACTGGGGCAGTTTTTAGAAAGGCTAAGGAAAGCCGGCAAGAGGCAAATGGGAATTTGGTGGTTGGGAAACTGCTGGAGCCTGGAAAAATTTGCATCAGAGGGGGGCAGAGTGTGGAGGGAGGGACCCAAATCAGTAGTGGATAAAGATCGACAGCTATGGTGTCGAGTCACTGGCAACTGGAAGTCACTTTGTGGGACTGCACAGTAGAGGGCAGGGACAAGGGGAAGTGGTGGCTGTTTGCAGCCTGCTCCCCTCAGATCCAGATTTCTACTTGGTTGACCCAGTATCGACTACTCGTTAGGAGCAGATTTGATCCCTGGATTGCATGACGCCACAGCATGCTAAGGAAGGGTGCAGCTATAGGGGAGAAAGGAGCCGAGAGAACAAGTGGGCAGACACTAAGTTCTTACAGATGTGCTCCCTCCTTCTCTGTTTGTCCTGACCTCTTGGTTCATCTGCAGGCTTGGCGTGGAGGCCTCTGTCTGTCTGTTCTATGGGGTTTAAATCCACTCTCCAAATGAGCAAAGCAGAGGGAATTCTGTGGCCATGTCTACACTCTGAGAAAAAGTTAACCCGATCAAAAACAACGAGAGTCCCGTGGCACCTTAAAGACTAACACATTTCTTTGGGCATAAGCTTTCGTGGACTCTAACCCACTTTATCAGATGCAACGTCTGACGAACTCAGTTGGAGCCCACGAAAGCTGATGCCCAAAGAAATTTGTTAGTCTTTAAGATGCCACAGGACTCTCGTTGTTTTTGCTGTATGCAGACTAACACAGCTCCCCCTCTGGATATTATTAACCAGACCACATACTCATGTATAGACCAGACAATGTAGTTTTAACGGGTCAGCTGCTGCAGTTAAATCCAGGCTCCCTCTGACGTTGACCTCTACTAGTTAGAATATTAAAACTACAACTCCTTGTCCGCATGAGGATTTTAACACATGTTAAAACTACACTTCTTTCCTGGCTGATATCATCTTGGGCCTGAATCCCATTGATCTGCTTCTTGTACAGTTACGTACACAAGTGCAAAGTAAGTGCGAAAGCAGTAAAAGAAGAATGGCCACTGGGGTTAATCTACTTCACGCTCACTTTGCACGGGTGTAAAAATCTGGACTAGAAAGCAAAGAATGTGAGTTCAAGTGCTTTGAGTAGTAAACCTCTACATTAACTTGTAGTTTTTATGGTTATTTTTCTGCTGCAAAGACACTTGCTTGAATGGGGTAGTCAAAACCATAGCAGATTCCAGGATGGTAATTCCTGCCAGAAAGAGAGATTTGCCTGTGGAAAGCATCTCATATAAAGTCACTATGGGCGGGTCTGTCCTGTTTCAGAAAGGGGGTGGTGCTAATTTTTGTTGTTGTTGCTTCAGAAACATGAACACGCAGAGAAAGCTCAGATGGAGAGGAAAATGGGTGACCTTAGAGCAACCCATGATAATCTTCATCCTAATTTTAAAAAGCCAGCCTGGTTGTATAACAACTCACTGCTGTTTGCATTTAGAAGAAAAAACAAGTAGTTATGTGTGTGCTCTAGATGGTGAGAGAACCAACTGTTACCATATGATGAGATGTCTCATTTATCTAGAAATTGTTTCTGCCGCATCACTACTTCTAGAAGAAGCTCTTTTACTTCAGATCACATACATTAAAGGGACACTGTTGAGTGGTTTTAATCCTCATATGTGAGACAGACAAGCCTACTTTGGGTGTGTATATGTGTAGGAGGATAAGGAGGAAGGGAATCATGCCATGCATATTCCAAAGGTCAAATTCTGCCCTCAATTATTCCACTTTCAATCTAGAGTAACCCTTTTGACGTCAATGAATTGAGCTACACTGGTGAAAATCCACAAGGATCCCGAGTCATTGGCTTTTTGGAATCACACACATGTGACTAAGAAAAGAATATGGCTTGGAGCATATAGGCAGTGTTATCTTTCTTAAGACAAATTTTAAAAAAGAACAGATGCTTAGCACCATTTTTAAAGGTCTCGTGGGGAAATCATCATTTTGTGCATCCTCTGCCAGCTCGACAGCAGTCGTTAATGAGAAGACTGTGGATGGGATGGTGTTGACATCAATGGGTGATGCTGGTTTGCAATCAAAAGCTGTTTTGGCAACTTAAAGCACTATTTATAGCAAGCCAAGGTTGCGATTTTTAAACAGAAATAGCCATGTTAATTTCAGCTCCATTTCAAACACAGGAAATGACTCTTTGCCAAAACAAGGGAGGCAAAGTCAATGGGGAAAATGAGGTTGTTTCTAATTCTTCTAAGAGGTCATTACGAACAATGGAAGGAGGATATGTCTAAAAGGGAAACTATTAAAATGCTCAACAGTGTCCTTTTAAAGCTTTTATGTGACAGAATGGATGTGAACTTTTCTTATGAATGCATAAATAAGGCAATTTCAGAGCTTCTGCTGCCTAGAAATCATACAAGCTGCACATGTTGCTAGGCCAGAGACAGCGGGGATATAACCGTATATACGATTTAAAAACACTATAGAAATTTCAAGGGTTTAAACAAAGTTATAAGTGCAGTATTTAAGATTTTATTGTTACAAAGGTGCAGTATCCCTGATGCATTATGATGTTCTATTATATACTTATGCAGTGAAATTGTGATTCTTGGTTTTATAAATGCTTGTATGTATACCAGGATAAATTCGTAATTCCTTAGCTTATTCCAGTGGCATTACATGTGTGAATATAATTTCCTAATTTATGTATATTACATAAATGACCTCACAAGAGTGACACAGAGGCTGATATGAACTTGGAATGCCTGTATGTTTAAAACCCAAGTTTGTTTCGAAAAGCAGTACTGTTCAGCATTTAGGTTTTAGAAAACAGTAAGTCTATGGCATTTGGAAATCTCATGTCTTTGTAGGGAATATTTGCAGTGCCATATCTGAGCACAGTAATTAGCATGGCATATTTTTATTTCATGCCGATATCTCCAGGAAGGAGACACTGCACCTTTAATTACTGTATATGTAGGGTCAGCTGTATTTAAGCAGAAAATGCAAACTTTGTTAAATTCTGAACTGTTTCTACTTGTGGGTATTTTTATCCCATTCTCTCTATTTCTAGACAGTGGAAGCTCTGCCTCTAACCAGGCTGGGGATTCTACTTGGGGATCAGGACAGGTATGTTGTAAAAAAACAAAAACATAAAACCAACCAAGAAAAACCAACAAAAACCCCCTCAAACCAAACCAAACCCCCCAAAACCCAGCCAAGCCGCAACCTAACCAGTTTGAGTGTTTGATGTGACGTTCCGAGCCACTCCTTGTAAACGCTTCTTTTTTATTTTTTTTGCTTGTCGCTAGAAACAGATTGAAGTTGTTAAGAAAGGGCCAAGGTGTGAGTGCTGCTGACATGTACAGGTGGAAGCTTTCCTCCCACGAACCCTGCAGCTCTACATGCACTACAGGTAGTTATAAGACGCTGTCAAATTCAGCCTCTGCAGACGTACTGAAATCACCCATTGTGTGAGTTGCTTTTATGTTTGTTGGAGATGGGGAGGACCAAAACTCACCGAAGTTAATGGTCTTTGCATCAGACCTCACGTGGAGCTGGTGTGGTCCACTGAAGCCTAGGTCCTGCAGTCAGATCTGAGCGGAGGACCCCTGTGTTCCTAGGAAGCCCCTTTCTGACTTGATAGTATTTTCAGTTCACTCTGTCCAGGTGTAAATGCAGGGGAGGGGAAAATCGGACTGTGAATCTCTATCAGGAACCAGCAGTTAACAATTTCAGAAGAGCATCAGTGATTTAAGAGCCTGATTCCCACTGGGATTTTGGCTTCTAAGTCATTTAGGGATTTTTGAAAATTGGTCTAATCTCTGCGCCACTCTCAGATCATTCCTTTCACTGTGTCACTTTAAAGCCATACCTAACAGTGTACTTTTAGCGCTTCTAAATCGATACAGCCCGAACTTGCACAGCATGCTTTTGTGTGAAACGCTTGCATTAAGCATACCGATTATTTTTTAAAAAGTTCCCTTGCATGTACTGATTCACATTTTCTTAATTTACTAGCCCAGCAGGGCTATGCTGCTGGATATGGGCGCATGAAAGATCATAAAGCTTGCAACAAATTTGAGTATTCTGGCTTCTTGAACTGGAGGCACTGTGACAATAAGATGATTGAAATCCATGCAGCCAGTGTATTTTTTTTTCTTTTTAAACTTGAAGGGCTCGGTCTTTTCCTGACCGAGACTGTACAGCTCAATCAGGAAACCGAAGAGCATTTGTTTTATTTCTCTCTTTCCTGATGCAGATTCTGATCTCAGTTAGCTGGGTGTAAACCTGGAGTAATTCCATGGATATCAATGAGATCAGACTCTGTCCACGATCTTTTCCCCTATTTCCCTCTCAAGGCACAGTTTCAAATGACCTGATCTCCATGATTCATTGATTAGAGAGGATGCTGCTGCTAATAAGTCTGGCCCATGACAAATCTGTGACTTATCTTGAAATATGCAAATCAGTAGAGTGATCATCTGATAGTGGGTTTGACCGCATCATTTCGCAAATAGAGTAGCAGTTAAAATAAATTTAAGCACTGCATTGCTTCTGGAATTAGGGAAAAAGGAGGGGAATAAAATCTTAGGAGGGAGACTTCTTAAAGAATGAGTGCACGGATATTTTTGTAAGCATGCCAGAGGTTTAGGCTTGTCCCGCTGGTACTGCTTCCAAATGCATAGGGGACAAGGAACGTTGACAACTGTTCCCCAGGTCAAAATCCGAGGAACCCACAAGTATGTCCTGAGCGCTCTGATCCCTACTCAACAGCTGTCTGCTATCTGAAGCAGGCTTTTGACCTGACCCAAACTGTAGCTAGCAGGGAACAAATACCCTATCCAAACCACTCCTCGATCCTCACATTTATCTACTGACATGTTGCAGAAGCGTGCTGCAGTGTCAGGAGTTGGTAGGTCTTTTTTATTTTCATGCAACCTTGTGTTTCAGAAACCTGGCTGGGAGAGCTGGAGTTCTTGGTGCCTGTAGTCAGATTGGTCTGTTGGTCCCAGGCCACGTCCCAGAAAAGACTGACCAATATTTATTCTGGCACCCAAGGCTGCAGGAGAAAGAGCCCCAGCATGATGACATTCTGCTTTTTGTACCTTAAACAGGGGAGGAGGGATGGATTCCTCTTTTAATAATCATGTAAGAATCAATATGAGGCCAAGTGTATTGTGTACACCCTGCAGGCAGTCGGGAGCAACTGTGTCAAATTGTGTCACGGTACTGGGTGGAGGGAAGGAGCCCCTCAGTGATCTCACACAAGAGCAAGACAGAATAAAAATCTGCAGCTCCTTCGAGAGCCAGGATGAGGGACCCTGCTATGCTTGCAGGCTTGACACCTATTCTAGCATTGGTAGACGTCCTGGCCGGGTGTCACTGTTCCATCTTGGAACAGCACTGAGGAGAACCTCAGAGTGTGCTACCCCAGCATCTCCTGGGCTCCCCTGCCCCAGACAGGCAGGAAGATTGAGGGAATTGTCCAGTCCCCCATCCCCATCCTCTTTCTGCTACTCACCTCCCTGATGGCGGTCAGGTCAGGTCATGGTCCTTCAGTTTGGAAAGAAATTTGGGAAAATGCAGCTCAAAGCCAGTTTGGGTGTCTAAATCACCAAGCATGCGTTCTGTGTGTGTGTATTTTTTTTAAAAATAGGAGTGATGTCCACATATGCAATGTGTGTTCGTTATGATGGGATCGAAGTGGATGATACGTACTGTGATGCCATGACCCGTCCTGAACCTGTCCATGAGTTCTGTGCTGGAAGAGAATGCCAGCCAAGGTAGTGTATCATTAAGGACTTCGTCAAGGGACTATACATTTTGTCTTCCGGAGAATTATTTGGAGCTGGTGGGGATTCACTTCTCGGTTCAAAACATCCCTGAAGCTCTTGGGGTGTATGGATCTGGGACCATCTTACAAGGGCTATCTCCTGCCGAGGCCTGCACAGCAAGGGGGAGAAGAACCCACTGGCCAGAGATGGACTTTTCATAGCGAGTTAGGTTGGAACATGCTTCATTGATCCTTGGAGTGTTTGTATTAGTCAGGGCTGGACAAACCTCCGGTACCAGAGGCCTGACCCCTTTGGCGACATGACAGATATGCTGAGACGTTAGAGGTCTTGCCCAGCTGACTGTGTGTGAGAAGGAGGCTTCCTGATTGCTCTTCCTCCCCGACACCTTGCAGAATACTCAATTTTGCTCCCAAACAATAGCTCCCGTGGAAGCAAAACCTAGACCACTTTCATTCTCTCCTCTTGTGAGGGGAAGGGCAATCAGCCAACAAGTATTACATTCCCAGAGATTTACTAGCATCAGCCGTCATGCTAATACATGATGAGTTGTGTCAGCAACAGCTCTGTGTCCAAATGAGAACCCTCGGTTTGATCCCCTAAACTTTGGGGAAATTCAGAGTCTTACTATGTTCATTATATGGACTACATGGTTCGGATCTGTCCCTGCAATGGAACCCTAATTCCAAAGATCTCTCTGTTTTGGGGAAAGTGAGTTTCCAATCCGGATTCAAACTTTGTGGCTGAGGTCCATCTCATTTTTCTAAAGAGTTTGTTCTTTTCAAGGTTCATTAGAAATGTAAGTTATGAGTGGACGTGTTTGGGCATGTGGGGGTACACTCCCCTTTTCCAATGACAAAATCTCTATGGACCCAGAATATTGAGGCTGTACACGTTCGCCCACCCCACCATGCCCATGTCTTGCTACATTTATTGAGCCGAGTCCTGCAACCTTCTTCACACAAACCAGTGGAATTAATGGTGTAAGTTTGGGTTGCAGGATCTGGCCTGTGGGGTGCTTGTGCCTCACAAGATCGTGCATGCATGATGCCAGGACCATGCGCCGAACATGTTCTTAACTAGGTCTAACCTTTGCATGTTCCTTGCATTAAGGGATGAATGATAATCTGTGCATGTCTTGTCTCTTCTGTCTATGATAAGGTCTTGCCAGGATGAGTTTCCCATGGTAGGAAAGCATAGGAGAAAATAACGTTGGCTTTGCAAAAGAAGGAGAGGTCAAGTTTCATGCTGAGGAAGGTCTAATTTTTTGGTCCTCAGCACCACAATTGGCAGATATCACTGGTACATCACAGTAGTGGAGAAAAGAGGAATGCCACAATATCGCTACCACTGTTAGTGCTAATTGGTCTCCTTGCTAGCATCTTCAGCAAACAGGCCAGGGAGCGAAGGGTCACTCAGCTACAGGTGGTCACCCGAGCTAGGCTTGAGTTTCACTGGTGAAAACTGTGGGGAGCTGCCCTACCGGAAAGACACCTCATAGACTCTAAGGTCAGAAGGGACCAATGTGATCATCTAGTCTGACCTCCTGCACAATGCAGGCCATGGAACCTCACCCAGCCAATAAGCCTCTAACCTATGACTGAGTTATTAAAGTTCTCAAATCATGATTTAAGGTACAGTGAACCACCAGCAAGTGAGTTGTGCCCCATGCTACAGAGGAAGGCGAAAAATCCCCAGATCTTTTGCCGATCTGCCCTGTGGGAAAATTCCCGCCTGACCACAATATGACCATCAGTTAAACTCTGAGCAGGTGGGCAAGACTCATCAGTCAGACATCCAAGAAAGAATTCTCTGTAATAATTCAGAACACACCCCATCAATCATCCCATCGGCATGTCTACCACTGAGAGCCTAAGATCAGTCAATTGCCAAACTAGACTATCCCATTATATCATCCCCCTGTGAATTTATCAAGTTCAGTTTTGAAACTAGCTAGATTTTTTGCCCCCACTGCTTCCCTTGGAAGGCTATTGCAGAACCTCACTCCTCTGATGGATAGAAATCTGCCTCTAATTTCAAGTCTAAACTTCCTGATGGCCAGTTTATATTCATTAGCTCTCGTGTCCACATTGGGGGGCTGAATGTAAATAATTCCTCTCCCTCCTTAGCATTTATCCTTCTGACATATTTATACAGAGCAATCATATCTCCTGCTCAACCTTAAAGGACTTTTTAGAAAGCCAAACCTCTCTTTACCTTTGTCCCTGTCTAGCTCCACTGACATCATCAATGTAGAAAAAGAGAATCTGGCTGTGTTTGAGCTACTACTAATTACCGTGATGTTACAAGTAGACAAAGCAGCTGCTATGCATATAAAAATAACTCGCAACTTGATTTGCACATTATAATCTGTTTTTATTGAAACAACTGGGATGTTGTCCAGGACATCCATGTTATTCCTTCAGGAAGTGCCATGAGAGTTTTAACTTCAAGTCAGATGGCATCTGCCTGCGACATGCCGAATGGACCTTGATTAGACATCTCCTCTGAATATAAGTGGCACTTCCGAGTGTGCCAGCTCTTTCTCGCACTGCCCTGCTTTTGGTACCCAAATCCTGATTTGGGGCTTAAGTCCAGAAGCAAAACTCTGGTCCCTGGAGTGTGCACCAAGCGAGGTAACTTTTTTGCTTGGAGACATCGATGCTCTGGATCCATGTTGCTTGACCTTTGAAGTTTTATTTGAAGACTTACTTGAAATCAAAACTTTTTGCGACTCCTTCTATGTTTGCTATAAAAGCAAAAGTAAAAAGTTCTCAGTGTTAAGCCTATATAATTGCTTTGCATGTGTGAAGAGGTTGATGGAGAATTTTTGACCTTGAGGGACAATGTGTGTTTGGGCAGGTGGGGGAGGGAGGGAGGGAGGGAGAGTGAAATAACCACATGACATCCTTATTGCCTTCGTGACCCCTAACCTGAGGGTTGCGACCCATTAGTTGAGAACCACTGCTCAGGAACCATTGCTTTTCTCCTCAGCTTCCTAATGTGTAGGTTTTTTACATTAAAAACAAGCATGTTTAATCAAAATACATGCAGCATCATAGTTCCTCCCTGTTTTATGCATGTGTTTATATAACCAAATCTAACCGATTAGTTAAGCACCGACTTCTGAAGTCAATGGAGTTAAACCTGGGGTAAAGTTGGCTCATTATGGCCGTTGTAGGTTTTACAAGCAGTAGGATAGTCTGTGGCGTTGGGAAGGAGAGCTTATAACCGAGGCGGCTCTTCTAAGTGTACCACACATCAAAACAAAAGGGTCCAATCCTTGAAAGTTCTATGATATTGACCGTCATGGATAAATCCCAAAGCTTGCTTAATAAAGAGCTGTGTGATCAGTTTACTTCTCCTGTTTTAGACATTTCTTAAAATAATTTCTTTAGACTCGGTGCTTTTGAAGGCCTGGGATCTGACATCGACGGTGGGCAATGCACACACTTCCCCTTACAGTTCAGACGTTGAAGCAGTTGTCAGCAACCGTAATGCATTTATCTTAAAACTTCTGAACTGAACCTGCTACTTCTGTTGAAATATGCTGTGGAGGCATGTCCTTACAGGAGGGAACTCTGTCTTGGGGTTTTGTTCTGGTGTCTCTTATGCTAGTGTCTGAGCATCTTACAGTCCATGTAAACTCAAGCCTCCAGGGTGAAATATTAGTAGATTGATGCACAGCATCACCGGGTCCTACCTTATATGGATAGATTTGAGACATTTACAGCCCAGTTAAAGGGTATGCCTATTGCAACAGTCTCCATGCAAGAATCATCATTTACAGGGTCACTGACAGCCTTGAAGAACCATTGTTGAGCTCCAAAAACTTTTGCATAATACTGTTTTCCTAATCCACTATGACGCTCACGCTTGCCCTGTGTCTCCCATTCAGAGTGTGAATGTTCCAGTTTGAATCTCTCTTGCTTCCTTGCAGGTGGGAGACCAGCAGCTGGAGCGAGTGTTCCCGCACCTGCGGGGAAGGATACCAGTTTCGCATCGTCCGATGCTGGAAGATGATCTCTCCTGGTTTCGACAGCTCTGTCTATAGTGATCTGTGTGAATCTGCAGATATTACCCGGCCGGATGAACGCAAGATCTGCAAGAACCCAGCGTGTGGGCCTCAGTGGGAAATGTCTGAGTGGTCAGAGGTAAATCCCCCTAAAAGCATTGGTAACCTGAGGAGAGAAAGCAGAGATTAGGGATCCACCCCCACATACACGACTGCCAAGTTCTCTTGGCTTTGGTACCGGATCCCAAACTAAGAGGATCCAGAGCTGAAAACTCAATTCATGCGAATCCGTGCGATGTGAAGCCTCTGACTTTCATGCAGATCTGCCTAGGCGATGACTGCCTTAGCATTGTTCATAAAACCAGCTCTCAGTGTGCTCCGGCTAAAGCTTGCAATAGCAAGAGCATCACCATGGACCAGCCACCGGTGCTTTAACTACTCTGTCGTCTAGACCTCCTCGCAGTGGTGTGCCTGGCTCCACATTTGAATGAGGCCATGATGCAAATGGGGACCTTGGGGTTGAGATGTCCCACAGCGTTTGTCACAGAACAGGCTTGCCTAAATCACCCCATGCCTCCTGTTGCTCACCAATGGAGATGATTGCCTCTCCTTCGTAAACCTCAAACCAGAGATGGCCTCAGACCAGGTCTCCAGGCCACTGAACCCCTGGAACTGTGGGGAAGTTTGGATCAAGGCAGAGCTCATCTCTACTCCTAATCAGAATTTTAGATTTGAGTCCAGGTTCTAAACAAGAGGAAGCTTTTCCCCCAGGAATCTTGTTCAGTAACATAGTGGCTGGGGACAGAGAATCTTAGCGTGACTTACACCTGCCTCTTCTTCATCTTTCTTGACCTTCCTCCCTGATGAACAATGTCAAAGGTGACAAGTTCCAGAGGGGGAGCCATGTTAGTCTAGTTCAGCAAAACAAACAAAGAGTCCTGTGGCACTTTTAAAGACCAACACATTTATTTATCGCATGAGCTTTCATGGGTATGATCTTGCTCCATCAGATGCATGAAACAGAAACTTTAGTATGTTAGGTGACTATATACATACCCCCGAAAATTCATGTGGTAAATTTGTTAATCTTTAAAAGTGCCACAGGACTCCTTGTTTGTTTTAATGGAAAAGGTGGCGACATTTGCTTCTTCATTTGCTCATCCCACTCCCTCTTTGTCCTCCTGCACTAGGTAGGAGAACTGGTCTGGAGAATTCAGCTTCTGATGTAGTGCAGTGAAATCTGAAATGTAGTTGTTCCAAAGGGTCTGAAAAATAATCATAAATTGTGTAGAGGAGGGTGTATCCCATGAACTATGATATTTTCTAATACACATCTTTTCTTCACCTCAGATTTCACTGCACCATGAGGAGCCTTAAGCGTTCATAGTTCTGACCTAAGCAGATGGCTAAATGACTTGGAAGATGTTTCTGAGATCCATCTAATGTGGAACAATTATGCTCTTATCTTAGATATCAGTGTACATGTGAAAACATTTGCGACATAAGTCAGAGGCATTCTCAGGATGGGTCAGTCACTAGGACACATGGGTCCTTTTCTCTCCTCTGCAATAGAGGTCTTTTGAATTCATTTACAACCACTCCACCCTGTTGTGTGCCAGAGAATATCTGAAAGCATTCCAGTGTTGAACTTGCTGACATAAAACCCTTTAAATGATAAAACCAGTGTCCTTTCTTTGGAGATCCAAGCCCAGATTTTGATCTCAGGGTAAATTTGGAATAGCTCCATTGACTTCATTGGAGTTGTTACAGATTTACCCAAGTGACAGAGATCAGAATCTGCATGGATTGTCAGGAAGCATGTAGAACACACATGTATGAGTGCAATCCTGCTCACGCACATGGATGGAAAGTAATTCCTACTTCTTAAATTGTTTTTTAGTTTTAAATCTTGAACTCCCAGTACTTGTGCTACTGCACAGGAGTGAAAAACAGCATAGCCAAATTGCTCGGATGCTAGGAAAACAAAGAGTTTACCCTTCAGGACTCTGTTGTTTTTCTTCCAATTCAGATAGCTGATCAGAGAATCAGATATCCTGCCCTGCTCAGTGGCTGATAACTCATGCAGCAGAGGCTGTCTAAACAGCCCCAAAATGCAGCTGGACAATGATACTCTATTGCGTCTGCGGAGGGCAATAATTTCCTTCCTGACCTGGGGGCTGCTCGGTTTATACCCTGAAAGATGAGCTTTGGCTTTCCTTAGACATAGATACGTTATAGCTCACAAATTAATCCGGGCCTCTTTTTAAGCAAGGAGAAGCACAAACTGAGGCAGAATTCTCTGTTGGTGCCAAATGGTCCAGCTCCACTGCTTTCAAAGGAGCTGCACCAGAAAAATTGGCCTCTTGGGTCCCAGGAGACACTTGAAATGCCTCTTGCAGATATTTTAAATGCCTTCTTTACATGGAATGCCAATGGGAAGGAGCTGTTTCTCCACAGCACTGCTGATGGAAAGCGTGATCTGCTCTTTTATTTTGTAGGATGTTTTGACTTTTCCAGCTCACCAAGCATGTGCCGGCACTATATTTTCACTGGCTTAGCAAACCGAAGGGGCTTATGCTATAGAATTCCGTCTACTCCTCCAGCGTGTGCTGGGGACAGATTGCTTCGACATCTCCCAGAGTAGTTCTTCTGTAGCCAGCAGCAAAGATAATCTAATTTGGATCAGCATCTGAAGCAGGGTGCCAAGTTGGCTTGGAAAATATATATGTATATAGCACATTTTAGAGATGCACTGCGTTTACTTTTGCCTGCTTTATGTTGTGTGTTGAGCAAATTTGTATATGTGACGCTGCTGTAATTCAAACCCTCTTCTAAATAATATCACTGGGTTCAATGTTGTCAGATTTACCCGCATGATAAAACTCTTGGGCTATGTCTACACTCAGAAAGCTGTCAGCTTTATTAAGTCTACTTTATTAAGTCGACTTTAGGGCAACTGTATTAAGTTGACTCAGGGAGTCTACACTAGACTCTCTAAGTCGACTAGTTAGGTCGAGTGGGAAGGGAGGCTCCTTTGGAGCCTTGGCTCCCCAGGCTAGGAGGGCTTGTCCTGGGGAAAGCCAGTCCCACACTGGGCTGGCTCTCCCCAGGCAGCAAGCCCTGGAGTGGTCCGGGGGAGAAGGGAGCATGGAGGTCCCTTCTGCCTCAGACCACTCAGCTCCCTTCTGCTCGGGACTTCTAAGGTCTCAGGCAGAAGGGAACCCTTCTAGCTGGGACTGCTCAGGTCCTGGGGAGAAGGGAGCCCCGTGCTCCCTCCTAGCCGGGACCAAGCGGTCCCGGCCAGGAGGGAGAGCCAGAGACCCACGCTCCATCTGCCGGCTGCTTGGCAGCTGGAGCGCGGGTCTCGGGGAAAGAGGAGCTCCACGCTCCCTCCTAGCTGGAATGTGAGTGGTCCCAGGGAGAAGGGAGCCAGGACGAGCCACTAGCGGTTTGTCCTAGGGAGAGCCAGTCCCGCGCGGGACTGGCTCTCCCCAGGACAAGCCGCTAGTGGCTTCCTGGGGAGAAGGGAGCAGGGGCTCCCTTTTTCCCCTGCCCTAATTCGACTAAGTGGACTTAGGGCGTCCACACTGCTGAAATCAACTTAATAAGTCAACTTAAGCAGTAAAGTCGACGTAAAACAAGGTTTTACAAAGTCAACTTTACTTTTCCTTAAGTCGACTTAAGGAAACTCCAGTGTGGACGCAGAGTAAATTAAGTCGACTTAATTTACAAGTGGAGACGCACCCATTGTGTGCATGTACCACGGAGAGGAGACGTGCCACCCCCAGCCCTGACTGTGCTTAGCACGATGGCAGGATGCGACCCTTCCTGTGCAATCGTGCTTGCAGCATAGGGCTCATTTTTGCCGGGGACTGTTTTACAGGCATAATAATAAAAATGTTTTTCCTACATTTTTAGAAAGTTTCATGTTCAGGAGGAAAAATCAAGACCAGTATAAATCACACCTTAAACCAGATGATTTGGCTGTTGCCTGTGGCTCCTCCCTGTCAGGCGGGTGAGAGCGGAAAACAGCTGCATTGCATGGCGGGGGCTGTACATGGACTCTCCTGACCTGTCCCGTTTCACTCTGTGTCCCACTAGTGTTCGGCCAGGTGTGGCGAGCGGAGCGTGGTGACCAGGGATATCCGGTGCTCGGAAGATGAGAAGCTGTGTGATGTGAACACCAAGCCGCTGGCTGAGAAAAACTGCAGTGGGCCTCCCTGTGACCGGCAATGGACTGTGTCTGACTGGGGACCGGTGAGTGACCTCTGGGCAGGGGGTGGAAAACCAGACAGCGGATCCCAGGCCATCGATTATATCAGATATTTGGGAGCCGTTTGAGCGGGAGGAGGCGGCTATTGTAGACTCCACTCCCTTGTGTCATTTACAGTTTACAGGCTAAACTAGAGTATGACTCAGATATGGAGATGGGGAGAATTCCCTCTTCTCTCCCCTTTTACCTTGGCAAGAGTTATGAGGTGCAATGGGTACAACAGCAGAGCAGAAATCTGGTCCCATCCGCGCTCGATTATCACTGCAGTGAGTGACTTTCCGTGTGACCTCCGGCTAGTCATCAGTGGAGTGGCAGCTTTCCTTCTCGGCCTCTGTTTCCCCAACATCAGAATGGGTGTAACAATCCTTTGATTTTGTCATTTAGGGCCCCACAGCATTTTGCGAGGGCTCAGGCACCATGAGCTACAGATGAGGATCCTGAGGTCCATGGTGGTAAAACCATGTGCTTGACAAGTCTGAGATAAATACAGAACTAAATCCCTGGTCCCCTCCTCTAACCACGAGAATATGCTGCCTCCCCACAGTAACGTACCAGCAGTGGAAGGGCAGATCTACACTGCCTGCCCTCTTCAGTGGCCATCGAGCTGAGATACGCAAGTTGCTTAGAATAACTTGCATACCGCAGTTCGAATGACAAACACCCAGCACGTCCACTGTGCTAAGCTGAAAGGAGGGGGCCTCTTTTCAACTCAGTGCTACCCAGCGTTATTCCGGGATCGAGCTACCTGATCAGCTGAGTGGTTCTTCACAGACCCGTGTAGTCGATCAGGAACTTCAAAATGATGGCGGCGAATTTGCTGCTGTCAGTAAAGATCTGCCCTACCACCTGCCTCACTGGCGTGCTGGAGGATTAACGTAATGTTGACTGTATGACAGTCTGCATTTCAAATCCGTCTAGTGCCTCCACCTTTCTGGCTGAGGCGGGCAGCGTCTGGACATTCAGAACCCAATGGGGATGGGTGGTGTCACTTGGAAATGGCATGATCCAAACCTCTCCACCCAATGGCTGAGTGTTCTTTCCATGGAAGTGCCCTCCTGGCTCTGTGTGTCCCAAGGCAGAGAGAAGGGGAGAGACACGGACACACATGGTGTTTTAATGGCACGGGCAGCAGCAGCAAGCCTGAGGATAATTGCCTTCCCCAGTTTTGTAGCACGCATTGAAATGATTTGAGTGATGCAACTCCAAATATAGTAGTATCCTGTGCTGCAAGACAGTAGTGAATAAGGGCAATATACTTTACACATGCCAAGAAGCAGTGTCTAGAGCTTTAGCAAAGAAAGAAGAGAGAGCTCAGAAACCCAAAATAGAAGAGGAGTCTCGTGACACTTTAACGACTAACCAGTTTATTTTTCGCATGTGCTTTCACGGGCAAAGTCCCACTTCGTCAGATGCCAGAGTGGAGATTGTGCCCATGAAAACTCACGTGAGAAATAAATGTTTTAGTCTTTAAAGTGCCACGAGACTCTTTCGTTTTGCTGAACTAGACTAACCCGGCTCCCCCTCTGCAACTTGGAAACCCAAAGGCTCCTTCTGTGTCAGTCTCTGTGAATTAGTGGGGCTACAGCAAATATTCTTGCCCTCTGAAAACTCGCAGTTAAGATGACGTGGCACAGCTTCCCACTATATAGGACTGGATTATATTGAACATATTATAGTTCGGAGATCTGGGCTTGGCCGAGACTCGCAGGGTTCTAGTAACACCCCATCTCCAACTGACTGTAGAGTTCCTGCACCATCGCCAGTGAGCCAGTCCATTAAAGGGAGATGCCGAGTGTGCAAGGAGCTGATTATGGCTGTCATTGCAGCCCTGGGCTTAGGGGAGGAAAGGAAGCCACCTCGAACTTTGCAATCCACAAATGATTTCTTTTGCTTTTGTGCCCCCCTGCTCTGGAGGGAGAGAACCCAGGAATCCTGTGCCAAAGTGCAGGTCCCAAGGCCGATAGACTGGCCCACGCTCCCTGCCTCTTCCTGCCTTTGTTAGGTTGAGGTCCTTATTTACAACACTTCCCGCTCAGTGCAGCTATGCTGACACCTGCTCTTATCGGCTGCTGTTCAGAGGATGAGAGGCAGCCAGTGGGCTTAGAGCCACTGTGAGGTGGGTGGAAAACTCTATCCATCTCCCTGTTCCACAGTGTCTTGCCTGAATAAACAGCTGAGGGGCTCTGTTCCAAAAAACCAAGGAATTTATGATCCCTTTATGTGGCTCTTGTGCAGACGCTCATTCGTAGAAGGGGCAGGGTTTGCCAAGAAAAGTGGAGAACTGCTCCTCCTTGCCCTTCCTTGGGTGTATGTGTGTGACAGACGGCTTGCCCCAGAGATGTGCAAAAGCTGGAAGGAGGAGCAGTCGCCACAGAAGATGGTTTTTCCTCTGCTGGCTCGAATGTACAGAACTAGCACACCACATATGGAAATAAAACCTTTGCAGAAGCTGATCCGAATGATTTTGCCATGGAAACCCCTTAACAATTCATGTGTGACCCGAACTTCATGCTGCCTTTCTGCCTGCATCCTCCCTTCCCTGAACCTGCAGCAAACACGTGCTAGAGACAAGAGCCAGGCAGACAATAAATTCGGTAATTTCAGCTTGGTTTCTTCGCAAACTCTGCAAACAGACTTTGGTCCAAGTTCTAGATTCTGTTCTGCAAGGGCCCTTCCTTGACCTATGTAACTGAAAGCGAAACTCGGCCCTGGAAGATTAACATGTTTATTATTCATCGCGGGTAGGTGTGGCCAACCCTATCTATTTCAGCGTTTGGGTTGCTCACAAGAGCTGCACCACGACCACGCTGTTTGTTGTTCACCCTGTGTGTGTAGATATGATCTAAGTACATGGCATCGTTTCTGTTTTCCATCCGCTGACTCTGAAAACCTGCTTAGGTCTTTGCAGATGGGGCCGTGCAGATGCTCCAGATGTAGAACTCTGTGCACAGGCATTTGCACAAGAGGTGTGGAAGTGGCTTCATTCTGAACAAAAACTAGCTCAGGGTGGCGGTCAGTCAAAGGGACTACAGATAGGAGTAAGAGAATTCATCATATTCAGTCCAATCAATACCTTTTGGGGGGTAGTATTCATCCTGGTTATATTCAATCAGGCAGTTAAGTCAAGTGACCTAGAGATGCTTCTGTAGTAATAATCTCCAGGTCTTTCTCCCCCAAATGATTGTCTTTTGTTTTTTTAAGAGCAGAGATGGGCAATGTCTGTCTTAGGCGGTCTGGTCTGTCGTATTTAGGTAAACTAGCTGCACTCTTACATTCCACCTGTCTCTGTCATCTCTGAGTAAGGGAGAACATGTCAGCCTCCATGCTCAGATTTGCTGGTTTTGGTCCAGCTTTAGCTCTTCCTAAAAGAGGAATTTATTGGGAAAGGTTTTGGAAGGAAAGGAATATCTTTGCTGTGTTACTTTAGACTGTTTTCTTGCAAAGGAGCATTTCCCTACACACGGACTGGTCTTTTTGTGAGAATGACCATCTGAAATGCCCCAGTGAACAGCTGAAATGACGTGGGGGGATGAGAGACTCAAAGCAATAAAGCCGGTTTCTTATCCCGATTGTTAAGAGCTCCTGGGTGTCTTACACTTTTTAGATCAATGCTCATTTAAGGGAAGGTGTTCGCTTGCTTAATCAATAGATCCAGGAACAGTAGGGGGACCACTTAAATGACACAGAATCATCATCTCCCCACCTCACAGCCAACATCTATTCCTCTGCTCAGTCTTACGTCTATGACACATCGGTGAGGTACTTGGTGTGAGGTTGAGAGATCTTTTATTTCACATGAGTCCTTCCCAGCACACAAGCACTGAGGCACAGGAATCTCCCATTTACATGTGCAGAAAAACATGGCTCTCTTTTGAGTTTACAATCAGTTGAGTATGCAAAAATGGCTGTGCAATCGGAGTGTGGCTTGTCGTTATCTGAAAATTTGATCCATAGATCGCTTCCTCACTGTGCATGTTTTCCCTTTCTCTTCCCCATGCCTTTCCACAGCTTTGATATGAGCTGCCAGATTCGGTAGGGATGCATTGCCAGCATGTCCACCACCTCCATGCACAAGTGAATCCCACTGTTAAAATCATAGATGGTCCCTCTGCAAAGTTCTGATGCAGATTTGACATCAGCACCAAATTTCCTCTTAATTTAGGAGCATTTTGATGCAGGATTTAGACTAAAAATCACCTCTTACGATTAGAACCTTGTTCTGCCTGCTGCAGGAAAAAGGACTTCCTGGGCAGGTAGGACATATGAGCATGGAAGATCCTGAGATCCCTGCTTAGTTCTTCCTTAGGCAAAATTCCCAGTGACTTGACTGTTTGAGGATGTTAGCATTTGCCATCAGGTGCCTGAAGGTGACAGGATCTTTTATCCTTTCTAAACCTTCTCTAGACATAGACTTTGCTTGGAGTTGCTAATGTTCCTGTGATTCAAAACAACGCTTCACCCTAACCCCCAGAAAAAACTTTCTTAAAAAAAAGAAAAGAAAAGGTGCCGGGTGTTTGTGTCGCATGGACCTTGCTCCAGAGCTATTTTTACACTGATTTGGATTCTTTGGCACTCTCTAAAAATAAGTGGTCTCCATGGCGACGGCTGCACTATGAGATGTAGCGCATCTCCTTAAAGAACCGCAACAAAAGCACATGGGAACCCTTGGTGTTTAAAATACCGCTGAAGACAATACCTGTGGTGGGTTTTTTTTTATTTAAATGCAGGGTTGTATTTATAACCATTTTCTTATTTTTGTTTTTACAGTCTCTTTGAAAGCTGCCACCTTCCATTAATGAAAACGAAAAACTCAGTCGTCTATATTCCCCTCACACCCTCTCCCCTGATAGGGAGACTTGACCAAACTCCATTTCCCGGGGCTGCATGGACAATATGCCTCCAGAAGCAGGCATCTCATTTTGTGCCTTTTTCTGCCTTGCTTCCTGACTATGTCCATTACGTGCTGCTCAGTGAGTGCACGTAGCAGGGTCTGGCCTGTCACACGCATTTGCCGCCAGTTTTCTTACGTGTTAATAATAAGTGGCCACAGCCATAATATGTGGTGAACTTGTGTTCTTCTTAACTCATGGGCAGAAATTGCTTCTCGGCTGAGATCACCACCAATCAATGCAGGGGACTGGTTTTAGGGTTCAGGGTCTGCCTTGGGCTGCCTGTATGATTGTAGGCAAGTCACCTACATTCTCTGGCCAAAATTTTGTGATTGTTTAGGGCCCAGCTGGAGACACCTTTAAAGGGCGTCGACTTTCAGAGAATGCTGAGGGAATGAAGACTGCGGATATTTGTCAGCCTTAGTAAAATTCAGGGGTTGTGTCAGTCCCTGGTTAGCCTTGGCTAACTCTTCCCATTTGATCAAATTCCAAAGGGGTAGCCGTGTTAGTCTATTGTAGAAAGACAACAGAGTCCTGTGGCCTCCAGCAACTTATGCCTGAGGGTCAATTGAACATGTGGTTCAGACATACAGGAATCCTGTCCTCACAGAGGGTGCGTCTACACTTGTAAATTAAGTCGATTTAAGCTTGCTTAAATCGACTTAATTTATTCTGCATCTACACTGCACTTTCCTTAAGTCGACTTAAGCAAGCTGCTTAAGTCGACTTAAGGGAAATTAAGTCGACTTTATTAAACCTACTTTTAATTCGACTTTAGGCTTTAGGCTTCCTAAAGTCAACTTAAGCCAGTGTAGACCTGGAGTAGCCCTAAGTCGACGTAAAGTCGACTTAGGGCTCTCCAGGACTCCCCCACTGCCCTCCCTGCCGGGGGGGGAGCACAGGGAGAGCCTGGCATGCCCCCCCAAAGGGCAGGGCAGAGCCCTGCCACCCTGCCCCTCTGCCCTGCCTGGGTCCCTGTCCCCCTTTGCCCCATTATACCCTGGTACAATGGGGCAAAGGCTGAGCCCCCTGGCACTGGGCAGGGGGTGCCCACCCTGACACTTTGGACCTGCCCAAGGTCCCCCTAGCCCCTAGAAGTTGACCTAGGCATCCAGTGTGGACGCTCTAGGTCGACTTTGTAAGTTCCCCCCAAAGTTGACTTTAAATTTGAATTTAAATTGACTTAAATTAACTTGTGTAGACATAGCCAGAGGGCTTCCCTCCTGCCATGTGTTTGAAGAAGGGATCAGAGAGGAGAGGGGGCTGCTCACACGAAGGGGGGGTATTCAGCCCTTTGGCGTAGTTATTTTTGTGCCCTCCCCCTACTCATGAGCACCTCTCTGCTCTTTTTTTGCAGTGCAGCGGTGGCTGTGGCCAGGGGAGGGCGATCAGGCACGTGTACTGCAAAACCAGCGATGGCCGTGTGGTGCCAGAGACGCAGTGCAATCTGGAGGCCAAACCACTCGCGATCCACCCCTGCGGGGATAAGAACTGCCCTTCCCATTGGCTGGCGCAGGACTGGGAAAGGGTAAGAGCCGACTCGCCTCGGGATTTGTGTGTCCAAAACGATGGGTTCAGCTGTCCCGTCCGTACGAGGGAATGAACCTCGCAAGGGGTCTCAGCTCCTGGGGGTACTCCCCACTTTGACCTGCTGGGAAATCCTGGAGCAAATACTTCCCGTCAAGGCTTCCAGCTCCCCAGTTGTGAAGTGGGGATGATGCTCTGGTGCCCCAACTTGCTAGGACTGGGTCACAGGTGTGACTCCACCCCCTGCTTCCCTTCGTTGTTGGCAGGGGATCCTGGCCAGAGGAGTGGCCGTTAGGATGGGTTTTCCTCTCGGCAGTGGGGAATATGCACATGCAGAGGCCCTAGAGCAATCATTGACTTGGAGGCCATGGATGAGACCAGCCCAGCCAAGCCAGGTTCTTCTCTGTCTGAGGTCACATGATACTGGACGTCTCTCATTTTGGTTTCGCTCTCTCCGTTTATCTTCGGCCCTTGCCAGTGCAACACCACGTGTGGGCGGGGGGTGAAGAAGAGGATAGTGCTGTGTCTGGAGATCGTCAACGGGAAAATCAAAACACGGAACCCCGCCGACTGCGATGTCACCAAGAAACCCATAGAAGAAACCACCTGCTTTGAACGGCCTTGTTTCAAGTGGTACACGACTCCCTGGTCTGAGGTGAGGGGGATCACGGAGGGTGTGCTCTGGGGCGTGAGGTTAGAGGAGGGGACTAATGGATGGGAGGCAGCCTCATGCGGGTGGGAAGCAGGAGGGTCCAGTAGACAGGGCACCAGGTTAAGAGTCAAGAGATCTTGGTTCGGCTCCTGCCTCCGCCAAGGTAGCTTAGGCAGGTCACTGCCCTGGTCTGTGCCTCAGTTTCCCTGTCAGTACAGTGATACTTCATAAAATGCCTTGAGCTCTCCGGATAGGAAGCAATAGCCACGTTCTCAGAGACATCATTATTGGGCACCCTGGTTGGAAAGCTCAGTGGAGCCCAGTGACGTATGTGACCCTGGGGAAGAAATAATCATTTTGTTCACGGAGATGGCCCTTCCTAGGCAGGGAGCGGGGAAACAGCTCCTCCGCACTTTCAAACACTCATGTTGCCGATGGCTCAGTGGGTTTGGTCCCACTGTTGTGTTCATAGGATGTCAATCTAGAACCTCTCATGGGTGCTACAGACATCCTGTCTCGCTCGCTCTTTCTCTGCTGATGGCAGGGGTGGGGAATTCCCCATTCCTTTGCAAGGTGGTTTTAATATGTGCTCTGAGTAAGTGACACCCGCTCATCAATGGCACAATCCTGGGAAAACTTGTCCCCGCTCCCAGCCCTCCCCTCCCTCTAAAAGCACCAGCTCTTTTCTCCGCTCTGTTTGGCACCGTGAAGAATGCACAATAGCGGCCTTAGAAAGATGGAGCACAAGCCAAATGGTTCCAGTTTAGCTCACATCGCACAGCCAGCGATGGATCAGCCAGAGAGGCTTGAGACAACTGCCAAGAGCTGATTAGGACTCGGCTGGTGGTGCCAAGGCGGCCTTTCGCTGTCTTAGCGGCTCGGGGCGGAGTGCAGGCTGTGCCAAGATGTAATCAGTATTCACTGTGCTTTTGGAGAACAGCAATAAAAGGGAGTGTTTGGGTTTGGTTATTTTATTTGATGGGGTTTTTTTTGCAGTCGCTTGTAGGAGTGCCTTGGTCTGCAGGCGCTGTTGTAGTTACTGTAATGGGGCAGTGGGGGGAGCTGTAAAAGGGAGGGGGTGATATTGGCAGAAAGTGGGACTAGGAGAATTAGGGTCACTTCCTGGCCTTCCGAGAAGTAAGACGCTTCCCGATACCTGATCTGCCGATTGCTCAGTGGCTTCTGCTGAACAAGCAAGGATTTCCCTGCATGGTGTTAGGGAAATGTGGATGGTTTCTTTGCCTTAGTGTGGTTGGAGCCATGCAGGCCCCAGGATACGAGAGGGAGAAGGTTGGTGAGGTGATATTTCTAATCGACAAACTCCTGTTTGACAAGCTTTCAAGCTGCACAGAGGAAGCGCCTCCCTTCTCCCAATGAAGTTGGTCCAATAAAAGAGATTATCTCATTCATTTCGTCTGTTTATGGATAGCTTTGGGGCTGTTCTTAGTGGGAAGCCATCCACTTCTCCAGGTCACTGCTGCTCGCGTGAATGCCGCCCTGCAAAGAGAGACCAGGGCCTGAATGGATCTCCCAGGTGGAGCTGAACCTAAAGAGGGTCCTTGCAAGACAGGATTGAGGCATATTGTGCGGGCATTGCTGAGCAGCTCTGTGGCCTGTTCTGTCCAAAGATAAATCAATAGCCACCAGTCTGTCATTACAGTCTAAAGAGCTGCTGCATTATAGCCCTTCCCTGCAGGGGCCTGGGCAGCTTGCTGAGTTTAGATGTTAAAACAAGTCATTGCTGTAGTCTAGAATCAACGCAGCAAACTCCACTGCAATTCCAGGGTAGCAAGGCATCCAAATGCCAGTAAACACAGACAGGTGGGACTCAGGGGGAGGGGGGGAGATGGGGAGGGGGACATTGGCTTTGCAAACCCTGAGCAAAGCATGCTGGGACACAGGCCCTTTTCCGTCTGACATCCCAAAGGCCAAGGGGTTGGAAAATTCAGGACTGTGTATCACCCAGTGCTGTGCGTCTCCCCCTGGACTTGGCTACCGAAGCCCAGGAGTGAAATTCATCCCCGTGCAGAGGGGCAAAGCCTGGATGCGGCCTATGTGGGCTGTGAGGGCTACCTGTGGGGGAACATCATCCCTGTGCACAGAATCGTGTGTCCCGCTGTCTCTGCCAGCAATGTCTCTGTTGCACTCTGTTCACCAGTGCACCAAAACCTGCGGGGTTGGAGTGAGGATGCGAGATGTGAAGTGTTACCAGGGGACCGACATTGTCCGTGGCTGCGACCCGCTTGTGAAGCCTGTCGGTAAACAAACCTGCGACCTGCAGCCCTGCCCTACTGAGCCACCAGGTGAGGAGGAAAAATCCAGCTCTTCTTTCCAAGGCCGGGTTTGGGGGCTGCGTTTTCAGCACACGCCAGTAAGGAGCAGTGGGAAAGTTTTGTGGCCTAAGCTAAGCTGTGGATTCCACGTGATCCAGTTGTATGAGTCACGAGGACACTTTGGTATTACAAGCCGTCCTAATGCTTCTGCTCAGTGCACTGGAGAAGGAGTGGTGTGAAAGAGGCCAATGGGGGAGTGCTCTCCTGTCGGCGTGGAACGTCTTCATCAGACGCTCTCCAGCAGTACAGCACGCCACTGCAGCACCGTGTACCTTCCACAGATATATTTACACCTGCTATCGGAGTGGCTTGTATTGGTTTGGCTTACGTTGTGTGGGAAGGGGTTTAAGTTAAACCGCAATAAGCCACGTTGACATGACTGCTTCTCAGGCGCACTTGGAAATAACGCATGACTTGATCCTCTCAGGTGCTGAGCGCTCACCACTCCTATGGCGCTTTTCCTAAGAGCAGAGGTTTCTCTTTGACCACCATGTTATCTCTCCTCATTGTTACACGGTGCTTGATGCACTTGTTATACGCTTTCTAGTTGTCCTCCACCCCAGAGATGACTGCTTTTCAGTGACAATGTATGTATATTGCCTTTTCAGTGATTTGGAACCTACTCACGTATCTTTATTAATAAGGCACAGAAGATACTGGGTAATAAGATGCAGCAAAGGTAGTTTGGCACCGGACTGGGACTCAGGACGTTTGGATCCTATTCTTGGCTCTGTCCTAGACAATGGGGTGTTACAGGACAAGTCATGTCAGCGCTCTGTGCCTCAGTTTCTCCTATTTGTAAAATGAGGATAATGGTACAGACCATTTTGAAATCTACTGAGGCATGGCACTGTCTATAGGGTTTTCCTTGCTTTATTACTTGAATTTTGGGTGGTTTAGTTTTTAGCTATTTTTGAGTGTTGTGTAGATGTCCAAAATCAGGGGGGTTTGGGGTCTTTCTGTATGGCTATACACTTAATGCTGTTCAAGACAACACTGCATCAAAGTGTACCTGGGAACATTCAGTGTGGGGTCTGCATGGACCAATTAAAGTGTAACACATTAAATCACACCCCTGTAGACTGCATACATTACTGGTCTTGCAGACAAGCCCTTAGATACAAGCTAGGGAGTAGAGACATCTCCTTTATAAAAAAAACTGCACTGGGAAAAGGGTGAAGTCAATACAAACTGAGTAACCCAGTCCAGTGCTTTTCGGATAAATATTCCTATTCCTATTTTTTTTGTAATAGGCTGTTTTAGAGAGGTTTATCATTTAAATCCTAAAATCAGAAGCCTGAGCTGTGTATGAGAATTACTATTTGATACTGTATTTTTTCCAACTGAAAAAAATCTGCATTCAGCCCAGCAAATGCACTATGGTGGGAGATCCGATCAGTGTCCAAATAACCTAGCACCTCACACATGCTATTCCTGGAGCTGGCCATGATAAGTTAAGGGATGTGTGTCAAAGGACTCAAACTCCAGCCTGACGATAGATGCTAAGTGTGCAAAACCTAATTCTGGTGGCATGCTTCTCTGTGCATTCCCACGAACGTTCTAGTAAGTTTCAACTGTGCCATGATTTGGGTCTCCTAAGCTCCTGGAGGATTGGTAATGATCTCATTATCTGAGTACGGTCTGTTGGCTCAAAGAAACTCTGCGCTTTAGTCAGCATGTAGTTCTAATTCGCTAACAGGATTTGGGAATAAGGTTAGTCCTGCAGAAAAAGCCCAAAGGTGGGAGTCATATCTGGGTTCTGTGCCTGACTCTGCAATGGACTTTCTGCGTGATCTCTGTGCCCCCAGGCTGACCGTTGGGATCTATGTAAGGTTCTTGGTTACCCTGGGGCAGAAGGCAGCAGGCAGGGGCGAAGTGTTGGTAAGAAAACCCAGCAATGTGGTGGGAGAGTTGTGCCCCACCAAGTCCTTTCAGCTGTCCAAGAGCTGAGTCATGGCTCCGCTCAGCAGCCTCTTTGTGGGAAGGAGGTTTCCCATTCGTTCGTCCACCCTCCCACCTCCTCCAAGCTCCCGTTAGCCAACGAGAGCGAATATGTGGCACCTCCTGTGGGGCTGCGTTTAGCCTCCTTCAGCCAGTCACTCCCGAATTTGTTTCCATAACACAGCCGCACTCCGGATAATTTCCAATGTACATTTTCACACCTCAGTTACGCTTTTTGTGTTATGGCTTTGTACAGCACCATGCGCAGTGCAGAGCGACGGCGGACAGGTGTTAATAAGCATGGAAAGAAATGCGCTAGTAACAGAGATTGTAACTTTTTTCATACTGTTGCCTTCCGCCCTCACTGAGTGCCAATATGTGTTTCTCTTCTCTAGATGACAGCTGTCAGGACCAAGCTGGAACGAACTGTGCTTTGGCGATCAAAGTGAATCTCTGCAGCCACTGGTATTACAGCAAAGCTTGTTGCAGGTCCTGCCGGGCTCCCCACTCCTAGTGGGGAGATTAGACTAATGACTTCAGAGCTCAGTGACAGAAGGAATTAGGGGCAGACTTATTTTGAGCATCCAGCGTTTGGCAGAAGTAACGGGTGATGTTCCCGTTTGACCTAAGTGCTAGGTCATCAGAGCATCATTATGAAGAGTTAAATGTGCTGCAGACGTGTGATAAGGACTCATTATTCCACCTTTGCAAAACGGCGATCCTTGTTCCTCGTAATGGAGGGAAAAGGCACCAACATTATTTTGTTTCAACGCTGAAATGAAAGCTTCGTTACTACTGTATATTGGCAGCATGTGGTGATCACACCTGTACATAGAATCTTGTATATTTGCATTCGAATTCCAAACATTCGCTTGTCTTAAAGGGTCTGGTCTTTATTTTCTGTTATCTACCCAAATTTCAGATGGATAATGTCAAAGAATCCACCATGTGAAATGAAAGCACCGTTATGTTCTCTTTAACAGAAGATCCAAGAACCTCTTTTCTATTTCATCCCACAAACCTGCTTTTTAGCCTTAATTTTCTTTATAAAATAGTTGGGAGTTGAATTTCATTCAGTAAATGAGCTCAAACCAAAGCCTTTGTAATATGTAGGTGTATACTTTTTCAGAGGATTTTATCTTATAATCAAACTTGTTTCATAGCCCTTATACAAATGATAATGCTGATGTATTGTATATAATAATGAAACATAACTGCACTTTATATCACAAAAAAGACGTGCTCTCTTTAATATATTTGTTTACAAACTGCGAACTTTACCCCTATAATCATTAATTTGTACTCCTATGTATATTTTAATAAAATTGTCATATTTATGGTGGTATCTAGTTTTCTTCTGGAGTTTTTAGGCTGTGTCTGCCCCTGGATATTGGAGCTGATGAAGATGTATTAGATAGGAATCACTGTAAAGCTAGAGACGGATCCTGCACACAAGCATCGCTCACTTTACTCTGGGAGTAAATCCATTGAAGTCAGTGGGAAGTATGGTCTTTGCGGTAGCGACTATCTTTTCGGCCTGTGTTCGTACAGCACCTAGCACCTTAGTGTCATGGTGTATGAAAAGCTCCTAGATGTTCCGGTAAACACAGCTAGTAAGTAATGATCATATCACCCGTGGATGAGTTCCCCGTATGGAACGCTTTCCAGGACTGGGCAAAACTTTGTACCTAACCCACTGAATAAATGAAGAGTATGGTCTTAAGAATTGCCTTCAGTCCCCAATTCAGCTATGAGAATATGGTAGGATTTCCAAAAGTGCTGAGCAGGACCCAAGCATCATTTTTTTCAGGCCCAGTACAAACTTTTAATATGGGCCTGCTGGTAACGGGGGTTGTAGCCGGGACTGGGCCCCTCAGGGTCTCTGGGCCCTGGTAAAGCATACTCTTCCTCCTCACTCCCCCCGCCCCGCCCCATGTGGGGCTCTGGCGCTGAGTGTTGGCTTAACTCAGCTACAAATCCCTCTGACATCAACCCTGTGCATTTCTGGAAAACCCTCCTCTAGGAAGCCACATGATTAAAACAAGGCAATGTGATCATGAGAGCCGCCCATCAAAAAAGCTCAGCCTCTGAAATCATGTCAAAGAGTAGTTAATTTTTTTATTTGCTTTTGTTTTTCTTCCTCGGTGAGTCCAGAAGTCCTGTACAACAGTTCACACCACGTGAAGGTTAGTGAAACAGATGGCGTCGTTTGCTTAGTTTCAAAGATCTACTGGAAAAAAAGGCGGAAAGAGGAAGCTAGAAGTACGTTCACAGGAAATGCAAAGAATCCAAAGTCTAAATGCGTTGGAAACAAACCTGAATAAGAATTGTACAAATTAAGAGACTGTAGAAGCAGCTGTTGTTACATCAGAGCACTTAGAAGACAGAAAACATCATTCCCAAAGAGCACATTTACACCAATGCGTCCCCAATTACGCAGCTCAGTAAGGAACAAACCCAGCGTATTTAACCTGTTACAAACCAAGACAACCCAACCCCCCCCCCGAGATTGTCTAAGATATTAAGTCGTAAAGAATGACTTGCACTTTAAAAGGTCTCCCATGGAATTAAAAAAGCTCAAGGTGAAAAGGAAAATTTCCAGTTAGGCGGCATACTGTATTTATAAACCGAGGCGTCTGAAGTAACCACTTTTCTGTCTGAGAGCATGGTTTTAATAAAGAAACCTGAACAGAGTCTATTTGCATCCGGTCCATTCTCTGTAGCTGAACAAGTCGTGCAGCAATTACAGAGCAATGCTTTTAGCCTGAATAATGTACAGGAATCATTACAAAGAGCGAGTTCAGCAAACAAATGGTATGCACCAGAAAAAGAAGCCTTGACAGGGAGATGGAAGGGGCCTTTCGTTATGCTTCGGCCACTGCTGTTTCTTTCTTCTGCTAAAGAAATGGTAGATGGCTTGTTATTTAAGTGAATAAAATGAGGGAAGTGCCACTTAGCCAGGGCAGTGCCTTACTACGTCCGAATGGCAGTCAACTGTCCTCTAAAGTTTCTTGAGAATCTGGTGCTTATGGATTCAAGGCATCAAGATGTTTCAGCGCACACAGGCAGCAGGTAACCTCCTCAGGTTAAAATAGCCAGGTCACAGACTGTGTGTAGACCTGATGAGGTCTAGTTCCCTGGATGGCAATCTTAGAACAATTTTGCAGGGTCATCAAAACAAAAGAAGACAATGATACCATTGTTTAAACTTTTTTTTCAGTGAGCATGAACTTTAAAATGCAAACAACCCCCCCCCCCCCTTCCAGAGCAATCCCTGTGCAAAACAGCATAACGAGAGGGAAGTGGGAAAACAGCTGATCGAGGTCTGTGCCCTGGAGACTGATGGCTTCACACCAGCCCCTTTCTGGGCGGCGCATATCCGTGGCTACTGCTCAAATTAACGACGGCTCTTAACATTGTCAGTGGCTTGTAATTGAGAGTGTGACTGTTTCTTTAAGTTTAAAATGTAACAGATTTCCAGATGGGAAAACTAAAATGTTCTCTTTATTTGGGTTTAGCCCTCGTTTCCCTAGGTTAGACACAGCCTGGGACATTGTTGGGATTTTTTTGGTAATATTTGCAGAAACAGAACTGCTCCGTGCACTCGTCTTTTATTACAGAGACACCTGGTAGCTCCTGCTTGTGTTATTAAAACAAAAAATGCTTTCCATAGGAACAGAGGCGCGATGCATTTCGTCTCTGGAAGTCTCCACTAAAGAGACTTCGCAGTAGTTGTTTCAGAGGGGTGGCCGTGTTAGTCTACATCAGCAAAACAAACAAGGAGTCCTGTGGCACTTCTTAAGACTAACAAATTTATTTATCGCACGAGCTTTCAGATGCTTTAGGCTTTAAAAGTGCCACAGGACTCCATGTTTGTTTTACAGAAGTCGTGCATCCTTTACCTTGATACAGTTACCTTCAGCATTTGACACCACAAAGAAGGAAACAGAGAGCGCCTGCATGGTGGAACGCGCACTTATGGATAGCAGTTGTGATTTGCTATCTAGAAAATGAAGGTGAGCTATGAAATTCGCCCCTAGCTACAGCGCTTGCACGAGAAATATGCACGACCTAGTCCCACCTGCTCCTGCTTTGAGGGCTTCTCAGGGGGAACATATCTGGTGGCAGATCCCTGGGGGTGGGGGTGTGTGTGATTTTTCACCCACAAAGTGTGAGAGCCCTGATTATCTGTGCAATGTGCTTCTGTTTTGTCAGCCACTGCAGTAAACCTGTCTGTACGATTGAAAACTAGCCCATAGCAGTTGTCAGTGATGGTTTTGGAAGGGTTTACGGTAGGATGCACAATATCAAAATCTCCTCATTATAAAAAGAAACCATTTTCAGCACACACCTCGAAAACCTACCCATACAAGCTGCAACCGTCTCTCTTTCTCTAATTTTTTTTTGCTTACCCTTTAGCTAGTGACTTAATATATTTATTTCTGTGTATATATAATGTATAAATACATTCATAATTTTAAAACACTTCCAGGGATTCTAAAAGAGTTTCATCAGTGTTAAAAGCCACAAGGGCATAGAAAAAACCTCACGCTGAGTGATCATTTGCTGAGCAGCCCCCTGGGTGGGCTCCAGCCACTCACACGTCAGTGCTTATGCTCCGACTGCGAGAGAAAGCTTCTCGCATGGCTGACAGCCGGTTGGGGTTCAAGGCTTGCAGGCTGGTGACGTTCACCGGCAGTTCAATATCTTCCTGGCTGATGGCCTTGTAGCTGACCCGGTCGCCTCCATTGTGGATCTCGTCGGGCTCCTGCAGGAAGAAGGTGGGTGGCTCATAGTGGGAACAACTGGAGCAGACAGTCCTGCACTGTGAGGGCTGTGTGCTGAAGGGCGAGGAGGATGAATAGAGCGAAGGGCCATTAGTCAGCACTATGTTGCGGTTGCTGTGGAGTGGAGGGATATGGGAATGCACGGCAAAATCTGGCTCCTCCTCATCCTCTTCCGAGTCCTCCTTCTTGCAGCAATAATACTGAAAGCCAAGGGAAGAGGAAGCTGTTGATTACTCAGAATGAACCCGAACCGCAATGGTGCTGCACGTGGATTTGGAACAGGCCAACGTTCACAGGCAGCTTTGGTTCAACCCACGATCAAGAGATGGGCCATCCTGCACTGGACTGTAATTTAGCGTTTGGACGGTCCCAAAGGGGAGTGTCATTCTAGTCCAGGCCTCCTGTCGCTCTGTATGCCAGATAAAACACTACTAAAGGAGGTGTAAAGAACAAGCTGCTACGAGCCAGGGATGGCCCAGAAAGGGCTGACCCGTACGTGATCGCTCAGAGGTGGGCAGATAGGGCCACATGTGGTGGCAGCGGGGAAAAGGGATGGGCTTATAAAATCAACAGTAAATAACTAAATGAGAAATAAACAAAATAAACTATTTTAGTTGTATAATAAGTAAAATAGAACTAAAGAGGAGCTAGGAGGGAGGAGCAGCCGCCATCCTCCAGCCGAGGCGCCCCTGGGGGAGGCGGAGTCACCACTGAGTTCTGGCCAGGGTGGGCGTGGTCACTGCGCCAGCTGGCAGGTTGGATGAAAGGCTGTGGCAGAGCCAGAGCCCGTCCGTGGGCTGCAGTTTGCCCACCTCTGTGGTCGCTCCAGGCTATGAACCTGACCCCCCCCCCCCCAGACATTTGAGCCAGGGCAGAGCTGGGCCAGATGGAGGGATTAGCGACTGATGCACACTGGCCAATGAACACAACTGTGCAGGGTCAGTCCTGCTGTGCTCAGCCCGGCAGCTCCTTGGGGCAGGGGCCTGGCGAGGGTCATGTTTAACCATATGGCGCAGTTTGGTGCAGTGCCAAATGCTTCAGTGCCCGGCGTTCAACAGCAATGACCGTGGTACCCGCGGCTTGGACCAACACCACGAGCAACGCATTGCCCGTACCAAAAACCCTGTCGAGGTAATTTCCCTCCTCCTCTGCCTCCAAGCCCCCTTGTTTTTCAGCTGCCGCTTGGGCGGGGCAGCCCATGAAGAAACCAGCCCCTGGCATTTGACACAAAGAGGTGTGGGCGGCCGTGCACCCTCGCGCGGCGTACCTGGAGCCTACAATAGCAGAGAACCGCGATGATACACAGCAAAATAACAGTCGCTAAGATTCCACCTGTGATGACCACAGTCCCGGCTGTCATTCGCCCTCTTCTCCATTAACAACCTGGAAGACAGAAACGGCTGTCAGCCCGCGGGACTGGGGCGCGGGGTTAGCAATAGTGCTACCGCAGCAGACACCACCGGGGTGTGAAACGGGCTCACGGGCTAACCATATTCATGACAGTGGGGGGGGTTGGTTGGGGGGGGGGCTGGGCTGCCGGGGGGGGGCGCAGCTGTGTGTGTGTGTGTGTGTGTGTGTGTGTGTGTGTGTGTGTGCGTATAGGGGCCCCCGCACGGGCCCCTCCCCGCGCCCCCCCCCCCCCCCCCAAGAGCAGAAGGCCACATCTGGAACAAATTGAAGGGCTTTTGCATTCGCTCGACTACTTTTCAACACAGTACATGAAAGTGGGGAGAAAGAAAATTCAGGCTCCTGAGAAGTTGCTCCAAGCTAATATATTTTAATTGTCCAAGTAGTCTGATTTGTTTTAAGACAAAGTTTCCCTCATGACACATTTCTCAGAACAAGAACTGGCTCACTGTTACTGTCCAAAGGACTACTCAGTTGAAGGAGTGTTCATCAATGGCAACGTCACACAGGCTAGCCTATTTTCACGGGAACATGTGTTGTTGACCATGATAGCTAAAAACAATATAATTAGTATAAAAATAACATGCAAAAATAAAATACAGAATCTTGCTAACAATTGGGGGGGGGGGGGGGCGGCCACCGTAACTTATGGAGTTCCGAACTCACCAGGTAGGAAACTATGTCATGTCCCAGCCTTGCACTAAATAAAGCACCACCCATTAGTCCAGTGGTTCTCAACCTTTTTAGTAACAAGGCACACGTCAATGAGACAAACAATTCCACAGTACACCCACTTTTTTCAGCTGAATTGATTGCTCATAAAGGTCACAATTTGTATGGCTATGCGCTTACTAGAGTGGGTTGCAACATAGTGCATAGAACAAACTAAAGAAGGATCACATGCACTAATGTTTCAAATCCATTGAAAAAATACACTTCATCTCAATTTTGCCACCTGTGTTTAAAATGTTCATGTTTTAGGGTGCCTCTACACTTATTTAATTTATGCCGCCTCTACCCTGGGCTTTCCTTAATTAGCCTTAAGTCGACTTAAGGAAACGTTAGTTCAAATTACTTACACCTCATTTTAATTCAAACTTGCGCTTAAGTCTACTTAAGCCAGTGGAGTAGTGTCCTAGGTGGACCATTTTAAGTCGACTTAAACCGGTAAGTCAACGTAATAAGGTCGAAAGGGGGCTACAGCTACTCTTGAAAAGTTAAGTCCACTTCTGTTGTCGACTTAATAAGGTCCAAGTTATAAGGTCAAACCTTTTCAAGTGTAGACATCTCCTTAGAATCAAAAGACCAATGATCCCTTGCTTTTAATTTAATGAGTAATTTTCATGAGTTGTAATTTTGGTTGGAAAGACTATTGTTTATGCTGAAACCATGTTTGTTTTACATTGATTTTTCATGCCCTGTGTACAAAATTTCATGGCACCCTTGGCCAGTTCTCATGCCACACAAAAACCATTGCATTAGACAAGAGCAAATGGGAGCAGCTTGCATGTCATCCAGAAGGCTTCCAAAGCCAGAGGTGCACTGATTCAGGACTTGATTCTGTAACCTGTTAGTCCTCGTGACGCCTAGGGACTGCTGATGCTGGGTTACAGGACTGGGTTCTTTCACTGTGATGTACTGGCAGGAAAGTACACCACACTGTTTCTTGAAGTATGTGAGAAAGATAACGCGTCAATGGGTTGGCTTGGAAAAGGACTGCCACATGGACGTCATTTATGAAGCTAGAGGACACCTGCAAGGGAGCAGCTACTGAAATGGGTGGATGGCCAGCAGTTACAGGAGCTTCGCTGCGCTGATGCATGCCTGTTAGATCTCTTCACTGGTTGGTGGAGCAGATGGGGGCCAATGGTGCTGCTGGAGCAGAACAGCACTAACGATTGCTATTATACAAAGGGAAGGGATAATTTTTTAGAGAATCACCCATTGGCAAACCCCCCAGAGGAAGGAAATTATCATACAGCACACTTTCAGCTCCCAGTGAGATCTACCTCATATCCCAATTGAAGGGACCCATGGGAAGAAAAGCCTTCTGCTCTGGCATTAGACCATTCTGGCCTGCGTACCCAGCACAATGATGGCACCATTACCTAGCACAGGGTCTCAAACTCAAATTACCACAAGGCCCACATGTGGACTAGGTTATTGGCCCGAGGGCCGCACCACTGAAATCTTTTCGTACAACAGGGTCACCAGTTTATTTAATTAAAAATTAAGTAACTGAATTCAAAGTGCTTGTAAATAAAATTAATTTATTTAATTTGAAAAAATTTTTAATATAAATTTAATTTTTAGAAAGGTTTTTTAATTAAAAATAAATTTTTAAAACTTTTTTTGAAAGAAAGAAAGAAAGAAGGGTCGAGGGACAGCAAAGAAAGAAAGAAAGAAAGAAAGAAAGAAAGAAAGAAAGAAGGGATGAGGGAAGGCAAAGAAAGAAAGAAAGAAAGAAAGAAAGAAAGAAGGGATGAGGGAAGGTAAAGAAAGAGAAGGGAAAGAAAAAGAAAGAGGGAAGGCAGAGAGGAAAAGAGGAGGGATGCAGGAAGGCAAAGAAAGAAAGAAAGAAAGAAAGAAAGAAAGAAAGAAAGAGGGAAGGCAGAGAAGAAAAGAAAAGGGATGAGGGAAGGCAAAGAAAGAAAGATAAGGGTTGAGGGAAGGCAAAGAAAGAAAGAAAGAAAGAAAGAAAGAAAGAAAGAAAGAAAAGGGATGAGGGAAGGCAAAGAAAGAAAGAAAGAAAGAAAGAAAGAAAGAAAGAAAGAAAGAAAGAAAGAAAGAAAGCCAGGAGGGGCTGCAAGCAGCCACAGCCCGTCTCCCAGATGCACCCGGGACCAGGAAGGAAACGGGGCGGGCAGAGGTCCCCTCCTAGGTACCTCCTGGAGCTGCCCCAGTAGCACAAAGCCTCCATGAACCCTCCCCACATCAGGCCACCCCCCTATGAGCCCCCATACCTGAGCCTTGTCCCAGACCCGGGGCTCTCTGGTGAGTGGTGCAGCTCCCGGGTGGCAGTTGGCTCCTCCCCAGCAGTGACAGATTATGCTCCTGGGGGGCGGGCAGTACAGCGCACGTGGCCTGTCCTGGTAGGCCAGTGGGGGGTCTTGGCACTTGAAAAGCCCCGTGGGCCACTTTTGGCCCACAGGCCAGGGGTTGGGAGCCCCTGGATTCCAGGTCTCATCACGGGCCGCAGGAAGTAACTCCACGGCCCTGCGTATTTGAGACCCCTAACCTAGCGTGAGGAGCGCTCGCTTGCGTTAAGATTTATAGCGTCAATTATAGAACAAGAGAGGAAGCACTTTATACAGTAAAGAATTTGAATCATGTACGTTTTCCTCTGAGCTATTTTCCATGTGAAAGTAACATGGAGTTTAATTTGGAATAACTGGAACTACTAACCGCTCTCCGATAATGAATTCAGGGACAGCACATTTCATCTGCAGCAATTCAGTTTGCCTAACAAGTTCCCCAAGGGTAGCTGCGTTAGTCTATTTCAGCAAAACAAACAAGGCGTCCTGTGGCACTTTTAAAGACTCACACATTTATTTCATGCACAAGGAAAGCTCATGCATTAACTAAATTTGTTCCTCTTTAAAAGTGCTGCAGGGCTCATTGTTTAGTTTGCCTAACAAATGCATCATGTTCTATAACTCATGCCTTTATATGGCCAATGTGTGTACGTGTGGCTGCACATGCATGTGATGCTCATATACTATAAAGTTTTACCTTTGCTTGACCAGCACAAGCAAACATATTGATGTGGGTGGCCGCTGTTCGCACACCAGTGCAATTCTGTAGCTTTAATATTGGATGTGACCATTCAGCAATGGCAACAATTCAATACGACATTGTTTCAAGGCTGCGGCTGGATTCAAATACTGTGACAGAGAATGGCTTTGCAGCAGGTAATTCTGCTGGGCTTTGCTGTCTCAGGTTTGCGGGGGGAGGAGGGCAAGACACCCCATTGCTAAGTTTGCAGTGGTGAAAAAGAACACATTCGATGCTCTAGGGAACCATTTTTCCCAAGACAGGCCTCGATGACTACCCCGAATTCGACTAATGGAAAGTCTGTAAGTTAGCCTGGGCCATATTTGCCTGAGGACAGTATATCACCAATTTCCTTCAACCACTCTTTTTTCCCCCTCGCTCTTAACTGTATTTCGTTTTGGTTTTTTTAGAAGTTTCCACACAAATCCTTTTTAATGGCGATTTAATCTCTCTGTGTGAACAGCAGGTATCTGAGGCTGGAGTACTGAAAAGGTAAAATATTGAGGAAGTTATGGAGCTGGAATGAGACTGCCTGGAATACAGCAGAGGCTCTTTCAGCTCAGAGCTATCAGCTCATGCATTACGCCCCCATCACAACCTCGAGGATGCAGCAGCAGGGAAAAGCAGGTCAGGGACACCCATTGGCCCTTGGAGGATGACTTGGAAATTACTTGGTGTGATCAGAGTAGGTGACTGGTCTGTGTTTCTTCTGTTGGGTTTACAAGGAAAGCTGCTCTTGATGCCATCCAGCCAGTCCTGTTCTCTCTCAAAGCAACAGAGAGCGAGAGCGAGAAATGCAACGCGATGGTTCTGCTACATGAGAGGCGATAGCTTTGACTGGGCCATCCGTTGGCAGAAGGGACAAGCTACACAAGGTTTTTTGGGCTCGGGTAAGGAAGACACTCTGTCTAGCTCTGTTACGTAACAGACACCGGTCCTCTCCGGGCCCCCCTGATGTCAATGGGAGGGTTATGTGTGTGTAGAGTGACAGCCACTCTGGCAATGGGTGCACAATGGACACCTACCGCTACAAATTCCTCTGTCCGCGCACACTTCCTCCAAAGAGTGTTTCATGCTGCGATGTAATGGGGTATAATCCAGAACAGTGGGGGCTGTGTCACCCCTCCCGGGTAACTTACCCTCACAATGACTAACTGTCAGTGGTTAAAGTATAATCTGACGGGCCCCGGAACCCCCCTAATCTCCGGGCCCCCATCCCGTATTGGCTGGGCCCCCTTCATGCATGTGTGGGGCCCAGCCTCGGCAGGCATTTGCAACCACTTCTCAGTACCACATGCATTGGTTATCGCTCCATTAAAATATTTATAATTTTAAATGGCGTTTATGTCTATAGCAATTATTGTCACAAACTAGCAAATGCTGCTTCACACAATAAGTATTGTGATTAACAATGACGGGGTGTCGGACTTGTCACCAGCCAGGGCAGGGCAGAACATGCTTTCTGCTGGATTTTTCTATTTTGAGGGGCCCCGGAACTCTGGCCCCTCGAATTTCGGGGCCCCGGAACTGTGTTCCGGTGCGTTCCCCCTTACTTTAACCCCTGCTAACTGTTGTAGCATCCACCTGGACTACTCACAACCAGCCACCAGAATAGAGGCCATGACCACACGTGTTTGTGTAATTACAGCTTGCCAGTCACACCCTGGCTTCCACCAACTTTATTTATACTGCAGGCTGACCCCAACACACTCCCAGTCCTGGACCTTCTCCCCAGAGCTGTATGTCCTGCTCCCGCTCCCAGACAGGCTAGAAGTTTATTATTGCTTTAAGGAAATAAACAAACACCAGCTTATGATAAATGAAGTTACTCAGACACTTTAACCCAAACACACTGGGTTAGATGAAACAATAAAACATGTTTATTAATTACAGAGTGCTTTTAAGTGAATACGAGTAATGAGGCATACAAGTCAGAAATGGTTACCAGAAAAATAAAGGTAAAATAGTGCCTAACTTAACAAACTATGTGAGATTCAAGTAAAATTTCTCTCCACGTGCTTCCAAGATTACTGACCAAACTCTTCAGGGCAGTCCTGACCTCCCACCCTGGAATCCAACCACTAGCTCCTTTGTCTTCTTAGGTGCAGGAAATGTGATGTGCGATGACAGGGGGTGGGGTGTCTTAGGGTGTTTGCCTCTTCTTTGTATAGTTTCGTACCCTTCTTCAAAAAGCAATCCAGCTGGGATCT